>OY748297.1:22398672-22813213 GCA_963556515.1 Nudaria mundana | reverse complement strand
GACATATCGCGAGTGAAGGGGACGGTACCCCATAGAAAGTTATGTTGAAAACAGTGATTTTTAGGTTAAGGTTTTTGTGTTTTCTGTGAATAATTCGTTTTGTGTTGTGAAATTCGTCTGGACAAAAGTGCCTTCGGGTGCGCCCCAGCTGCCCGCACCTGCTGCCACCTTCACATCAAACCGCAAGCACACGGTTCCGGAGTTATTGAGGAACTTTCTCTTTCGCTTCGAGCCACGCCCAGCCGAGATTTGATCGCAGAGTTCTGAAAATTGGCAGCCAAGAAGACCTCATCACCTGCATCACATTCGCCGTGGCAGAATAATTTTAAGAGCTTAAATAAGTGAGTTAATTTTATTTAAAGACACAAACTTTCACCTTCTACAGTTCGCGTTTGGTGTACATATTCAAGATTCCGCAACTGCTTAAAGTTGCGCGCTCATTAGCTCTACAGGGATAAAAAACTTTCAGCAAATTTGGACAAATTTTGTGGGACCTACGGTTGAAAAACTGCGTTTTTTAGTTTTTTATGAATTTTTTGTACATTTTATTATATTTTTTATGTGTTTTTAGCTTATCGTGTAGAACTCGATTTTACACAAATTTTGATATTTTTATGTATTTTTAAGATTTTTTAATTTAAAGTTATTTAATTTTCAATGTTTTTTCTCGATAAATAGGAATTTATTATAAATAATTAAAATTTTATCCCGGAATATTGTTTGGACAGTGTACTATTTGTCCCTGAACCCAAAATCCGGAGTCAATATCTTCAAAATTCAAAATTTTGGACAAAAGTCCCAATTTTAAATTTTTGGTCCCTTTTTTCTAAATTCAATAACTCCGGATTAAATTCACTTAGGGAAACGCGGTTTTTTGAGTTATAAAGGTCTCAGCACACTTTTTGAGCCTGGGTACTTTTGGTCCCATTTGGTGCCGAAATTACTTTTTGTGTTTATAAGTGCCTAGTTTGGTGGGGGGAGTCCCGCCGGTGCGTTTAGTGAAGACCCGGTGCCTGTGCGACTCTTAGTTCCGGAGTTATTCGCAGTCAAACCCGGACTTTGACAGCCCGGCGGCCATCTTGTTTTTCTTCAACAGGCCATAGCTCCGGAGCCGGGAGGCGTACGGGCAAACCGATTTCACTTTCGGCATCGGTGGGGCCCACTCTACCGGGTTGGGTACCTTTGGGTCCAATTAGGACCCAAAATTTTTCACTCTTGGAAGAGTGCCTAGTTCGACGCAGGAGGTAAGACTGACACCCCACAAAGAAAACCCCGCGCCTCTGCGACCCTTGGTTCGGGAGATACGGCCGGTCAAAGTTCAACTTTGACAGCTGCGCGGCCATCTTGTTTCTGTTAAGACCCCGATATCTCCCGAGCCATTAGCCGTGGAGAGGTGGGATTTTCAGCGTGGTAAGTCTCCAGGGGTAGTCTTTCAGGTATTAGGGAGAGTGGGGATAGATTCGACAAAGTCTGGGTCCAAATTTTGGTCCCAGAACTTGCCGGAAACTGTCCGGTAGAACGATAGGAATTGTCGGGCCCTTCACGGCGAGCCCTCTCTCGACGAGCTAGGACCACTGGTCTCGGAGATACGCCACTGGGAAAATTTTGGTCCCAGCCGGGACCAAAAATTGGACCAGCCCGTATAGCCGAGCCAAGGGGAGCAGCATAGTCGAGTGAGGTATCGCTGAAACGGGCTCGGGGAGCTCTATCGTTTGAGGGGGGTGTAGAGTCGATCGGACGACTCTACGTAGAGTCGATCCCGTTTTGCGCGGAATTTTAGGTTTTATTTATTTTTGTATATATTTTAAGACAGAAAAGACCTCCTGCCTCCCTCTAGGCACCACCAAATACGACATAGACTAAGTTTTTTATAATTATTTGGTTAAATTTAAGTAATTTTAAGACTGTATTGCCCCTATTGGCCTAGGTTAAGACTAGTAGCTGTGCTAATCTGTATTTTAGACCCAGGGAAACATCCTGGTTGACCCCAGATTTAAAACAGGGCTCTATATAGAGCCATTATTCTGTTCTTTTAGTTTAACAAGAGTAGTATCTACTCACATATTGTAGATTAGAGCTGACCAGGGAGAGACACGCCTCAGTTCAGGTGCTCCCTCTAACTCCCATCGCACAACCAGGAACTGAACCTGAAAAAGACGTATTTTTAATAAACACTGGGCATTCCGGTAGCACACACACACACACACGCACGTACATACTCACAAACGCATTCAAACACACAAACACACACACGTGCACACGCACACACACACGCACACGCAAATACACACAGAGACACACACACACAGACACACAACATTACACACGTGCACACCAGTTCGGGTCGCGCACACACTAGACACCAGCACACTTCATCTTACACACCCTTACCGAGGTACCCTATACATACCTCGAGTATATCTCTTTTTGCAACATCTATTTTCTTTTTCTTTTTTCTTTTTATTGACGCACAATGAACCCCATACGCACGCCACCTAAAGAGAGGCAAGGGGCAGCGCCGAGGGTGACACCGTCAAAAACGAAGACCCTCACCAATGTAGCGGCCATTCGGAAGAGTTTGGAGACGGCTAGCGGTGGGACTACCACGCCGAAAGCCGTCCTCAAATTAGATTTTCCGATGACAAAGAAGCCGGCGCTCCCAAGAACGCCACCAAAATCAATCACGATTGGGTCCGGGACCGCGTCAGGGACATCTGTCGCCGCGAACACCACCACCACTATCGCCACCACCTCCGCAATTACCAACATAGCGGCCGCTACCACCACCTATGCAACGGCTACTGCTACGAAAACCGTAACAACAGCCGCCGCAAGAACCGCCACCATTACAACATCGACAACCACCATAGGCACAGCCGAAACACCTCCTCAACCACCACCACAAGAGGAGGACCGGTTAGCCAGGGCCAAAAAACTGGTCTTATGGGGCAAATCATGCATCAACCAGACCAGGAATATGCGGAGCGACCTCAAAGCGGGTGCTCTTGGGGCTTTTACGGACCTTTTCAGTTTGTTTAAGGAGGAAAATTTAACAGAGGGCCCCCAAACGGCAAATGGCAGTAGGGACACAGATAAGGTGGCAAGGAGAATAAAAAATATGGAGGAAAAACTGAACGCACAAATAGAGAGGAACGGAAGGTACTTGAGGGAAAATGAGAGAAGAATGGAAGAGAGCAACAGGATTATGAGTGAGATGAAAGAAAAGATGGAAGGGATGGATGCAAGAGAAAGAGAGAGGGAAAGTAAGGGACGTAACACCACCTACGCGGGAGTAGTGGCGAACCGGAGGGACCATCAACCTCCGGGGAGGACCGCACTACATTCAGTGGTTGTTACGTCTAAGGATGATCAGGAGACGAGTGAACAGGTGATAGAAAGACTGAGGAGGGCTGCAAACGAAGATGAAGGATGGGTGAGAGTGGAAAAGGTAAGAAAAGCGAAGGATAAGAGAGTAATAATAGGGTACAAGACGGAAGAAGAACGAAAGAGGGCGACACAAAGGCTCAGAGATAAGGAGAGGGGCCTTTGTGTAGAGGCAATTAAAAATCGTGACCCCCTACTGGTGTTGTACGGAGTGCTGAAGGTCCATAAGGACGAACAACTTATCGGCGCGATTAGGACTCGTAATCGCGAGATCTTCCGCGATCTATCTCACGACGAAGACCGCATTTCCGTACAATACCGTAGGAACGCGAGGAACCCTCTGACGTGCCACGTGGTGCTCAGGGTCTCCCCGACGGTATGGTCCCGTGCCCTGGGCGTGGAGAGGCTGCACATCGATCTGCAGCCCGTAAGGGTCGCAGATCAGTCACCGTTGGTGCAGTGTTCTCTATGCCTAGGATACGGGCATAGCAGGAAGTACTGCAAGAATACTGAACCCACCTGCAGTCATTGCGGCGGTCTTCATCTGAAGGCCAGGTGCCCGGGGCTGCAGGTGGGAACGCAGCCTTCCTGCTGTAACTGCCGGGGGGATGGCGTGGACAGCACGGGGCACGGAGCGATGAGCAGCTCATGCCCGACACGAATGAGATGGGATGAAATTGCACGGGCAACCACTCAATATTGCTAAGGGCGTCCCTGGCATTACCGCTCCACACAGAATTGCGCAGGCAAACCTGAAGAAGAAGCAGGTGGCAACCCAAGACTTCTTACTCGAGGCCTCCAGGCGTAAGGTAGCAATAGCACTTGTGCAGGAACCTTACGTGGGCAACGGTAAAAGAATGAGGGGATACCAGGGCGTTAGGGTCTTCCAGAACGCTGGACAAGGAGATGGGACTGCAAAGGCGGCCATCGTCGTGCTCGACTCGACGCTGGACGTCATTCAGTACCCGCAACTCACCACCGACAATGTCGTAGTGGTGGGGATCCGGACCAGCGCCTGGATGATCACGCTGGTATCCTTTTATTTCGAACCTACCGAGCCCATTGAGCCCTACCTGGATACCTTGGGGAGAGTCCTACTTACACTGGGACCACGGTCTGTTATCTTCGGAGGGGATGCCAACGCGAAGAGTGCCTGGTGGGGTGGTACGTCGGAAAATCCCAGAGGCGCCGTATTGAGTGGTGCCCTAGATGAATGGGGCCTCCATGTCCTGAATAGTGGAGACACTCCGACTTTCGACACTGTGAGAGGTGTAACGAGGTACAGCAGCTACGTGGACGTCACGGTATGTTCAAGTGACATGCTTCCGCGAGTCGACGGCTGGCGGGTTGACGAAACCCTCGCGCCCAGCTCGGACCACAACGGCATCGTATTCAACATCAATTTGGTCAAATCTTCGGGTTTTTCCACCAAAAGGACAACTCGCAGGTATCACACCAAAAAAGCAGATTGGCCAAAATTTGGCACACTTATGGCCAGTACGCTCCATGACCGACAAACTGGTCTCCAGAATATTGCGAATACGCAGGAATTGGAGACCGTCATTGGAGCGTACACTAACATCATTAGTGATACCTGCGAGGAAACTATTCCCCGCATCAAGAACCGAGATGTTGTTGCGATGCCGTGGTGGTCGGAGAGGCTCGCTGAGTTACGGAGGGCCGTCAACACCAAAAGGCGTCGGATCCGGAATGCATGCCCAGTCCGGAGAGAGAGGGTAGTCATGCTGTACCTAGAGCAAAAGGAGATGTATGAAAGCGAAGTAAAAAAGGCACAGGTCGACAGTTGGAAGGCCTTCTGCGGAAAGCAGGACAGGGAGGGAGTGTGGGAGGGTATATACAGGGTAATAGGGAGGGCCACAGCAAGGGAAGAAGATCAGCCTCTAATTCATAATGGATCATACCTGGATTCTTGGGGTTCAGCCAACCTCCTCGCTCAAACCTTCTACCCAGAAGATAGAGTTGAGGAGGATAACGAGGGGCATCGTGTAATTAGAAAAAAGGCAGCGGAGGTAGATGAAGTCGTCAACAGCGAGGGTCATCATGAAGATGACCCACCTTTTACGCTCGACGAAATGCACGATGCTCTTCACAGGTTTAACCCCAGGAAAGCTCCGGGAGCGGATGGATTTACATCCGACATCTGCACACACGCCGTCAGGGCCGACCCCTTATACTTCCTGGAGCTGCTTAATCAGTGCCTCCGGCACGGCTACTTTCCTAAGATATGGAAGGAAGCCGTGGTGGTGGTGCTGAAGAAGCCAGGTAAGGACTCGTACACAGTTCCCAAGTCGTACAGACCAATCGGCCTGTTGCCCGTCTTGGGAAAGGTGTACGAGAGGATGCTGGTCGCCCGACTCAAGTTTCATCTTTTACCACGGATAAGTCCTCGCCAGTACGGCTTTATGCCCCAGAAGAGCACCGAAGACGCCCTCTATGACCTCATGGGCCACGTAGTGACTAAACTCGACGCAAAGAGGATAGTCACTATGGTGTCCTTGGATATAGAGGGCGCCTTCGATAGCGCCTGGTGGCCGGTCATCAAAGTACGACTGGCGGAGGAAGGGTGTCCGACAAACTTGAGGCGGGTGGTCAGCAGCTACCTTAGCGAAAGGAAGGTAAGGGTAAGGTACGCGGGCGAGGAGTGCAGCCGCTCTACGGACAAAGGTTGCGTCCAAGGCTCGATTGGAGGTCCCTTGCTGTGGAACTTGTTATTAGACCCATTGCTGAAAGGACTGGAAGGGATGAAAGTGTACGTGCAAGCGTTCGCGGACGATGTGGTGTTGGTGTTCGACGGTGACTCAGCCTTAGAAATAGAAGTTCAAGCCAATGCCACCCTCGCCTATGTGCGGGAGTGGGGCATTGACAACAAATTAAAGTTCGCGCCACACAAGACGTGCGCAATGTTGCTGACACGTCGACTAAAATTTGATGCCCCACGCCTGCGCATGGGCGGGGTGGACATTCTTCTATCAGAAGAAATTAAGATACTGGGACTCACTATCGACCACAAGCTCACGTATAACACACACATTAAAAACATCTGCAGAAAAGCGATCGGCATCTATCACAAGCTTGCGAGGATGGCCCGGATCAGTTGGGGATTACATCCCGAGGTGATCCGGGCCATCTACGTAGCTGCAGTGGAGCCGACGATATTGTACGCCGCCAGTGCTTGGCACACAACGGCGAATAAGCTTGGCGTCCGAAAACAGCTGAACGTGGTGCAGCGCGGTTTCGCCCAGAAATTGTGCAAGGCCTACCGGACGGTCTCCCTGAACTCGGCACTAGTCCTGTCTGGCCTGCTCCCTCTGGACCTCAGGATTCACGAGGTGGCCTCATTATATGAGGCCAAGAGAGGAGTGGTCCAGCCATGGCTTGGAGACTGGGAGGCCGAACGGATGGCCCGAGCAATCGAGGCACCTCACCCCGCTGTGCACACCGCTTTGGAGTTCAAGGACCTGGTAGACGAGGAACAAATTAACGAGTACATCCACTTGGATGTACGCATATTTACGGACGGGAGCAAGATTGAGGGCCGGGTCGGTGCAGCGTTATCATTTTGGAATAACGCGGCCGAAACCAAGGCCCTCAAGCTTGCTCTCGCGCCGCACTGCACCGTCTACCAGGCCGAGCTCCTGGCACTGTGCAGAGCGGCCAGTGAGATCCTCAGGCGTGGCGCGACCACGTTCGGCATCTTCTCCGATAGCAGAGCCGCGCTTCTGACGGTGGTTAACCGTCATGCCCTCCATCCCCTGGCGGTGGAAGCCCGGGCCGCCATTCGACAAGGCATGGCCCAGGGTAAGGAAATATCCTTATTCTGGGTCAAGGCCCACGCGGGGCTGGAGGGCAATGAGCGAGCCGACGAGCTCGCCAAGGAGGCGGCTCTGAAATCGAAGAAGGCACCGGACTACGGTTTGTATCCGGTTTCATTCGTGAAGCGTGTTCTGCGTCAGCGCACGCTCCGCGAGTGGAATGAGAAATACAAAGAAGGTACGACCGCCTCCGTCACCAAGCTTTTCCTCCCTTGTGCAGTGGAGGCGTATAGTATCGTCCGCAAGATGCCGGTCGCTGGCACTACCACCCAACTGCTGACGGGGCACGGTGGGTTCGCAGAATACCTGCACCGTTTCAGGTGTAAGGCGAGCCCATCGTGCGCCTGCGACCCGGACGTACACGAGACAATAATACACTTGTTGCTTGAATGCCCAGTCCATATTATTGATCGCCATAATTTTGAAATAAAAAATAACACCACTTTGAGCAGGGCAAGCTTGCCCACAATGTTAAGGGAATTTAGAGACGAATTTGTTAATTATAGTAAAAAGATTATAAACATAGTACACAGAAGGAATGGTGGGAATTAAGCAATATGTTCCGGTATTATGATAATATTAGACAACATATGCACAAATAGATGGAAAATTAGGTATTAATAATAAGCAAAAATGTATAATATAAGCTAAAACTGCTCAAATAATAAAACAAATACGTATTAGAAATAAGTCTTAGAAAGTTGAAGGTTTTTAAAAATTTTTTTGTAACTAATAGTTGAATTGTTCAAACGGCAAAACATAATTAAAGTTTAAGAATTGTTAATGAATTGTTGTTAGAGATAAGATTTAGAAAGTATAAGATTTAAAATTTAACTATTGGAATAGGAAATATAATGTTTAAGAAAAATAATATAATGAATAGTAATGTGTTAAAAACTCGTTAGAAATATGAAAAAAGTGTAAAAGTTTTAAGAAATACTTCAATAAATAAATAAAGCGCAATACCCAAATAATCCCCCCACACAAAGGAATGAAAGGCTGTATGAAAGTGCGAGAGGCATAAAAGAAGAAATGGAATGATACAAGAGAACTGGAATGAAAGATGATTAGTATATAAGCGACGTATTTGCGGGCTGCGCCGCGGGGCGTGCGGCGCGTGCACTGGTTAATCACCATTTCCCAGTGCATGGCGTCCATGCGCCCCGAGGCGTGGTCAGCAAATACGGGTGTAAGTTTAGGTTTAAATCAAGAATGAGCCCTGAGAGGGCTGTCGATAAAATTAGGAGACTAGCTAAAACAATAAGCTGTAGAATAGGCTCTGCCATTGGCAGAGGTGCGCAAATAAAAAAAAAAAAAAAAAAAAAAAAAAAAAAAAAAAAAAAAAAAAAAACCTAACCTAACCTAACCTAACCTAACCTAACCTAACCTAACCTAACCTAACCTAACCTAACCTAACCTAACCTAACCTAACCTAACCTGGGGTGCGGTCGGATAACCTCCACGTTGGCTTAGCCCTGCTTCTTGTCCTTTCTATTTCGGTGGGGGGAACGGAAGCCGGGACGCTGGTGCACCCTGGACAATGGTTATTGGTGTCCTCCTCGGAGGATTCTGGTAGCGATTGACCAAGTCCGACAAGCCCTTTTCAGGGCTAGCTGACCCCACGAGGGGGGTCGTGGTATGGCGGGCCTGCAAGGCCCGCGGCGTCGTTGTTGTTTTCTTTGTTCTTCTTTTCTCCTTGTTTATTCTTCCATCTTTCGTTTCTTGTCTTTGTTCTTCTATCTTTTCTGTCGCGGCAACGGCGCGCTGTTTGTCAGCTCCTTATGGAGCTATGGTGTGGTCGTTCTCGGCCTCACCTGAGCTGAGCCTTAACAGGCAAGAGGACCCCATGAGGGGGTCGGGGCGTATGGGCCTGCAAGGCCCATGGGAACGGACGCGACTGAAAGGTCGCATCGGGGAGGCCTGACCAGCCTCTCGTAGCCGGCCACGTTGCGTCGTGCAACGACCCCTGTCTCACGGTCTACAGGGTACGTGCGGCGCAACGTGGCCGAAGGCGGCTTGCCTTAATTGGCTGGCCGGAGGGTGATACCCGATACAAAAATCCGTGAAGGAAAGCACGTTAAAACCCAGCGGATACTTGGCGACCTCCGCATGTATTAGCCCGCTCCCCGGAATGAGCGTCACCCGGGGAGTGCTTGTATATCGTCTCATTCTCGTGGGATTTATTATGGATATTTCAATTAAAAAACCAAAACAAAATGAGGATGTCGGGAGTAAGGAGGAGAGGCCTGGTACTCCAGTGCCGAGGCGGAGTCGGGCCCTGAGTCGAGCCGAAAGCCGGAGCCGAAGCCGGAGTCGAAGCCGATCTCGAAGCTGCGTTAGAGATCGGAAGGAGCTGCGGGTGTCGGTGTCGCGCTGCGACGTCGCACCGCGCGACGGTGTGGTTGGAGAGGTGCTGCTGTCGGAGTCTGACAGCAGCGTCGTTTCTTTGGTGGAGGTATCGCCTCGCCCGTCCCCCAGCCCGCTGTCTCGCCTGTGGCAGCGCGCTGACAAGCGCCGGAACTCAGGCTCGGAGGGGGACAGCGAGGAGTCGGTTGGCTCCAACAACACCCGGGGCCAACCCGTTAAACGAGGTCGCGGTCGCCCCCCTACAACGGGGCACTACGTGGGCCTCGCAAAGGCGAAGGCCGACTATGTCGCGGCCAAAGAGCGGGAGCTAGAGCTCCAGGCGGAAAACGAACTCGCCGAAGAGCTCCGAAGGCGGGAGGAGAGGCGACTTTCCTTCCTCCTCCAGCCTCCCGTTCAGGACGGAGGAAACGAGGCGCGTATGCCGGCTCCTGTGGGTGACCTCAGGGCCGAGCAACTGGAGAAGGCGGTTGAGGAGGCGGTGGAGTCTATACGCTCCATCGCCCACAAGAGCTCCAAACTGAAGGGACAGTCGGTCCAGGGCCTCAGGAGCGCTGCGGGCTCCATAATGGAACACGTGCGGGAGTTGCGTGGCCGGACCGACAGCGACGAAAACGTCCGCCTGCAGCGTGAGGTGGCTGCGCTGCGGGCCGAATTGGAGGCGGTGAAGAAGCAGGTGAGCGCCCCGCCGTCGATGTCGCGCGAGGAGATCATGTTCATGATCAACGCGCGCTTCGACGGCGTTTCAGACCGCCTGCTTCCGGAGCCGCGGCTGCGTCCACCCCTTCAGGCGGACGCCCGTAACGCCGCTCGCGCCACTGCGACATCGCTTTCAAGCGTCGGCGCTCCCGCTGCACCGCTGCTTCGGCAAGGTGGCCCCATTGCCGCCCCGCGTCATCGTCGTGGCGTCCCCGTCCCGGAGGAGACGGAGGCTCCTCCGGCTGTTCTGCCGGCTTCTTCCCCCCCTTCAGCATCGGGGAAGAAGAAAAGAAAGAAGAAGAGTGCTGCAGCGCGCGAGGCTGAGGCGGCACGCCGAGATGCAGTGTCCACTCTGCCCACACCGTCCTCTTCCTCCACCTCCGAGGCGTGGAATGTTGTGGCTGGGCGCCCCAAGAAGACACCAGCGGCCAGGCCTCCGGCTGCGAAGTCGGCATCGGCACCCATCAAAGCGCCTGCCGTGGGGAAACGTGCCCCAAAACTCCGCTCGCCCCGCACCGCTGCTGTAGTGATAACGTTGCAGCAGGGCGCGGCGGAACGGGGCGTGACGTACGCCTCCAAGCTCGCCGAGGCCGAGCGCAAAGTTAATTTGAAAAGCCTCGGCATTGAGGGCCTACGCTTCCGCACGGCAGCCACCGGGGGCAGGGTCCTTGAGGTGGCGGGCGCCGAGAAAAGCCAGAAGGCTGACGCACTCGCCGAGAAACTTAGAGAGGCTCTCGGCGATGAAGTCCGCGTCGCTAGGCCGGAGAAGTGCGCGGAGCTACGCATCTCCGGCCTCGGTGACACGGCCACGAAGGAGGCCATAGCGCAGGTGGTGGCGGACGTAGGAGGGTGCGCCACCACCAGCGTAGTCTGTGGAGACGTTGTCCGCCAGGCAGGACGAGAGGGCACGGCGTGGGTAAAGTGCCCGGTCGCAGCGGCCAAAAAGGTGACAGATGGCCGCCCTCTTATGGTTGGCTGGTCCCGCGTTCGTGCGGTTTTGTTGGAGTCCAGGCCTCAGCGGTGCTTCCGCTGTCTGGAGGTGGGGCACGTAGGGGCCCGGTGCGCTGCGGGAGTTGACCGCAGTGCACTCTGCTTCCGCTGCGGGCAACCCGGCCACAAGGCGGCGGGCTGCTTGGCGGAGCCAAATTGTCCCATCTGCGCGGCGGCGGGAACTGCCGCTGCGCACCGCCTGGGCTCCAAGGCCTGCTTGGCGGCTTCGAAAAGGAGGAGGCGTCGTGGTGGTGTGGGGCGAAAGGTGGTGCCGGTTGCGGGACCCCAACCCACCCAAACAAATGTGGAGGAGAGTATGGACGTCGCCACAAATTAAATGGCTCCCAACTCGTTCCTGCAGGCCAACGTCGGGCACTGTGCGGCGGCCCAAGATATTTTGATGCAGGCCGTCGCGGAGTGTCAGGCGAATGTTGCCGTAGTCGCCGAACCGTACGCGGTTCTCGGCCGGGATAACTGGGCGGGAAGCCGCGACGAGTTGGTGGCTATCGTCTCCCAGCAGGGCGCGTTTAGCGGAGTATCAAAAGGACGCGGCTGCGTCCTCGCGCTGCTGGGAGACGTTGCAGTGATCGGGGTGTACTTCTCGCCAAACAGAAGCCTCGCCGAATATGAGCAGTGGCTCGCAGAGGTCGGGGCTCTGGTGGTGGGAGCGCACCCCACCCCGTTGGTGGTTGCCGGAGACTTCAACGCACACTCACAGGCGTGGGGATCTCCGGCGACCGATGGACGGGGTGAGTTGGTGGAGGAATGGGCGGCGTCCCACGGCTTGGTGCTCCTCAACCGGGGTTCGGTCCACACGTTTGTGCGGTCAACGGGCAGGTCAATTGTCGACCTGTCCTTCGCCAGTTCTGGCCTGGCGAACCGCACACGTGGCTGGGGGGTGGTCAGGGGGGAGGAGACGATGTCGGATCATCGTTACATACGGTTCGACATCGTCAACTCCGGCCTGGGGACCCCGGCGGTCGGGGACCGCCTGGTTGAGGAAGGTCCGCGGTGGCGTCTGCGGATGCTGGACCGGGAGCTGGCGAAGGAGGCGGCCATCGTGGAGCGATGGGCCGCAGTCGACGAAAGCCCGGACGTGGACGCGAGGGCTGAGCGGCTTTCCGGTGCTCTGACTCGCGTCTGCGATGCGGCGATGCGGAGGGCGGGGCCTATCAAGCCGCGGCGGCGAGTTTACTGGTGGAACGAGGAGTTGGCGGGGCTGCGTGCTTCATGCCACGCAGCCCAGCGCAGGTGCACTCGCAGCCGCGGTCGTAGCGTTAGGGATCCCGTCCAAGAAGAGGAGTTGCACGCCGCATACCGGGCGGCCCGAGCGGCCTTCAGCTCGGGCATCAGGGCCGCCAAGAAGGCGGCCTGGGAGGAGTGGCTCGAGAGCCTCAATGAAGATCCGTGGGGGCGCCCGTACAAGGTCGTGAGTGAAAAACTCCGGCCCTGGGCGCCTCCGCTCACCAGGTCTCTCGAGCCAGTTTTCGTCGACAACGTCGTCAGTTCCCTCTTCCCTGAGCGGGAGGAGTGGGTCCCACCGCGGATGGCACCGAGCCAGGCGCCGGCAGACGCAGAGGCGATGATTCCGCCCGTGTCCGAAGCCGAACTCGGGGTGGCGGTCCTCAAACTCAAGTCGAGGAACCGCGCCCCCGGCCCGGACGGCATCCCTGGGCGGGTCATCGCCCTCGTCATGCCGGCGTTCGAGGAGGAGACGCTGTCCCTATTGTCGGAGTGTTTGGCGTCGGGGAGGGTCCCGCGACGATGGAAAACCGGGCGGCTCGTGCTGTTGAAGAAGCACGGGCGCCCGGCCGAGTCGCCGTCGGCCTACCGCCCCATAGTCTTGCTCGACGAGATGAGCAAGCTGTTTGAGCGGGTGCTCGCGGCACGTCTCGTCGGGCACCTGGATGGGGCGGGGCCCAATCTCAGTGACGGCCAATACGGTTTCCGTCGTGGGAGGTCGACCCTGGACGCCATATCCCGACTACGGGACAGCGTCCAAGAGGCGGTCGGTCGGGGGGAGGTGTTGTTGGCGGTGTCGCTGGACATCGCGAACGCCTTCAACACCATCCCCTGGCAGACCATCGCCGAGGCGCTGAGGTACCACAATGTTCCGTGGTACCTCAGGCGCATCCTTGCGGACTACTTCGTGGACCGGGCCATCTCCTATCCGGTCCGGTCGGCGGTAGTCCGCAAGCAAATGTCGTGCGGTGTTCCGCAGGGGTCGGTGCTTGGTCCGCTCCTGTGGAACATCGCGTACGATTGGGTCCTGCGCGGTGCCACTCTTCGGGGAGTCGGCGTACTTTGTTACGCCGACGATACCCTGGTAACCGCGCGGGGCCCAGACTTTCGGGACGCTAAAGTCCTGGCCACTGCGGGCGTAGCCCAGGTGGTCAGCCGCATCAGGGCGCTCGGACTCCAAGTGGCCCTCGAGAAATCCGAGGCCGTCTTTTTTCACGGGCCTCGGCGAGGGCCCCCTCGAGATTCCCACATTGTGGTGAGCGGCACCCCCATCGCTGTCGGGAAGACCATGAAGTATCTTGGTCTGGTGCTCGACAGTCGGTGGGGTTTCGCCGAGCACTTCCGGCGTCTGTCGTCAAATTTGATCTCATACGCCGGAAGGCTGTCGAGGCTGCTCCCCAATAGTGGGGGGCCCGGTGGCACGTGTCGCCGTCTTTACGACGGTGTAGTACGCTCCAAGGCGCTCTACGGAGCGCCTATCTGGGCGGACGCCCTCAGCGCCGCAACAATTCCTCTGTTGCGGCGCCCGCAGCGAGTGCTTGCGCAGAGGGCGGCACGGGCGTACTGCACCGTCTCTTACGAGGCGGCGTGCTTAATTTCCGGAAGCCTCCCTTGGGATCTCGAGGCAGGAGTCCTGAAGAAGGTTTATGACGAGAGCGCTCTGGTGCGGAGAAATGGAGGTCGACCGCTCCCAGACGAGATCGACCGCTGGAGACAGTCGGCTCGCGAAGATCTCTTCCGGGAGTGGTCCGAGAGGTTGGTAGGCCCCTCAGCTAGCCCCCTGCTCGTGGGGGCTGTCAGGCCCGTCCTACGGGCCTGGGTGGAGAGGACACACGGTGCGCCGACGTACCACCTTACGCAACTACTCACAGGACATGGCTGTTTCGCCAAGTACCTGTGTGAGGTGCCTAGGGTGGAGCCGGACACCGTGTGTCGTCACTGCCCGGCCGGTGTCGTCGACACAGCGGCCCACACCCTTGCCGAATGCACGGCATGGGACGGGCCGCGTTCTGCCCTCACGGGCATAGTTGGTGGTGATTTGTCGCTGCCGGCCGTGGTGCAAGCCATGGCCGGCAGCCAACAGTGTTGGGCCGCCGTCGCCACGTTCGCTAGCGTGGTGATGGCGGCCAAGAGAGAATCACTGCGGGAGCGGGAGCGTGCTGGACAGACGCTCCCGCCCTATCGTGCTGTTCGGGGGCGTCGGCGTGCCGAATACATGCGCGCCCCCGACTAGTGTTTTTGACCGTGGGCGGAAGGTCGGGGGACCTCCGCCCACCGATGGTCACCCGTGGCGACGGGCACCCTCCTCGTGTTCCGGACGGTGCCCACTTACGCACGCCCGCACCGGCCGTTCTCTACCCTCTCTGCTTTCAGAGAGGTGTTCGAGAACGGTGGAGGTGCGGGCTAGATTCTTCAGCTCCTTAGGGAGCTCCGGGGGGGTCACTTAATTGGCCCCCCCGAGGCGAGCCTCGACATCACGGGGCGCCCCTTGCCGGCTCGCAGTGATTTAACCTCTGGCCTACCCTGCGAGCCGGCTTAAGGTGAGGCGGAACACCGCGGTGGTTTAGTGGGTAGTACGGGCCCTCTCCTCTTTGGGTCCGTGAGTCCCACACACCGTCCCTGCTGCCTCCGCAACAGGGATGACGGTGCTTAAATGCATTCCCCGCGTCAACAAAAAAAAAAAAAAAAAAAAAAAAAAAAAAAAAAAAAAAAAAAAAAAAAAAAAACCTAACCTAACCTAACCTAACCTAACCTAACCTAACCTAACCTAACCTAACCTAACCTAACCTAACCTAACCTAACCTAACCTAACCTAACCTAACCTAACCTAACCTAACCTAACCTAACCTAACCTAACCTAACCTAACCTAACCTAACCTAACCTAACCTAACCTAACCTAACCTAACCTAACCTAACCTAACCTAACCTAACCTAACCTAACCTAACCTAACCTAACCTAACAGAGAGTCTGGCCTCTCCGTCGAGGACATTAAGAATAAGGACCCTCTACTGATTTTGAAGGACGTACTCCTGGCAAACACCGATGACGACGTCCTAAAGGCTTTGAAGAACCAAAACCGCCTAATCTTCCAAGACCTCAAAAAAGGAGAAGACAGGATCGTCGTCAAATATAGGAGAAGGGCTAGAAACCCCCACACGGGGCACATAGTCCTTAGTGTAGCGCCCACCGTGTGGCGTCGAATAACAGCCCAGGGGTACGTCCACATTGACCTACAGCGCATTCGGGCGGAGGACCAGTCCCCGCTAATCCAGTGCAGCCGTTGTCTGGACTACGGCCACACGAAGAGGTTCTGCAAGGAACCGGCAGACCTTTGTAGTCACTGTGGAGGTCCACACTTAAAGACAGCATGCACGGAATGGATGGCGGGTGTCCCACCCAAATGCAGGAACTGTGTCAAGACCAACCAGGATGACAACGAGCACAACGCCTTCGATCGAGACTGCATAGTGCGCCGCAGGAGGGACGAACTGGTTCGTCTGACTGTGGCGTACTGCTAAGGGCGCACAGGGCGACTCCACCATCTATAGGGTGCTCCAAGCGAATCTGCAGAAGAAGAAGCTGGCAACCACCGAAATCCTCATTGAAGCCAAGAGACGCCAAGCCGCAGTAGCACTCCTCCAAGAGCCAGCGGTTGATAAAAGCGGGCTCATGAGAGGGCGCACTGGCGTGAGAGTTTTTAACCTTCTTGACAGCATAACTCTCTCAGTTTTTGACCTACATCGATATTTTTTACAGTTTTGACATCCTCTTGTCGCACCCGTTACATACATATAACGTTCGCCCGGATTCGCTCGTTTTAAAAAATATTTACCTAACCTAACCCTAACTTTTCATATAAAACCGTAAATTTTACAAATAAAACCTCAAATTTTAAACAAATCATCTATACCGCTAGATACCTCTCCAGAGGCGCTTTCTGGCGGTACAGACTTCAATAGTAAAAACTCATATTTAGCTGCAGAAATCTTCATTTCGCGGTGCACTTGGTGTACCAAATAGTAGTTTCAGAATTGTTTAATCCAAATTTTGTTCTAGACCTAGACTTTTTATGATCTCATATTAAAGTTCATCTCAATACCTTTCTCTGGACACCCCGTTTGTTGATAAAGGTTGATATTTAGTTGTATTAAATTTCACTTTTGTGGTACACTTGGTGCCTCAAAAACAGTCAAAGTGCTATAATTTCAATTTTTTATACTACACCAAATATTATTATTACGTCACAATATAGCCCGTCTAAATACCTATCTTTAGACGTATCATTTATTTTTCTAGGTCTTATAGTTTCCGAGAAAATCGCAGGAAACTGCGTGTTGCATTATATAAAGCTACCATAGAAATTTCTCAAAATCCACCTTAGAGGAACACTTGTAGCGAAATATCAACGAATTTTTAACCTTCTTGACAGCATAACTCTCTCAGTTTTTGACCTACATCGATATTTTTTACAGTTTTGACATCCTCTTGTCGCACCCGTTACATACATATAACGTTCGCCCGGATTCGCTCGTTTTAAAAAATATTTACCTAACCTAACCCTAACTTTTCATATAAAACCGTAAATTTTACAAATAAAACCTCAAATTTTAAACAAATCATCTATACCGCTAGATACCTCTCCAGAGGCGCTTTCTGGCGGTACAGACTTCAATAGTAAAAACTCATATTTAGCTGCAGAAATCTTCATTTCGCGGTGCACTTGGTGTACCAAATAGTAGTTTCAGAATTGTTTAATCCAAATTTTGTTCTAGACCTAGACTTTTTATGATCTCATATTAAAGTTCATCTCAATACCTTTCTCTGGACACCCCGTTTGTTGATAAAGGTTGATATTTAGTTGTATTAAATTTCACTTTTGTGGTACACTTGGTGCCTCAAAAACAGTCAAAGTGCTATAATTTCAATTTTTTATACTACACCAAATATTATTATTACGTCACAATATAGCCCGTCTAAATACCTATCTTTAGACGTATCATTTATTTTTCTAGGTCTTATAGTTTCCGAGAAAATCGCAGGAAACTGCGTGTTGCATTATATAAAGCTACCATAGAAATTTCTCAAAATCCACCTTAGAGGAACACTTGTAGCGAAATATCAACGAATTTTTAACCTTCTTGACAGCATAACTCTCTCAGTTTTTGACCTACATCGATATTTTTTACAGTTTTGACATCCTCTTGTCGCACCCGTTACATACATATAACGTTCGCCCGGATTCGCTCGTTTTAAAAAATATTTACCTAACCTAACCCTAACTTTTCATATAAAACCGTAAATTTTACAAATAAAACCTCAAATTTTAAACAAATCATCTATACCGCTAGATACCTCTCCAGAGGCGCTTTCTGGCGGTACAGACTTCAATAGTAAAAACTCATATTTAGCTGCAGAAATCTTCATTTCGCGGTGCACTTGGTGTACCAAATAGTAGTTTCAGAATTGTTTAATCCAAATTTTGTTCTAGACCTAGACTTTTTATGATCTCATATTAAAGTTCATCTCAATACCTTTCTCTGGACACCCCGTTTGTTGATAAAGGTTGATATTTAGTTGTATTAAATTTCACTTTTGTGGTACACTTGGTGGCTCAAAAACAGTCAAAGTGCTATAATTTCAATTTTTTATACTACACCAAATATTATTATTACGTCACAATATAGCCCGTCTAAATACCTATCTTTAGACGTATCATTTATTTTTCTAGGTCTTATAGTTTCCGAGAAAATCGCAGGAAACTGCGTGTTGCATTATATAAAGCTACCATAGAAATTTCTCAAAATCCACCTTAGAGGAACACTTGTAGCGAAATATCAACGAATTTTTAACCTTCTTGACAGCATAACTCTCTCAGTTTTTGACCTACATCGATATTTTTTACAGTTTTGACATCCTCTTGTCGCACCCGTTACATACATATAACGTTCGCCCGGATTCGCTCGTTTTAAAAAATATTTACCTAACCTAACCCTAACTTTTCATATAAAACCGTAAATTTTACAAATAAAACCTCAAATTTTAAACAAATCATCTATACCGCTAGATACCTCTCCAGAGGCGCTTTCTGGCGGTACAGACTTCAATAGTAAAAACTCATATTTAGCTGCAGAAATCTTCATTTCGCGGTGCACTTGGTGTACCAAATAGTAGTTTCAGAATTGTTTAATCCAAATTTTGTTCTAGACCTAGACTTTTTATGATCTCATATTAAAGTTCATCTCAATACCTTTCTCTGGACACCCCGTTTGTTGATAAAGGTTGATATTTAGTTGTATTAAATTTCACTTTTGTGGTACACTTGGTGCCTCAAAAACAGTCAAAGTGCTATAATTTCAATTTTTTATACTACACCAAATATTATTATTACGTCACAATATAGCCCGTCTAAATACCTATCTTTAGACGTATCATTTATTTTTCTAGGTCTTATAGTTTCCGAGAAAATCGCAGGAAACTGCGTGTTGCATTATATAAAGCTACCATAGAAATTTCTCAAAATCCACCTTAGAGGAACACTTGTAGCGAAATATCAACGAATTTTTAACCTTCTTGACAGCATAACTCTCTCAGTTTTTGACCTACATCGATATTTTTTACAGTTTTGACATCCTCTTGTCGCACCCGTTACATACATATAACGTTCGCCCGGATTCGCTCGTTTTAAAAAATATTTACCTAACCTAACCCTAACTTTTCATATAAAACCGTAAATTTTACAAATAAAACCTCAAATTTTAAACAAATCATCTATACCGCTAGATACCTCTCCAGAGGCGCTTTCTGGCGGTACAGACTTCAATAGTAAAAACTCATATTTAGCTGCAGAAATCTTCATTTCGCGGTGCACTTGGTGTACCAAATAGTAGTTTCAGAATTGTTTAATCCAAATTTTGTTCTAGACCTAGACTTTTTATGATCTCATATTAAAGTTCATCTCAATACCTTTCTCTGGACACCCCGTTTGTTGATAAAGGTTGATATTTAGTTGTATTAAATTTCACTTTTGTGGTACACTTGGTGCCTCAAAAACAGTCAAAGTGCTATAATTTCAATTTTTTATACTACACCAAATATTATTATTACGTCACAATATAGCCCGTCTAAATACCTATCTTTAGACGTATCATTTATTTTTCTAGGTCTTATAGTTTCCGAGAAAATCGCAGGAAACTGCGTGTTGCATTATATAAAGCTACCATAGAAATTTCTCAAAATCCACCTTAGAGGAACACTTGTAGCGAAATATCAACGAATTTTTAACCTTCTTGACAGCATAACTCTCTCAGTTTTTGACCTACATCGATATTTTTTACAGTTTTGACATCCTCTTGTCGCACCCGTTACATACATATAACGTTCGCCCGGATTCGCTCGTTTTAAAAAATATTTACCTAACCTAACCCTAACTTTTCATATAAAACCGTAAATTTTACAAATAAAACCTCAAATTTTAAACAAATCATCTATACCGCTAGATACCTCTCCAGAGGCGCTTTCTGGCGGTACAGACTTCAATAGTAAAAACTCATATTTAGCTGCAGAAATCTTCATTTCGCGGTGCACTTGGTGTACCAAATAGTAGTTTCAGAATTGTTTAATCCAAATTTTGTTCTAGACCTAGACTTTTTATGATCTCATATTAAAGTTCATCTCAATACCTTTCTCTGGACACCCCGTTTGTTGATAAAGGTTGATATTTAGTTGTATTAAATTTCACTTTTGTGGTACACTTGGTGCCTCAAAAACAGTCAAAGTGCTATAATTTCAATTTTTTATACTACACCAAATATTATTATTACGTCACAATATAGCCCGTCTAAATACCTATCTTTAGACGTATCATTTATTTTTCTAGGTCTTATAGTTTCCGAGAAAATCGCAGGAAACTGCGTGTTGCATTATATAAAGCTACCATAGAAATTTCTCAAAATCCACCTTAGAGGAACACTTGTGGGGCGGGGCCCCAAGTGATTAGTGACTACGTCCTCGCCGTCCGCCCTGGACCCCAACTTGACCACGGTAACGCAGTGGCAAGTTGGGTGACCGAACGTCCTAGTCTGTACTTGCGATTGGCCAAATTCTTTGAGATTTTGTGTTCCTGATATGGATAACCACGAAGAGACCTCCGGTCCCGACACTGCCCTTTCCCGGGCAGTGTCAACCGACGACATGATGCACGAACTATTGATTCCGATGCCTATCGATTTGGGGGCTCGCGCCGCGCTGCCTAGTTGCAGCGCGATGTCGACGCCCCAAGGAACTGACGCTGCTGGGACTGACGATGGGTCAGCTCCCAGCAGTGTGAAGAAGAAGGGCCGCTCTTCTGCGACGAAGAAGAGGACCCTCGAGGAGAAGGGGGGGCCGCCGCGCGACCGTAGCACCAGCTGCTCCGGGTGGGGGTCCCTCCTCTCCAGCGATTCGGAGGAGGAGGTGCCGGTCAAGACGGTGCGTACGCGTCTCGACGCGTACAGAAGGCGGCCGCCAACTCCTCCTCCGTCCTCGGTCCAACTGTCCCAGCGAAGTCGCCGGGAAATCGGTGGGCCGGCCGCGCGGGAGTTGATGAGCGTTTTTGCCCGCATGAACGCGGCCATGCGGGGCAACAGGAACGTGGCGGGGAGGAAGAAGATTGTGGCTTCACTGGTGGATGAAGCCCAATCTTCCCTCAACAAGCTCCTCGCGCGGAGCGTCACCAAGGAGGAGGCGAGGCTCCGGAAGCAGGTGACGAGCCTGGAGGCGGAGCTCGCTGCTTCCAGAAAGCAGATGGATGACCTGTGGCGGGAGGTCGCTGACTTGACCAAGGTGGTCAAGGCGCCTCCCGGTCCCATGCTGCCGCCTCCTCCTCCGACGGCTGGACCAGCACCGAAGGCAGCGATACCCACGGCGCCCACCACGGCGTCCACCAAGACGCCCACCACGGTGCCCACCACGGCGGCCACCAAGGCGCCCACCACTGCGCCCACCACGGCGCCCACCACGGCGCCCACCACGGCGCCCAACACGGCACCCGGATCGCCGCCACAGCCTGTGCCGACAATGGTACAGGTCCTGACGGCGATCGAGAGGCGCCTCGCGGTCCTGGAGGACCGGGCGTACCGCCCTCCGCTAGCGCGGCCCGCGTTTTCGTACGCGGCGGCTGTTGGCGGTTCTCCCGCTCCGGGACCAAGCGGCACACCCGCTGTCCGCCGCCCCGATCCGCCCCAGTCCGTTTCAGCGTACCGTTTGCCGGCCGAGACCGCGGCCCAGGCGCGGAAGGCCAAGTGGCGCGGCAAGAAGAGCGGCACCCCTGCCGCCTCCTCTTCCTCTAACGCTCCCGCTGCTCCTTTACATCCCTCCGGACGGGAGGGATGGGAGGTAGTGGGGGCCAAGAAGAGGAAGACGAAGGCCGCCAAGAAAGCGGCCAAGAAAGTGGCCAAAGCCGCCGCGGCGAAGGCGCCGAAGAGGCCCCGCGCTCCTCGCTCCACAGCCGTCGTCCTTACGGTGACGACGGAGGGTGTGGAGAGGGGTGTGGGGTACGCTGATGTCCTGAGGACCGTGAAGTCCTCAGTCAACCTCTCAGCCCTCGATATCCAGGGGGGTCTCCGGTGCAAGACGACACGCACCGGGGCTCGCCTCCTCGAGGTCTCCGGCGCCTCCAGCGGCCCTAAAGCTGACGCCCTAGCAGCGCAGCTTAGGGACGCGCTGGACGCAGAAGCCGTCCGCGTCACCAGGCCCACCAAATGCGCTGCATTGCGCATCACGGGTCTGGATGACGCGGCCACGACGGAGGAAGTAATCTCCGCCGTCGTGGAGGCGGGCGGCTGCCCCCGTGACCAGGTGAAGGCTGGAGACATCTCCTTCGGCACCACTGGTCATGGGATGACAGTCGTCCAGTGCCCCGTCGCGGCGGCACTGAAAGTGACGGACGGACGAAGCCTCCTCGTAGGGGGCTTCCTAAAGGCGCAGGTGCACCTCCTTCGTGCCCGGGAAACTAGATGTTTCCGGTGCATGGTGGTGGGGCACGTCGGAGTGCAGTGCACAGCGGAAGTCACCGTGGGCGATCGGTGCTTCCGCTGCAGCCGGCCCGGTCACAAGGCAAGTGCCTGTGATGCCCCGCCTCGCTGCTTTAAATGCGAGGCGGAGGGCAAAACTGCGGACCACCGGGTCGGCAGCACAACCTGCGCCGCCTCGAGGCCAAAGCCTCGTCCGTCCGCTGAGAGCGGTGGGGGTGCCGCTACTGCACGGCCGGATGTTTCTCGGCGGGATGCTGATATGGACGTCCATTAATGTCTGACGCCCATATCCGCATCCTGCAAGTGAATTTGAACCGCTGCCGCGCTGCTCAGGATCTTCTGTACCAGAGCATCCGGCAGTGGTCCATAAACTTGGCCGTGGTCGCCGAGCCGTACTACGTCCACCCGGGAAGCCCGGTGGACGAGGACGGCTCGGCCTGTTTTATCTTCGGGGGGTCCGCCGCAGACAACTCGCGCCTTGCTATCATTGCAAGGGGCCGCGGGTGTGTTGCGGCGGAATATGACGGGTTGGCAGTCGTAGCCACCTACATCTCGCCGACACTGGACGTGACTCAGTTTGAGCTATGGCTCACTGAGCTCGACGTCGTCTTCGCTGCGTGCCGTCCTCGCCCTGTCCTGCTCCTGGGAGACTTCAACGCCTGGAGTGAGGCGTGGGGCTCCCGGGAAACCAGGGACAAGGGGAGGCTTCTTGAGGACTGGACCAGAACACGTGGTCTGGAGGTCCTCAACCGGGGGAATGTCGCCACCTTCTGGCGGCGGGGGACCAGCTCGGTCGTGGACGTATCGTTCGCGACCTCTGCCCTCGCCGCCCGTATTACTGGCTGGCACGTGGAGGAGGGTGAGGAGACGCACTCGGACCATCGGTACATCCGATTCGATGTCGTCCCCCCACCTGACCTCCCACAGCCGGTAGAAAATCCCCCGGATCCGCGTTGGGCACTTCACCATCTGGATCGGGAGGCTCTCCTGGAGGCATCCATCGTGCAGGCCTGGATTCCGGCACCGGACCGGCCTGCCGATGTGGATGCCGAGGCGGAGTGGTTCAGGAGAGCCATGTCGCAAATCTGTGATGCGGCGATGCCTAGGGTTACACCCAGACCGGCAAGGAAGCAGGTGTACTGGTGGTCGCCGGAGATTGCACAGCTGCGCGCAGCATGCATCTCCGCCCGCCGCCAGTACACCAGGTTTCGCCGGAGGCATCGCCGCCCAGACGACGCGGCAACCCGAGAGGCGGAGCTTTATCAGGCTTACAGGGAGGCTAAAGGTAATCTCCAGGAGACAATAAAGCGGGCCAAGACGGCGGCCCGCGAGGAGCTCCTGGAAACCCTGCAGCAGAACCCATGGGGGCGCCCGTACCTACAGGTCAGGGAGAAACTCCGACCTAGGGCGCCCCCACTGACCCAGAGTCTCCAGCCGCAGCAGCTGGAGCGGGTCATGGGCTCCCTGTTTCCGACGAGCGCGGAGGAGCACGTCCCTCCGCGCATGGCTCCGTCTCTGCCCGACGCGGATAGCATCAGTGAAGACGACGTACCCGAAGTCAGGGTGGGGGAGCTAGGTGCGGCAGTACTCCGGCTTAAACGCCGGAAAATCACTGCCCCCGGACCCGACGGCATTCCTGGCCGTGCATGGGTCCTGGCCCTCGAAGAACTCGGGCCTCGACTGATGGGGCTCTTTAGCGCATGCCTCGAAAGGGGCCAGTTTCCCAAGGTGTGGAGGACGGGGAAACTGGTCCTGATTCGTAAGGCGGGGCGGCCGGTGGACTCACCGTCCGGATACCGGCCGATCGTGTTGCTCGACGAGGTGTGTAAGCTCTTTGAGCGAATTATCGCGGAACGCCTCGTCGAGCATCTCTCGACGGTGGGGCCAGACCTGGCGGACAACCAGTACGGTTTCCGTCGGGGACGCTCCACCGTGAGCGCGATCATGCGCGTGAAGAGCCTGACGGAGGAAGCAGTCTCACAGGGCAAGGTGGTGGTGGCGGTGTCTCTTGACATCGCCAACGCGTTCAACACCTTGCCATGGAGCTGCGTTAGGGAGGCGCTCGTGTATCACGAAACGCCTCTCTACCTCCGTCGTATTGTCGGGGCCTATCTCTCTGAGAGGGCCATAGCTTTCCCCAGCTGGCTCGGGCCAGCTCGGCGAGATGTGTCGTGCGGTGTTCCGCAGGGGTCGGTCCTGGGGCCGCTTCTGTGGAACATCGGCTACGACTGGGTGCTGCGGGGTGCGTTGCCTGAGGGCGTCGGCGTAACGTGCTACGCCGACGATACCCTCGTCACGGCGCGGGGTGCAACGTACCAGGAGGCAGCACTCAAGGTCACGACGGGTGTTGCTCAAGTCGTGGGTCGGATACGGCGGCTGGGACTGGAGGTGGCCTTGCACAAGTCCGAGGTTCTGTGTTTTCACAGACCTCGGAACGGTCCACCTGAAGGTTCCAGCATAAATGTGGGAGGCGTTAGCATCGGCATCAAGCCCTCGATGAAGTATCTAGGGATCGTACTTGATAGCCGATGGAACTTCGGACCACATTTCCGAAGTTTGGTCCCCAAGGTGACACAGGCATCGGTCGCGCTTTCGCGACTGATGCCCAACCTAAAGGGACCCAACGCTTCCTGCAGGAGACTGTACCTGGGGATCGTGCGGAGTATGGCCCTATACGGGGCTCCCGTATGGGCGGCGCGGTTGACGGCCAACAACTCAACGCTCCTTAACAGACCGTTGAGGACCTTGGCCGTCAAAATAATAAGGGGCTACCGCACGATCTCCGGAGAGGCTGCATGTCTCCTAGCCGGGACCCCTCCATGGGACCTGGAAGCGAGAGCCCTTGCGTCATTGTTCCAATGGCGCAAGGAGGCGCTGGAGCGGGACCACAGGCCTGCGTCTCGAGAAATCGATGACCGGCGGTCCCAACTCCGCCAGGATCTCATGGAGTCATGGAGGGTGCGACTTGAGCAACCCAAGTGGGGTGCCACCATCATCGCGGCGGTGAGACCGATCATGGACGATTGGCTGCAGAGGCAGCATGGTGACCTCACGTATCGTGCGACGCAGATCGTTACCGGGCATGGATGCTTCGGTAGCTATCTGTTTCGCATCCATCGTGAGGTCACACCCCGGTGTCAACACTGCGAGGTTTCCGACGACGACACCGCACTCCACACGTTGGTGGAGTGCTCAGCGTGGGCGAGTCAGCGCCGGGACCTCGTAGTGGGTCTGGGCGTGGATACCCTCTCGCTGGAGACCATGCTTCAAGCCATGGTCTCCAGCGGGAGTAGGTGGAACGCGGCCGTGTCCTTCTGCGAGCAAGTCGTGCTCGCGAAGGAGGCGGCCGAGAGGGAGAGGGAGCGTGCCCTCCCCGCCGAGTTCCGTAGTCAGCGGCGAGGCCGCCGCAGACTCATCTACGCCCAAGACCATCGACCTCCATGATCGGGGCCTGAGGACGGCGGGATCGCCACCCGTCGTCCTTACAGAAGCAGGCTAGAAGGGTTGCGTGCTGCGGGGCCTTTGCCCCATAGCACGCAACCAGATTCACTCATTGACGCGGGATAAAACCCTACCCCAACGACGCGGGATTCTCATCCCGACCCAACCCCCCGCAGAGACCACAGAGGTGGTCAAAGTCCGCCGGGCGCCACTGGAAATACGTTCTGCTTGTAACCAGAGACGCCCGGCAACGGACGTTAAAGCGGCCGCGGCCTTGGTCGCGGAACTAAAAAAAAAAAAAAAAAAAAAAAAAAAAAAAAAAAAAAAAAAAAAAAAAAAAAAAAAAAAAAAAGAGGAACACTTGTAGCGAAATATCAACGAATTTTTAACCTTCTTGACAGCATAACTCTCTCAGTTTTTGACCTACATCGATATTTTTTACAGTTTTGACATCCTCTTGTCGCACCCGTTACATACATATAACGTTCGCCCGGATTCGCTCGTTTTAAAAAATATTTACCTAACCTAACCCTAACTTTTCATATAAAACCGTAAATTTTACAAATAAAACCTCAAATTTTAAACAAATCATCTATACCGCTAGATACCTCTCCAGAGGCGCTTTCTGGCGGTACAGACTTCAATAGTAAAAACTCATATTTAGCTGCAGAAATCTTCATTTCGCGGTGCACTTGGTGTACCAAATAGTAGTTTCAGAATTGTTTAATCCAAATTTTGTTCTAGACCTAGACTTTTTATGATCTCATATTAAAGTTCATCTCAATACCTTTCTCTGGACACCCCGTTTGTTGATAAAGGTTGATATTTAGTTGTATTAAATTTCACTTTTGTGGTACACTTGGTGCCTCAAAAACAGTCAAAGTGCTATAATTTCAATTTTTTATACTACACCAAATATTATTATTACGTCACAATATAGCCCGTCTAAATACCTATCTTTAGACGTATCATTTATTTTTCTAGGTCTTATAGTTTCCGAGAAAATCGCAGGAAACTGCGTGTTGCATTATATAAAGCTACCATAGAAATTTCTCAAAATCCACCTTAGAGGAACACTTGGCTGATATGGACGTCCATTAATGTCTGACGCCCATATCCGCATCCTGCAAGTGAATTTGAACCGCTGCCGCGCTGCTCAGGATCTTCTGTACCAGAGCATCCGGCAGTGGTCCATAAACTTGGCCGTGGTCGCCGAGCCGTACTACGTCCACCCGGGAAGCCCGGTGGACGAGGACGGCTCGGCCTGTTTTATCTTCGGGGGGTCCGCCGCAGACAACTCGCGCCTTGCTATCATTGCAAGGGGCCGCGGGTGTGTTGCGGCGGAATATGACGGGTTGGCAGTCGTAGCCACCTACATCTCGCCGACACTGGACGTGACTCAGTTTGAGCTATGGCTCACTGAGCTCGACGTCGTCTTCGCTGCGTGCCGTCCTCGCCCTGTCCTGCTCCTGGGAGACTTCAACGCCTGGAGTGAGGCGTGGGGCTCCCGGGAAACCAGGGACAAGGGGAGGCTTCTTGAGGACTGGACCAGAACACGTGGTCTGGAGGTCCTCAACCGGGGGAATGTCGCCACCTTCTGGCGGCGGGGGACCAGCTCGGTCGTGGACGTATCGTTCGCGACCTCTGCCCTCGCCGCCCGTATTACTGGCTGGCACGTGGAGGAGGGTGAGGAGACGCACTCGGACCATCGGTACATCCGATTCGATGTCGTCCCCCCACCTGACCTCCCACAGCCGGTAGAAAATCCCCCGGATCCGCGTTGGGCACTTCACCATCTGGATCGGGAGGCTCTCCTGGAGGCATCCATCGTGCAGGCCTGGATTCCGGCACCGGACCGGCCTGCCGATGTGGATGCCGAGGCGGAGTGGTTCAGGAGAGCCATGTCGCAAATCTGTGATGCGGCGATGCCTAGGGTTACACCCAGACCGGCAAGGAAGCAGGTGTACTGGTGGTCGCCGGAGATTGCACAGCTGCGCGCAGCATGCATCTCCGCCCGCCGCCAGTACACCAGGTTTCGCCGGAGGCATCGCCGCCCAGACGACGCGGCAACCCGAGAGGCGGAGCTTTATCAGGCTTACAGGGAGGCTAAAGGTAATCTCCAGGAGACAATAAAGCGGGCCAAGACGGCGGCCCGCGAGGAGCTCCTGGAAACCCTGCAGCAGAACCCATGGGGGCGCCCGTACCTACAGGTCAGGGAGAAACTCCGACCTAGGGCGCCCCCACTGACCCAGAGTCTCCAGCCGCAGCAGCTGGAGCGGGTCATGGGCTCCCTGTTTCCGACGAGCGCGGAGGAGCACGTCCCTCCGCGCATGGCTCCGTCTCTGCCCGACGCGGATAGCATCAGTGAAGACGACGTACCCGAAGTCAGGGTGGGGGAGCTAGGTGCGGCAGTACTCCGGCTTAAACGCCGGAAAATCACTGCCCCCGGACCCGACGGCATTCCTGGCCGTGCATGGGTCCTGGCCCTCGAAGAACTCGGGCCTCGACTGATGGGGCTCTTTAGCGCATGCCTCGAAAGGGGCCAGTTTCCCAAGGTGTGGAGGACGGGGAAACTGGTCCTGATTCGTAAGGCGGGGCGGCCGGTGGACTCACCATCCGGATACCGGCCGATCGTGTTGCTCGACGAGGTGTGTAAGCTCTTTGAGCGAATTATCGCGGAACGCCTCGTCGAGCATCTCTCGACGGTGGGGCCAGACCTGGCGGACAACCAGTACGGTTTCCGTCGGGGACGCTCCACCGTGAGCGCGATCATGCGCGTGAAGAGCCTGACGGAGGAAGCAGTCTCACAGGGCAAGGTGGTGGTGGCGGTGTCTCTTGACATCGCCAACGCGTTCAACACCTTGCCATGGAGCTGCGTTAGGGAGGCGCTCGTGTATCACGAAACGCCTCTCTACCTCCGTCGTATTGTCGGGGCCTATCTCTCTGAGAGGGCCATAGCTTTCCCCAGCTGGCTCGGGCCAGCTCGGCGAGATGTGTCGTGCGGTGTTCCGCAGGGGTCGGTCCTGGGGCCGCTTCTGTGGAACATCGGCTACGACTGGGTGCTGCGGGGTGCGTTGCCTGAGGGCGTCGGCGTAACGTGCTACGCCGACGATACCCTCGTCACGGCGCGGGGTGCAACGTACCAGGAGGCAGCACTCAAGGTCACGACGGGTGTTGCTCAAGTCGTGGGTCGGATACGGCGGCTGGGACTGGAGGTGGCCTTGCACAAGTCCGAGGTTCTGTGTTTTCACAGACCTCGGAACGGTCCACCTGAAGGTTCCAGCATAAATGTGGGAGGCGTTAGCATCGGCATCAAGCCCTCGATGAAGTATCTAGGGATCGTACTTGATAGCCGATGGAACTTCGGACCACATTTCCGAAGTTTGGTCCCCAAGGTGACACAGGCATCGGTCGCGCTTTCGCGACTGATGCCCAACCTAAAGGGACCCAACGCTTCCTGCAGGAGACTGTACCTGGGGATCGTGCGGAGTATGGCCCTATACGGGGCTCCCGTATGGGCGGCGCGGTTGACGGCCAACAACTCAACGCTCCTTAACAGACCGTTGAGGACCTTGGCCGTCAAAATAATAAGGGGCTACCGCACGATCTCCGGAGAGGCTGCATGTCTCCTAGCCGGGACCCCTCCATGGGACCTGGAAGCGAGAGCCCTTGCGTCATTGTTCCAATGGCGCAAGGAGGCGCTGGAGCGGGACCACAGGCCTGCGTCTCGAGAAATCGATGACCGGCGGTCCCAACTCCGCCAGGATCTCATGGAGTCATGGAGGGTGCGACTTGAGCAACCCAAGTGGGGTGCCACCATCATCGCGGCGGTGAGACCGATCATGGACGATTGGCTGCAGAGGCAGCATGGTGACCTCACGTATCGTGCGACGCAGATCGTTACCGGGCATGGATGCTTCGGTAGCTATCTGTTTCGCATCCATCGTGAGGTCACACCCCGGTGTCAACACTGCGAGGTTTCCGACGACGACACCGCACTCCACACGTTGGTGGAGTGCTCAGCGTGGGCGAGTCAGCGCCGGGACCTCGTAGTGGGTCTGGGCGTGGATACCCTCTCGCTGGAGACCATGCTTCAAGCCATGGTCTCCAGCGGGAGTAGGTGGAACGCGGCCGTGTCCTTCTGCGAGCAAGTCGTGCTCGCGAAGGAGGCGGCCGAGAGGGAGAGGGAGCGTGCCCTCCCCGCCGAGTTCCGTAGTCAGCGGCGAGGCCGCCGCAGACTCATCTACGCCCAAGACCATCGACCTCCATGATCGGGGCCTGAGGACGGCGGGATCGCCACCCGTCGTCCTTACAGAAGCAGGCTAGAAGGGTTGCGTGCTGCGGGGCCTTTGCCCCATAGCACGCAACCAGATTCACTCATTGACGCGGGATAAAACCCTACCCCAACGACGCGGGATTCTCATCCCGACCCAACCCCCCGCAGAGACCACAGAGGTGGTCAAAGTCCGCCGGGCGCCACTGGAAATACGTTCTGCTTGTAACCAGAGACGCCCGGCAACGGACGTTAAAGCGGCCGCGGCCTTGGTCGCGGAACTAAAAAAAAAAAAAAAAAAAAAAAAAAAAAGAGGAACACTTGTAGCGAAATATCAACGAATTTTTAACCTTCTTGACAGCATAACTCTCTCAGTTTTTGACCTACATCGATATTTTTTACAGTTTTGACATCCTCTTGTCGCACCCGTTACATACATATAACGTTCGCCCGGATTCGCTCGTTTTAAAAAATATTTACCTAACCTAACCCTAACTTTTCATATAAAACCGTAAATTTTACAAATAAAACCTCAAATTTTAAACAAATCATCTATACCGCTAGATACCTCTCCAGAGGCGCTTTCTGGCGGTACAGACTTCAATAGTAAAAACTCATATTTAGCTGCAGAAATCTTCATTTCGCGGTGCACTTGGTGTACCAAATAGTAGTTTCAGAATTGTTTAATCCAAATTTTGTTCTAGACCTAGACTTTTTATGATCTCATATTAAAGTTCATCTCAATACCTTTCTCTGGACACCCCGTTTGTTGATAAAGGTTGATATTTAGTTGTATTAAATTTCACTTTTGTGGTACACTTGGTGCCTCAAAAACAGTCAAAGTGCTATAATTTCAATTTTTTATACTACACCAAATATTATTATTACGTCACAATATAGCCCGTCTAAATACCTATCTTTAGACGTATCATTTATTTTTCTAGGTCTTATAGTTTCCGAGAAAATCGCAGGAAACTGCGTGTTGCATTATATAAAGCTACCATAGAAATTTCTCAAAATCCACCTTAGAGGAACACTTGTAGCGAAATATCAACGAATTTTTAACCTTCTTGACAGCATAACTCTCTCAGTTTTTGACCTACATCGATATTTTTTACAGTTTTGACATCCTCTTGTCGCACCCGTTACATACATATAACGTTCGCCCGGATTCGCTCGTTTTAAAAAATATTTACCTAACCAACTACTCACAGGACATGGCTGTTTCGCCAAGTACCTGTGTGAGGTGCCTAGGGTGGAGCCGGACACCGTGTGTCGTCACTGCCCGGCCGGTGTCGTCGACACAGCGGCCCACACCCTTGCCAAATGCACGGCATGGGACGGGCCGCGTTCTGCCCTCACGGGCATAGTTGGTGGTGATTTGTCGCTGCCGGCCGTGGTGCAAGCCATGGCCGGCAGCCAACAGTGTTGGGCCGCCGTCGCCACGTTCGCTAGCGTGGTGATGGCGGCCAAGAGAGAATCACTGCGGGAGCGGGAGCGTGCTGGACAGACGCTCCCGCCCTATCGTGCTGTTCGGGGGCGTCGGCGTGCCGAATACATGCGCGCCCCCGACTAGTGTTTTTGACCGTGGGCGGAAGGTCGGGGGACCTCCGCCCACCGATGGTCACCCGTGGCGACGGGCACCCTCCTCGTGTTCCGGACGGTGCCCACTTACGCACGCCCGCACCGGCCGTTCTCTACCCTCTCTGCTTTCAGAGAGGTGTTCGAGAACGGTGGAGGTGCGGGCTAGATTCTTCAGCTCCTTAGGGAGCTCCGAGGGGGTCACTTTATTGCCCCCCCCGAGGCGAGCCCCGACATCACAGGGCGCCCCTTGCCGGCTCGCAGTGATTTAACCTCTGGCCTACCCTGCGAGCCGGCTTAAGGTGAGGCGGAACACCGCGGTGGTTTAGTGGGTAGTACGGGCCTTCTCCTCTTTGGGTCCGTGAGTCCCACACACCGTCCCTGCTGCCCCCGCAGCAGGGATGACGGTGCTTAAATGCATTCCCCGCGTCAACAAAAAAAAAAAAAAAAAAAAAAAAACCTAACCTAACCTGGGGTGCGGTCGGATAACCTCCACGTTGGCTTAGCCCTGCTTCTTGTCCTTTCTACTTCGGTGGGGGGAACGGAAGCCGGGACGCTGGTGCACCCTGGACAATGGTTATTGGTGTCCTCCTAGGAGGATTCTGGTAGCGATTGACCAAGTCCGACAAGCCCTTTTCAGGGCTAGCTGACCCCATGAGGGGGGTCGTGGTATGGCGGGCCTGCAAGGCCCGCGGCGTCTTTGTCGTTTTTCTTTGTTCTTCTTTTCTCCTTGTTTATTCTTCCATCTTTCGTTTCTTGTCTTTGTTCTTATATCTTTTCTGTCGCGGCAACGGCGCGCTGTTTGTCAGCTCCTTATGGAGCTATGGCGGAGGGGTCGTTCTCGGCCTCGCCCGAGCTGAGCCTTATCAGGCAAGAGGACCCCATGAGGGGGTCGGGGCGTATGGGCCTGCAAGGCCCATGGGGACGGACGTGACCGAAAGGTCGCATCGGGGAGGCCTGACCAGCCTCTCGTAGCCGGCCACGTTGCGTCGTGCAACGACCCCTGTCTCACGGTCTACAGGGTACGTGCGGAGCAACGTGGCCGAAGGCGGCTTGCCTTAACTGGCTGGCCTGAGGGTGATACCCGATACAAAAATCCGTGAAGGAAAGCACGTTAAAACCCTGCGGATACTTGGCGACCTCCGCATGTAATAGCCCACTCCCCGGAATGAGCGTCACCCGGGGAGTGTTTGTAGATCGTCTCATTCTCGTGGGATAAAATATGGAATTTCTAAATAAAAAACAAATTGAGGATGTTGGTAGTAAGGAGGAGAGGCCCGGTACTCCAGTGCCGAGGCGGTGTCGGACCCCGGATCGAGACCGGAGCCGAAGCCGGAGTCGAAGCCGGGTTCGAAGCTCCGTTCGAGATCGGAAGGAGCTGCGGGTGTCGGTGTCGCGCTGCGACGCCGCACCGCGCGGCGGTGTGGTTGGAGAGGTGCTGTTGTCGGATTCTGACAGCAGCGTCGTTTCACTCGTGGAGGTATTGCCTCGCCCATCCCCCAGCCCGCTGTCTCGCCTGTGGCAGCGCGCTCACAAGCGCCGCAACTCAGGCTCGGAGGGGGACAGCGAGGAGTCGGTTGGCTCCAACAACACCCGGAGCCAACCCGGTAAACGAGGTCGCGGTCGCCCCCCTACAACGGGGCACTACGTGGGCCTCGCAAAGGCGAAGGCCGACTATGTCGCGGCCAAAGAGCGGGAGATAGAGCTCCAGGCGGAACGAGAACTCGCCGAAGAGCTCCGAAGGCGGGAGGAGAGGCGACTCTCCTTCCTCCGCCAGCCTCCCGTTCAGGACGGAGAAAGCGAGGCGCGTATGCCGGCACCTGTGGGTGACCTCAGGGCCGAGCAATTGGAGAAGGCAGTTGAGGAGGCGGTGGAGTCTATACGCTCCATCGCCCACAAGAGCTCCAAGTTGAAGGGGCAGTCGGTCCAGGGCCTTAGGAGCGCTGCAGGCTCCATAATGGAACACGTGCGGGAGTTGCGTGGCCGGACCGACAGCGAAGAAAACGTCCGCTTGCAGCGTGAGGTGGCTGCTCTGCGGGCTGAATTGGAGGCGGTGAAGAAGCAGGTGAACGATGTCGCGCGAGGAGATCATGTTTATGATCAACGCGCGCTTCGACGGCGTTTCAGACCGCCTGCTTCCGGAGCCGCGGTTGCGCCCACCCCTTCAAGCGGACGCCCGTAACGCCGCTCGCGCCGCTGCGACGTCGCGTCCGGACGTTGGCCGTTCTGTCGGCCCCGCTGTTTTTGACGCGTCGTTGGTGGAGATGGAGGCGCCCCCTGCAGTCACTCCCTCAACTTCTTTCCCCCCTACGAGCCAGGGGAAGAAAACGAGGAATAGGAAGAAGAAGAGCGCTGCAGCGCGAGAGGCCGAGGCGGCGCGTCAAGAGCGCCCCCAACCGGCACACACACCTCGGCCACTAACCGGGGCGTGTAATGTTGTGGCTGGGCGCCCTAAGAAGACGCCAGCGGTCAAGCTTTCGGCTGCGAAACCGGCATCGGCAACCGTCAACGCGCCTGCCATGGGGAAACGTGGCCCGAAACTCCGCTCGCCCCGCACCGCTGCGGTGGTGATAACATTGCAGCAGGGTGCAGTGGAACGGGGCGTGACGTACGCCTCCAAGCTCGCCGAGGCCGAGCGCAAAGTCAATTTGAAAAGCCTTGGTATTGAGGGCCTACGCTTCCGCACGGCAGCCACCGGGGGCAGGGTCCTTGAGGTGGCGGGCGCCGAGAAAAGCCAGAAGGCTGACGCACTCGCCGAGAAACTTAGAGAGGCTCTCGGCGATGAAGTCCGCGTCGCTAGGCCTGAGAAGTGCGCGGAGTTGCGCATCTCCGGCCTCGGTGACACGGCCACGAAGGAGGCCATAGCGCAGGTGTTGGCGGACGTAGGAGGGTGCGCCACCACCAGCGTAGTCTGTGGAGACGTTGTCCGCCAGGCAGGACGAGAGGGCACGGCGTGGGTCAAGTGCCCGGTCGCAGCGGCCAAAAAGGTGACAGATGGCCGCCCTCTTATGGTTGGCTGGTCCCGCGTTCGTGCGGTTTTGTTGGAGCCCAGGCCTCAGCGGTGCTTCCGCTGTCTGGAGGGGGGGCACGTAGGGGCCCGGTGCGCTGCGGGAGTTGACCGCAGTGCACTCTGTTTCCGCTGCGGGCAGCCCGGCCACAAGGCGGCGGGCTGTTTGGCGGAGCCAAATTGTCCCATCTGCGCGGCGGCGGGAACTGCCGCTGCGCACCGCCTGGGCTCCAAGGCCTGCTTGGCGGCTTCGAAAAAGAGGAGGCGTCGTGGTGGTGTGGGGCGAAAGGTGGTGCCGGTTGCGGTCCCCACACCCACCCAGACAAATGTGGAGGAGAGCATGGACGTCGCCACAAATTAAATGGCTACCAACTCATTCCTGCAGGCCAACGTCGGGCACTGTGCGGCGGCCCAAGATACCTTTATGCAGGCCATCGCAGAGTGTCATGCGAATGTGGCCGTAGTCGCCGAACCGTACGCGGTTCTCGCCCGGGATAACTGGGCGGGAAGCCGCGACGAGTTGGTGGCTATCGTCTCCCAGCAGGGCGCGTTTAGCAGAGTATCAAAAGGACGCGGCCGCGTCCTCGTGCTGCTGGGAGACGTTGCAGTGATCGGGGTGTACTTCTCCCCAAACAGAAGCCTCGCCGAATACGAGCAGTGGCTCGCAGAGGTCGGGGCTCTGGTGGTGGAAGCGCACCCCACCCCGTTGGTGGTTGCCGGAGATTTCAACGCTCACTCACAGGCGTGGGGATCTCCGGCGACCGATGGACGGGGTGAGTTGGTGGAGGAATGGGCGGCGTCCCACGGCTTGGTGCTCCTCAACCGGGGTTCGGTCCACACGTTTGTGCGGTCAACGGGCAGGTCAATTGTCGACCTGTCCTTCGCCAGTTCTGGCCTGGCGAACCGCGCACGTGGCTGGAGGGTGGTCACGGGGGAGGAGACGATGTCGGATCATCGTTACATACGGTTCGACATCGTCGACTCCGGCCTGGGGACCCCGGCGGTCGGGGACCGCCTGGTTGAGGAAGGTCCGCGGTGGCGTCTGCGGACGCTGGACCGGGAGCTGGCGAAGGAGGCGGCCATCGTGGAGCGATGGGCCGCAGTCGACGAAAGCCCGGACGTGGACGCGAGGGCTGAGCGGCTTTCCGGTGCTCTGACTCGCGTCTGCGATGCGGCGATGCGGAGGGCGGGGCCTATCAAACCGCGGCGGCGAGTTTACTGGTGGAACGAGGAATTGACGGGGCTGCGTGCTTCTTGCCACGCAGCCCAGCGCAGGTGCACTCGCAGCCGCGGTCGTAGCGTCAGGGATCCCGTCCAAGAAGAGGAGTTGCACGCCGCATACCGGGCGGCCCGAGCGGCCTTCAGCTCGGGCATCAGGGCCGCCAAGAAGGCGGCCTGGGAGGAGTGGCTCGAGAGCCTCAATGAAGATCCGTGGGGGCGCCCGTACAAGGTCGTGAGCGAAAAACTCCGGCCCTGGGCGCCTCCGCTCACCAGGTCTCTCGAGCCAGTTTTCGTCGACAACGTCGTCAGTTCCCTCTTCCCTGAGCGGGAGGAGTGGGTCCCACCGCGGATGGCACCGAGCCAGACGCCGGCAGACGCAGAGGCGATCATTCCGCCCGTGTCCGAAGCCGAACTCGGGGTGGCGGTCCTCAAACTCAAGTCGAGGAACCGCGCCCCCGGCCCGGACGGCATCCCTGGGCGGGTCATCGCCCTCGTCATGCCGGCGTTCGAGGAGGAGACGCTGTCCCTATTGTCGGAGTGTTTGGCGTCGGGGAGGGTCCCGCGACGATGGAAAACCGGGCGGCTCGTGCTGTTGAAGAAGCACGGGCGCCCGGCCGAGTCGCCGTCGGCCTACCGCCCCATAGTCTTGCTCGACGAGATGAGCAAGCTGTTTGAGCGGGTGCTCGCATCGCGTCTCGTCGGGCACCTGGATGGGGCGGGGCCCAATCTCAGCGACGGCCAATACGGTTTCCGTCGTGGGAGGTCGACCCTGGACGCCATATCCCGGCTACGGGACAGCGTCGAAGAGGCGGTCGGTCGGGGGGAGGTGTTGTTGGCGGTGTCGCTGGACATCGCGAACGCCTTCAACACCGTCCCCTGGCAGACCATCGCCGAGGCGCTGAGGTACCACAACGTCCCGTGGTACCTCAGGCGCATCCTTGCGGACTACTTCGTGGACCGGGCCATCTCCTATCCGGCCCGGTCGGCGGTGGTCCGCAAGCAAATGTCGTGCGGTGTTCCGCAGGGGTCGGTGCTTGGTCCGCTCCTGTGGAACATCGCGTACGATTGGGTCCTGCGCGGTGCCACTCTTCGGGGAGTCGGCGTACTTTGTTACGCCGACGATACCCTGGTAACCGCGCGGGGCCCAGACTTTCGGGACGCAAAAGTCCTGGCCACTGCGGGCGTAGCCCAGGTGGTCAGCCGCATCAGGGCGCTCGGACTCCAAGTGGCCCTCGAGAAATCCGAGGCCGTCTTTTTTCACGGGCCTCGGCGAGGGCCCCCTCGAGATTCCCACATTGTGGTGAGCGGCACCCCCATCGCTGTCGGGAAGACCATAAAGTATCTTGGTCTGGTGCTCGACAGTCGGTGGGGTTTCGCCGAGCACTTCCGGCGTCTGTCGTCAAATTTGATCTCATACGCCGGAAGGCTGTCGAGGCTGCTCCCCAATCGTGGGGGGCCCGGTAGCACGTGTCGCCGTCTTTACGACGGTGTAGTGCGCTCCAAGGCGCTCTACGGAGCGCCTATCTGGGCGGACGCCCTCGGCGCTGCAACGATTCCTCTGTTGCGGCGCCCGCAACGTGTGCTTGCGCAAAGGGCGGCACGGGCGTACTGCACCGTCTCTTACGAGGCGGCGTGCTTAATTTCCGGAAGCCTCCCTTGGGATCTCGAGGCAGGAGTCCTGAAGAAGGTTTATGACGAGAGCGCTCTGGTGCGGAGAAATGGAGGTCGACCGCTCCCGGACGAGATCGACCGCTGGAGACAGTCGGCTCGCGACGATCTCTTCCGGGAGTGGGTCTTGCGATTGGAGTCGCCTTCCGCGAGCGCGATGCTCGTGGGGGCCGTTCGACCCGTCCTACGGGCCTGGGTGGAGAGGTCACACGGTGCGCCGACGTACCACCTTACGCAACTACTCACAGGACATGGCTGTTTTGCCAAGTACCTGTGTGAGGTGCCTAAGGTGGAGCCGGACACCGTGTGTCGTCACTGCCCGGCCGGTGTCGTCGACACAGCGGCCCACACCCTTGCCGAGTGCATGGCATGGGACGGGCCGCGTTCTGCCCTCACGGGCATCGTTGGTGGTGATTTGTCGCTGCCGGCCGTGGTGCAAGCCATGGCCGGCAGCCAACAGTGTTGGGCCGCCGTCGCCACGTTCGCTAGCGTGGTGATGGCGGCCAAGAGAGAAGCACTGCGGGAGCGGGAGCGTGCTGGACAGACGCTCCCCCCCTATCGTGCTGTTCGGGGGCGTCGGCGTGCCGAATACATGCGCGCCCCCGACTAGTGTTTCTTGACCGTGGGCGGAAGGTCGGGGGACCTCCGCCCACCGATGGTCACCCGTGACGACGGGCACCCTCCTCGTGTTCCGGACGGTGCCCACTTACGCACGCCCGCACCGGCCGTTCTCTACCCTCTCTGCTTTCAGAGAGGTGCTCGAGAACGGTGGAGGTGTGGGCTAGATTCTTCAGCTCCTTAGGGAGCTCCGGGGGGACACTTAATTGGCCCCCCGAGGCGAGCCCCAACATCACGGGGCGCCCCTTGCCGGCTCGCAGTGATTTAACCTCTGGCCTACCCTGCGAGCCGGCTTAAGGTGAGACGGAACACCGCGGTGGTTTAGTGGGTATTACGGTCCGTTCCCAGACCGTCGAGTCCCACACACCGCCCTGCTGCCCCCGCAGCGGGGTGACGGTGCTTAAATGCATTCCCCGCGTCAACAAAAAAAAAAAAAAAAAAAAAAAAAACCTAACCTAACCTAACCTGCCCCCCCCCTTCGCGACTGGAGAGTGCGCTCACTCGCGTCTGCGATGCGGCGATGAGTAGGGTGGGGCCTGTCCCGCCGCGGAGGCGGGTGTACTGGTGGAACGACCACTTAGCGGGGCTGCGTACAGCTTGTGACGCAGCCCAGCGAAGGTGCACCCGCAGCCGCGGACGTAGAGTACGGGTCCCCGCCCAAGAAGAGGTCCTGCTCGCCGCATACCGGGCCGCCCGGGCGGTCTTTCGCTCGGCGATGAGAGCCGCCAAGGAGGCGGCTTGGAAGGAGTGGCTCGACACACTCAACCAAGATCCGTGGGGGCGCCCGTTCAAAGCCGTAATCGACAAACTTCGGCCGTGGGCGCCCCCGCTCACTAGATCTCTCGACCCCTCCTTCGTGAGCGACGTCGTCGGCTCCCTCTTCCCTGCGCGGGAAGAGTGGGTCCCACCGCGGATGGCGCCAAGCCAGACGCCGGCGGATATCGGGGCGATTCCGCCCGTGTCCGATGCCGAATTGGGGGTCGCGGTTCTGAAACTCAAATTGAGGAACCGCGCCCCTGGCCCGGACGGCATCCCTGGGCGGGTCGTCGCCCTGGTGATGCCCGCGTTCGAGGAGGAGACGCTGTCCCTGCTGTCGGAATGTCTGTCGTCGGGAAGAGTCCCGCGACGATGGAAGACCGGGCGGCTCGTGCTGCTGAAGAAGCACGGGCGCCCGGCCGAGTCGCCGTCGGCCTACCGCCCTATCGTCCTGCTCGGCGAGATGAGCAAGCTGTTCGAGCGAGTGCTCGCGGCACGTCTCGTCGAGCACCTGGAGGGGGCGGGGCCCAACCTTAGTGACGGCCAGTACGGGTTCCGTCGCGGGAGATCGACCCTGGACGCGATATCCCGGCTCAGGGACAGCGTGGAAGAGGCGGTCGGCCAGGGGGAGGTGTTGTTGGCGGTGTCGCTGGACATCGCGAACGCCTTCAACACCATCCCCTGGGGGACCATTGCGGAGGCGCTGGGGTACCACAACGTCCCGTGGTACCTCAGGCGCGTACTCGCGGACTACTTCGTTGACCGGGCCGTCTCGTATCCGACCCGGTCGGAAGTGGTCCGCCGAGACATGACGTGCGGTGTTCCACAGGGGTCAGTCCTCGGGCCGCTCCTGTGGAACATCGGGTATGATTGGGTCCTGCGCGGTGCCACTCTTCGGGGCGTCGGCGTCTTCTGCTACGCCGACGATACCCTGGTCACCGCGCGGGGCCCGTCCTACAGGGACGCAAAAGTGTTGGCCACGGCTGGTGTGGCCCACGTTGTCGGTCGCATCAGGGCGCTTGGACTCCAGGTGGCCCTCGAAAAATCCGAGGCCATTTTCTTTCACGGGCCTCGGTCGGGGGCCCCTCCTCGGGACTCCCAGATTGTGGTGGGTGACACCCCCATCGCTGTCGGGCGGCCCTTAAAGTATCTCGGTCTGGTTCTCGACAGCAGATGGGGTTTCGTCGAGCACTTCCGGCGTCTGGCACCAAAACTGGTGTCATACGCCGGGAGGCTCGCCAGGCTGCTCCCCAATCGAGGGGGGCCTGGTAGTCCGTGTCGCCGTCTGTACGACGGTGTGGTGCGCTTGAAGGCGCTCTACGGAGCGCCCATCTGGGCGGGCACCCTCTGCGCCGAAAGTTTAGCGCTGCTGCGACGTCCGCAGCGCGCGATCGCGCAGAGAGGTGCACGGGCGTACTGCACCGTCTCCTACGAGGCGGCGTGCATGATAGCCGGGTCCCTTCCATGGGATCTCGAGGCTGGAGTCCTTCAAGCCGTGTATGCGGAGTGCGCCCTGGTGCGACTGAGTGGTGGTCGCCCGCTTCCGGAGGAGATCGACCGCTGGAGACAGTCGGCTCGCGACGATCTCTTCCGGGAGTGGGCCTTGCGATTAGAGTCGCCTTCCGCGAGCGCGATAATCGTGGGGGCCGTTCGACCCGTCCTGCGGGCCTGGGTGGAGAGGTCACATGGCGTACCGACGTACCACCTCACACAACTCCTCACAGGTCACGGTGTGTTCGCCAAATACCTGTGCAGGATTGTTGGGGTGGAGCCGGACGTCGTGTGTCGTCACTGCCCGGCCGGTGTCGTCGACACAGCGGCCCACACCCTTGCCGAGTGCACTCCGCTGGGCTCGCCAGGCTGCTCCCCAACTGCGGTGGACCGGGGAGTGCTTGTCGCCGCCTTTATGACGGCGTAGTGCGCTCGAAGGCACTATACGGAGCGCCCATTTGGGAAAGCGCCCTCCGCGCGGACACCATCGCCCTGCTGCGACGTCCGCAGCGGGTGATCGCGCAGAGGGCAGCTCGAGCGTACTGCACCGTCTCGTATGAGGCGGCGTGCATCATAGCGGGTAACCTCCCCTGGGACCTCGAGGCGGGGGTCCTAAGGGCCGTCTACGAGGAGAGTGCCCTGATGCGGCGAAGTGGGGGTCGGCCGCTTCCGGGGGAGATCGATCGATGGCGACAGTCTGCCCGCGACGATCTCTTCCGGAAGTGGTCCTCTAGATTGGAGACTACATCGGTTAGCTCCCAGCTCGTGGGGGCTGTCCGACCCGTCCTGCGGGCCTGGGTGGAGAGGTCACACGGCGTACCGACGTACCACCTCACACAACTCCTCACAGGTCACGGTGTGTTCGCCAAATACCTGTGCAGGATTGTTGGGGTGGAGCCGGACGTCGTGTGTCGTCACTGCCCGGCCGGTGTCGCCGACACAGCGGCCCACACCCTTGCCGAGTGCACGGCATGGGACGGGCCGCGTATAGCCCTCACGGGCATTATCGGCGGTGATTTGTCGCTGCCGGCCGTGGTTCTATCCATGGTCGGCAGCCGGGAGAGTTGGGCCGCCATTGCCTCGTTCGCCAGCGAGGTGATGGCGGCAAAGCGCGAGGCGCTACGGGTACGGGAGCGCTTTGGACAGACGCTCCCTCCCCGCCGCGCAGTTCGGGGTCGTCGCCGCGCAGAATTTTTGCGCGGCCCCGAGTAATTTGTCTGGCCGTGGGCGGTTGGTTGGGGGACCACCGTCCACTGAAGGCCACGCGGTGACAGGCACCCTTCCCGTGTTCCGGGGGGTGCCGGCCTATTCTTCCTTTTTCTTCTTCTTCTATAGCTTGCCCGCCCTCTACCCCCTCTGCTTTCAGAGGGGCCCCTGAGGGCGGTGCACAGCATCTTTTATCTTTTGTTTTCTTCTTTCGCTCTTCGGAGCTGGGGGTGGGGCTTGTAATTGCCCCCCCAGAGTTGAGCCCTGCTTCAATGGGCGCCCCTAGCCGGGTCGCAGTGACTAAACCTCTGGCCTATCCTGCGGCCCGGTATGGGTGAGACGGAACACCGCGGTGGTTTAGTGGGTATTACGGTCCTATTCCAGACCGTCGAGTCCCACACACCGCCCTGCTGCCCCCGCAGCGGGGTGACGGTGCCTAAATGCATTCCCCGCGTAAACAAAAAAAAAAAAAAAAAAAAAACCTAACCTAACCTAACCTAACCTAACCTGGGGTACATGATAAATAAAATTAAAAAACCTATAAACGAAGAGGAGAAATCCGAAGATCCCGGTCCCGACACCGTCCTTTTCAGGACGGGGTCGGGCCTACCCGACGACCATATGCTTACCCAAAGGACTCCGAAGCAAGATGTGTTGGATGAAAACGCCAGGAACAGGCCCCGAAGTGAACTTCGGGACCTGTTCCTCAAAGAGCCACGCGTCACCCTGTCTCGTTGCAGCGTGACGCCGACGGCTTCAACTATGGAGACGGCGGACTGTTCTGACGCCGATAGTGAAGCAACAATGGTGGAAGTGAGTTCGCGCTCTGCGTCCCCCTTTCCACTGACCTCTCGATTCTTCCGCAGGCGGAAGACGGCTACGGGGTCTGTTACATTCAGCGACGATGAAGAGGAGATGCGCTGTTTGAGCGACTCCTCTTTGTCTGGTACTAGCAGACCCGGTTCAGCCGCCAAGAGGGGCCGTGGGCGCCCCCCTTCTACAGGAATGTATGTTGGTCTGGCAAAAGCCAAGGCCAAGCACACTGCGGCGCAGGAGCGCGCATCCGAGGAGGCTGCAGAAGAGGCCTACAGGAAGGAAGTGCAAGCTCCCTTCCTTAAAGGTGTCCCCACTTCAGTGGGGCCACCAATACTGGAGAAACCGGAGAAGCCGGTAACGGCTCAGACGTCTGAGGAGTTGACTGGGGGAATTGAGGAGGCGGTGGCGGTGATCAACACTGTCGCCGTCAAATCCAATAAAATAAAAGGCCAACTCGTGCGGGACCTCAGGGAAGCCGCAAACACCATCATAAAAAGTGTGCGGGAGTTGAAATCCCGCACGGAGTCAGAAGAGGTGGTGCTCCTCAACGTGAAGTTAATAGCCCTTAGGGCTGAGATGGAGGGCCTAAAACAGGCAGCGGCCTCCTTCGCCCCGGCGATGACGCGCGATGAGATCGGCTTCATGATAGACGCGCGTCTCGCTGGGGTCGTGGACCGCCTGCCCCCTGAGGTGCCAGTCCGGCCTCCACTGGCTGCGGACGCACGGAACGCTGCGCGCGCCTCGCGTTCCGCTGCGGCTGGCTCCTCCGTGTCTGCTCCCACACGGAAGGCCAAGGATCCTCCGCCATCGGCCTCAAGTCGGGAGGCTCCTGTCGCCACCTCGGTGGCCTCGTGTCCTGCTCTTCCCTCAATCCCTTCCTCATCATCTGGCGTGGTCGTCCAGGAGAAGAGGAAGAGGGCGAAGAAGGTAAGCGCTGCGGCAGCAGAAGCCGCAGCTGCTCGGCAAGTGCACACTTCGTCCCCCCAAACTGCCCCTCAGCCACTTACTGAGGGGTGGAATGTGGTGGCCAGACGCCAAACAAAGGCCGCAGCTACCTCGGCGCCGGTCAACGCCAAGAAAAAGAAGAGCGTCCCAAAACCCCGCGCGCCTCGCACTGCTGCAGTAACACTTACGCTGCAGCAGGGCGCTACGGAGTCGGGAATGACGTACGCAAGCGTACTTGCCGAGGCCGAGAGGTTAGTTAACCTTAAAAGCCTCGGCATTGACGGACTGCGTTTCCGCGCCGCCGCCACTGGGGGAAAGATCCTCGAGGTAAGCGGCGCGGATCGAGATAAGAAGGCGGACGCTCTAGCCGAAAAGCTCCGGTCGGCGCTAGGGGAGGACGTGGTTCGGGTTGCCAGGCCTGAGAAATGCGCGGAGCTGCGCATCACAGGCCTTGGCGATACCGCCACTAAGGAGAAGGTGGCTGCAGTTGTGGCTGAAGTCGGAGGATGCAGCGTGGGTGGTGTCAAGGTGGGTGAAATAATTTGCCCACCAGGTCGTCAGAGCACCTGCTGGGTCAAGTGCCCGGTCGTGGCGGCCAGGAAATTGGTAGATGGTCGCCGCATCACGATCGGGTGGTCCAGTGTTCGGGCCACCCTCCTGGAGCCTCGAGTCCAGCGGTGCTTTCGCTGCTTGGACGCGGGGCATGTCGGAGCACGGTGCATTTGCGAAGTTGATCGCAGTGCGCTGTGCTTCCGGTGTGGACAACCGGGCCACAAGGCGGCCGGTTGTGCTTTGGAGCCCAGGTGCCCCCTCTGTTCCACAGATGGTGCACCGGCTGCCCACCGCCTGGGCACCAAAACTTGTGATGCGGCTACCCGAAAGCGAGGACGTCGCGGTGGTAGAAGACGTGGTGTGGCACAATCCGCTACCACCACTCAGTCTTCACCGCCGATTGAGGAGAGGATGGACACCGCCCAATCTTAAATGGCCTGCATCTCTCTACTGCAGGCCAACGCCAACCACTGTGTCGCTGCTCAGGATGTCCTAATGCAGTCCATGGCACAGTGGCAGGCGAACGTCGTCGTCGTCAGCGAGCCGTATTTGGTCCGCGATCGTAGCGACTGGGCTGGCGACTGCGACGGCTTAGTGGCCATAGTCGCCCGTCAGGGTGCGGTTGGCGCGTCCCCCTTCAGCAGGGTGCTGAGGGGGCGTGGTTGTGTTTTAGCCCTGATGGGTGGCTTTGCAGTAGTTGGGGTGTACATTTCCCCCAGCAGGAGTCTCGCCGAGTTCGAACTGGTGCTCGCCGAAGTCGAGACCCTGCTGGCGGACGTACGCCCCACCCCTGCCTTGGTCGTCGGGGATTTCAACGCCCATTCGCGAGTTTGGGGTTCCCCGGCGACCGATGTTAGGGGAGAGGTGTTGGAGGAGTGGGCGGTGTCAATTGGCTTGGTGCTGTTAAACAGGGGGGTGGTCCACACTTGTGTCCGGCCCCAGGGTAGTTCAATCGTCGATCTTTCGTTTGCCAGTTCTGCCTTGGTGGACCGGATACGGGGGTGGAGAGTGATCGAGGGGGTGGAGACCATGTCGGACCATCGATACATATGGTTCGACGTTGTCGCCGCTCCCTCGGTCAACCCTGCGGTGACTGATCGCCCCCTTGCAGGGGAGGGACCCCGGTGGCGGCTGAACACGCTGGACCTGGACTGGATAGGTTTTAGTGGGTAGTCCGGCCCGTTTTCCATCCTAGGGCCGGGAGTCCCACACGAAGCCGTCTCGCTTCCCCCCGCAGCGAGACGGTGAAGTGCGTAAAAGCATCACCGACAACGTAAAAAAAAAAAAAAAAAAAAACCTAACCTGGGGTGCGGTCGGATAACCTCCACGTTGGCTTAGCCCTGCTTCTTGTCCTTTCTATTTCGGTGGGGGGAACGGAAGCCGGGACGCTGGTGCACCCTGGACAATGGTTATTGGTGTCCTCCTCGGAGGATTCTGGTAGCGATTGACCAAGTCCGACAAGCCCTTTTCAGGGCTAGCTGACCCCACGAGGGGGGTCGTGGTATGGCGGGCCTGCAAGGCCCGCGGCGTCGTTGTTGTTTTCTTTGTTCTTCTTTTCTCCTTGTTTATTCTTCCATCTTTCGTTTCTTGTCTTTGTTCTTCTATCTTTTCTGTCGCGGCAACGGCGCGCTGTTTGTCAGCTCCTTATGGAGCTATGGTGGGGTCGTTCTCGGCCTCACCTGAGCTGAGCCTTAACAGGCAAGAGGACCCCATGAGGGGGTCGGGGCGTATGGGCCTGCAAGGCCCATGGGAACGGACGCGACTGAAAGGTCGCATCGGGGAGGCCTGACCAGCCTCTCGTAGCCGGCCACGTTGCGTCGTGCAACGACCCCTGTCTCACGGTCTACAGGGTACGTGCGGGGCAACGTGGCCGAAGGCGGCTTGCCTTAATTGGCTGGCCTGAGGGTGATACCCGATACAAAAATCCGTGAAGGAAAGCACGTTAAAACCCAGCGGATACTTGGCGACCTCCGCATGTATTAGCCCGCTCCCCGGAATGAGCGTCACCCGGGGAGTGCTTGTATATCGTCTCATTCTCGTGGGATTTATTATGGATATTTCAATTAAAAAACCAAAACAAAATGAGGATGTCGGGAGTAAGGAGGAGAGGCCTGGTACTCCAGTGCCGAGGCGGAGTCGGGCCCTGAGTCGAGCCGAAAGCCGGAGCCGAAGCCGGAGTCGAAGCCGATCTCGAAGCTGCGTTAGAGATCGGAAGGAGCTGCGGGTGTCGGTGTCGCGCTGACAAGCGCCGGAACTCAGGCTCGGAGGGGGACAGCGAGGAGTCGGTTGGCTCCAACAACACCCGGGGCCAACCCGTTAAACGAGGTCGCGGTCGCCCCCCTACAACGGGGCACTACGTGGGCCTCGCAAAGGCGAAGGCCGACTATGTCGCGGCCAAAGAGCGGGAGCTAGAGCTCCAGGCGGAAAACGAACTCGCCGAAGAGCTCCGAAGGCGGGAGGAGAGGCGACTTTCCTTCCTCCTCCAGCCTCCCGTTCAGGACGGAGGAAACGAGGCGCGAGTCCAGGCCTCAGCGGTGCTTCCGCTGTCTGGAGGTGGGGCACGTAGGGGCCCGGTGCGCTGCGGGAGTTGACCGCAGTGCACTCTGCTTCCGCTGCGGGCAACCCGGCCACAAGGCGGTGGGCTGCTTGGCGGAGCCAAATTGTCCCATCTGCGCGGCGGCGGGAACTGCCGCTGCGCACCGCCTGGGCTCCAAGGCCTGCTTGGCGGCTTCGAAAAGGAGGAGGCGTCGTGGTGGTGTGGGGCGAAAGGTGGTGCCGGTTGCGGGACCCCAACCCACCCAGACAAATGTGGAGGAGAGTATGGACGTCGCCACAAATTAAGTGGCTCCCAACTCGTTCCTGCAGGCCAACGTCGGGCACTGTGCGGCGGCCCAAGATATTTTGATGCAGGCCGTCGCGGAGTGTCAGGCGAATGTTGCCGTAGTCGCCGAACCGTACGCGGTTCTCGGCCGGGATAACTGGGCGGGAAGCCGCGACGAGTTGGTGGCTATCGTCTCCCAGCAGGGCGCGTTTAGCGGAGTATCAAAAGGACGCGGCTGCGTCCTCGCGCTGCTGGGAGACGTTGCAGTGATCGGGGTGTACTTCTCGCCAAACAGAAGCCTCGCCGAATATGAGCAGTGGCTCGCAGAGGTCGGGGCTCTGGTGGTGGGAGCGCACCCCACCCCGTTGGTGGTTGCCGGAGACTTCAACGCACACTCACAGGCGTGGGGATCTCCGGCGACCGATGGACGGGGTGAGTTGGTGGAGGAATGGGCGGCGTCCCACGGCTTGGTGCTCCTCAACCGGGGTTCGGTCCACACGTTTGTGCGGTCAACGGGCAGGTCAATTGTCGACCTGTCCTTCGCCAGTTCTGGCCTGGCGAACCGCACACGTGGCTGGAGGGTGGTCAGGGGGGAGGAGACGATGTCGGATCATCGTTACATACGGTTCGACATCGTCAACTCCGGCCTGGGGACCCCGGCGGTCGGGGACCGCCTGGTTGAGGAAGGTCCGCGGTGGCGTCTGCGGACGCTGGACCGGGAACTGGCGAAGGAGGCGGCCATCGTGGAGCGATGGGCCGCAGTCGACGAAAGCCCGGACGTGGACGCGAGGGCTGAGCGGCTTTCCGGTGCTCTGACTCGCGTCTGCGATGCGGCGATGCGGAGGGCGGGGCCTATCAAGCCGCGGCGGCGAGTTTACTGGTGGAACGAGCGCGTTCGCTCGGCGATGAGAGCCGCCAAGGAAGCGGCTTGGAAGGAGTGGCTCGACACACTCAACGAAGATCCGTGGGGGCGCCCGTACAAAGTCGTGAACGACAAACTTCGGCCGTGGGCGCCCCCGCTCACTAGGTCTCTCGAGCCCTCCTTCATAAGCGACGTCGTCAGCTCCCTCTTCCCTGCGCGGGAAGAGTGGGTCCCACCGCGGATGGCGCCAAGCCAGACGCCGGCGGACATCGGGGCGATTCCGCCCGTGTCCGATGCCGAATTGGGGGTCGTGGTTCTGAAACTCAAATTGAGGAACCGCGCCCCTGGCCCGGACGGCATCCCTGGGCGGGTCGTCGCCCTGGTGATGCCCGCGTTCGAGGAGGAGACGCTGTCCCTGCTGTCGGAATGTCTGTCGTCGGGAAGAGTCCCGCGACGATGGAAGACCGGGCGGCTCGTGCTGCTGAAGAAGCACGGGCGCCCGGCCGAGTCGCCGTCGGCCTACCGCCCCATCGTCCTGCTCGGCGAGATGAGCAAGCTGCTCGAGCGAGTGCTCGCGGCACGTCTCGTCGAGCACCTGGAGGGGGCGGGGCCCAATCTTAGTGACGGCCAGTACGGGTTCCGTCGCGGGAGATCGACCCTGGACGCGATATCCCGGCTCAGGGACAGCGTGGAAGAGGCGGTCGGCCAGGGGGAGATGTTGTTGGCGGTGTCGCTGGACATCGCGAACGCCTTCAACACCTACATCTGCAAATCCAACGGACTCCGAAGGAATATGTACTGGCTGAACACACTAGGTCCCGAAGTCCACTCCGGGGCCTGTTACTCAAAGAGCCGCGCGTCACGCTGTCTCGCTGCAGCGTGTCGCCAACGCCCTCAACGAAAGCGACGGCTGTCGTCTCAGACACCGATAGTGAGGCCACCATGGTGGAAGTGAGCTCGCGTTCCGCGTCTCCCTTCCCACTGACGTCTAGATTCTTCCGCAGGCGGAAAACGCCTACGGGGTCAGTCACTTTTAGTGATGATGAAGAGGAGGAGATGCAATGCTTGAGCGACTCCTCTGTGTCTAGTCCCAGCCGACCCGGATCAGCGTCCAAGAGGGGCCGTGGGCGCCCCCCTGCTTCTACAGGAATGTACGTTGTTCTGGCAAAAGCCAAGGCCAAGTACGCTGCAGCGCAGGAGCGCGCATCCGAGGAGGCTGCAGAAGAGGCCTACAGGAAGGAAGTGCAAGCTCCCTTCCTTAAAGGTGGCCCCACTTCAGTGGAGAAACCGGAGAAGCCGGTAACGGCTCAGACGTCTGAGGAGTTGACTGGGGGAATTGAGGAGGCGGTGGCGGTGATCAACACCGTCGCCGTCAAATCAAATAAATTAAAAGGCCAACTCGTGCGGGACCTCAGGGAGGCCGCAAGCACCATCATCAAAAGTGTGCGGGAGTTGAAATCCCGCACGGAGTCAGAAGAGGTGGTGCTCCTAAACGTGGAGTTAATAGCCCTGAGGGCGGAGATGGAGGGCCTTAAACAGGCAGCGGCCTCCCTCGCCCCAGCGATGACGCGCGATGAGATTGGTTTCATGATAGACGCGCGCCTCGCCGGGGTTGTGGACCGCCTGCCCCCTGAGGTGCCAATACGCCCGCCATTGGCAGCGGATGCACGGAACGCTGCGCGCGCCTCACGTTCCGCTGCTGCCAACTTTGCTGGGTCAGCTCCTCCTCGGGGAACCAAGGGTCTTTCGCCTTTGGCCTCAGGTCCAGAGGCTCCCGTCGCCTCCTTACCTGTCCCCACCGCGCTCCCTTCCATTGTCCCCTCCACATCGACTACAGGCGTGGTCGCCGAAGAGGGCAAAAGGAAGAGGGCAAAGAAGATGAGCGCCGCAGCAGCAGAAGCCGCAGCTGCTCGGCAGGTGCGTCCACCGCCCACTGTTGTTGTTGCTCACCAGCCACTAGCTGAGGGGTGGAACGTAGTGGCAGCGCGCCCTGCGAAGAAGAAGTCCACTGCGGCTCCAGCGCCGGCACCGGCCAAACCCAAGAAGAAGAAAGGCTCCACAAAGCCCCGCACTACGCGCACTGCTGCAGTGACTATCACACTGCAGCAGGGCGCGAAGGAGTCGGGAACCACGTACGCGGCCGTGCTTGCCCAGGCAGAAGACACAATTGACCTGAAGAGCCTGGGCATAGACGGTCTGCGTTTCCGCGCCGCCGTTACCGGAGGAAAGATCCTCGAGGTGAGCGGCGCGGACAAAGATGCCAAGGCGGACGCCCTGGCCGATAAGTTGCGGTCGGTACTGGGCGAAGTCGTTCGGGTCGCCAGACCTGAGAAATGCGCAGAGTTGCGCATCTCAGGCCTTGGCGACACCGCCACAAAGGAGAGGGTTGCCGCTATGGTGGCTGAAGTCGGTGCCTGTGACGTCTCCCGCGTTAAAGTGGGCGACATCAGCTGCCCACCCGGCCGGCAGGGCACCTGTTGGTTGAAGTGCCCGGTCGCGGCGGCCAAGAAGTTGTTGGATGGCCGCCGCCTAACCATAGGGTGGTCTGTAGTTAGGGCCACCCTCCTTGCGCCTCGAGTCCAGCGGTGTTTCCGCTGTCTGGACTCGGGGCATGTCGGAGTACAGTGCACTTGCGAAGTGGATCGCAGTGCACTGTGCTTCCGTTGTGGACAGCCGGGCCATAAGGCGGCCGGCTGTTCTTTGGAGCCCCGGTGCCCCGTCTGTTCTACGGATGGTGCACCGGCTGCCCACCGTCTGGGCACTAGGATGTGTGACGTCACTGCCCAAAAGCGGGGACGTCGTGGCGGCAGAAGACGTGGTGTCGTTTCCACCACTCAGTCTTCGCCGCCAACGGAGGAGAGGATGGACACCGCTCAATCATAAATGGCCATCTCACTACTGCAGGCCAACGCCGGCCACTGTCTCGCGGCTCAGGATCTCCTGATGCAGTCCATAGCACAGTGGCAGGCGACCGTCGCCGTCGTCAGCGAACCGTATTTGGTCCGTAATCGTGACGACTGGGCTGGCGACTGCGACGGCCTAGTGGCCATAGTCGCCCGTCAGGGTGCGGTCGGCGCGTCCCCCTTCAACAGAGTGCTGAGGGGGCGTGGTTGTGTTTTGGCCCTGATGGGCGGCTTCGCAGTAGTTGGGGTGTACATTTCCCCCAGTAGGAGTCTCGCCGAGTTCGAACTGGTGCTCGCCGAAGTTGAGGCCCTGCTCGCGGATGTACGCCCCACCCCTGCATTGGTCGTCGGGGATTTCAACGCCAAGTCAACAGCTTGGGGTTCCCCGGCGACTACTGCAAAGGGGGAGTTTCTAGAGGATTGGGCGGTGTCCACCGGCTTGGTGCTGTTGAACAGGGGGGCGGTCCACACCTGTGTGCGGCCCCAGGGTAGTTCCATCGTAGATTTATCGTTTGCCAGTTCTGCCCTGGTGGACCGTATACGGGGGTGGAGAGTGATGGAGGGGGTGGAGACCCTGTCGGACCATCGTTACATTTGGTTCGACGTTGTCGCCGCTCCCTCGGCCACCCCCGCGGTGACTGATCGCCCTCTTGTAGGGGAGGGACCCCGGTGGCGGCTGAACACGCTGGACCGGGAGCTGGCCAGAGAGGCGGCAATTGTCGAGCGCTGGGCCGCTCCTAATGTCAACGGTCTGGACGTAGACGCGAGGGCGGAGAATCTCGCCGGTGCGATGGCTCGCGTCTGCGACGCGGCGATGCAGAGGGCAAGGCCGGTACCCCCGCGAAGGCAGGTGTACTGGTGGCGGCCTCACCTCGCTGAGATGCGAAAAACCTGTCACGCAGCTCAGCGACGGTATACCCGCAGTCGCGGGAGGCGCCGGAGAGACCTTGCCCAGGAGGAGATTTTGCTCGCCGCGTACCGGGCCGCTCGGGCGGCCTTTAGCTCGGCAATTCGAGCCGCCAAGAACGCGGCCTGGAACGAGGGGCTCGAGAGTTTAAATGGGGATCCATGGGGGCACATTTACAAGGTTGTGAGCCAGAAGCTCAAGCCTTGGGCGCCCCCTCTCACCACCTCTCTCGAGCCCCAATTTGTAGACGAAGTGGTCAGCTCCCTCTTCCCTGCGCGGGAAGAGTGGGTCCCTCCCCGTATGGCAGCAAGCCGGGAAGTGCCGGATGACGAGGCCGTCCCGCCCGTATCCGACGTCGAACTGGGGGTGGCGGTCCTAAAGTTAAAACTCAGGAATCGCGCCCCTGGTCCCGATGGCGTCCCTGGGCGAGTCGTCGGCCTCGTCATGCCGGAAATTGAAGAAGAGTCGCTGTCCCTTATGTCGGACTGTTTGGCGTCTGGAAGGGTCCCGCGACGATGGAAAACGGGGAAGCTCGTGCTGCTTCGTAAGCACGGGCGTCCCCCGGAGTCGCCGTCGGCCTACCGCCCCATCGTTCTGCTCGACGAGATGTGCAAGCTCTTCGAGCGGGTGCTCGCTGCGCGTCTCGTCGAGCATCTGGAGGGGGCGGGGCCGAATCTAAGTAGTGGCCAATACGGCTTTCGTCGCGGGAGGTCCACCCTCGACGCCGTGTCCCGACTCAGGGACAGCGTCGACGATGCCGTTGGCCAGGGGCAGGTGGTGTTGGCTGTGTCGCTCGACATAGCCAACGCCTTCAACACCCTCCCCTGGCCAACAATTGCCGAAGCGCTGAGGTACCACAACGTACCGTGGTACCTCAGGCGCGTCCTTGCGGACTACTTCGTCGACCGGGCCATCACTTACCCGGCTCGGTCGGCCGTTGTCCGCAGGGAAATGTCGTGTGGTGTTCCACAGGGGTCGGTGCTGGGTCCGCTCCTGTGGAACGTAGGCTATGATTGGGTCCTGCGCGGTGCCACTCTTCAGGGCGTCGGCGTACTCTGTTACGCCGACGATACCCTTGTCACCGCGCGAGGACCCACTTTCCGAGACGCTGCCGTGCTTGCCACAGCAGGCACGGCCCAGGTCGTCAGTCGCATCAGGGCGCTCGGCCTCAGGGTGGCCCTCGAAAAGTCCGAGGCCATCTTTTTCCATGGGCCTCGGATGAGACCCCCTCGGGATGCCCAAATTGTGGTGAGTGGCACCTCCATCGTTGTCGGGAAGACCCTTAAATATCTGGGTCTCTTGCTCGACAGCCGGTGGGGGTTCATCGAGCATTTCCGGCGGCTGTCACCAAAGCTGGTGACGTTTGCCGGGATGCTCAGTAGGCTGCTCCCCAATAAAGGGGGACCGGGAAGTGCTTGCCGCCGCCTCTACGAGGGTGTGGTGCGCTCCAAGGCGCTCTACGGAGCGCCTATTTGGGCGGATGCCCTTGGCGCCGCGAACGTGGTCCAGCTGCGACGACCGCAGCGGATCGCGGCGCAGAGGGCTGCACGGGCGTACCGCACCGTGTCTTTTGAGGCGGCGTGCCTGTTGGCACGAAGTCCCCCGTGGGATCTCGAAGCAGGGGTCCTCAAGAGGGTCTACGAGGAGGGCGCCCTGGTGCGACAAGTAGGAGGTCGCCCGTTGCCGGAGCAGGTCGATCGCTGGAGACAGGAGGCTCGCGACGATCTGTTCCGGCAATGGGCCTTGAGATGTGCGGCTCCGACCGCGAGCCGGGTGCTCGTGGGGGCCATCGGTCCCGTGCTCCGCCAGTGGGTGGAGCATGCGCAGGGGGCTCCGACCTACTTCCTCACCCAACTTCTCACGGGTCATGGCTGTTTTGCCAAATTCCTGTGGGAAGTGGTGGGGATCCTGTCGGAGCCCCTTTGTCATCACTGCGCAGGCGGCGCCGTAGATACGGCGGAGCATACGCTCGCTGTGTGCGCCGCCTGGGACACGCAGAGGTTGGCCCTCACGGGCGTTATCGGCAGTATAGGTTCGCTGCCGGCCGTCATTCTTTCTATGGCCGGCAGCGAAGAATGTTGGGCCGCCGTCGCCTCCTTCGCTCGGGAGGTGATGGCGGCAAAGAGAGAGGCCCTACGGGAACGGGAGCGTGCAGGCCGCACGCTTCCGCCCCGCCGGGCACCAGTCAGGGGGCGACGGCGTATTGCATACGCCCAAGCCCCCGACTGATAGGGCCGTGGGCGGTGGGTCGGGGGGCCCACCGCTCACGCGAAAGGCCCTGAGGAGTTCGACGCCCCTTATGTGTTTCGGGGGCGTCGCTTCTATGTCGTTTGGGGGGGCCAAGCCCCCCCTATGTTGAGCTTAAACGAGCGCCCCTTTGCCGGGCCGCCGTCGCTTAGCAGTTTCTGCCTATCCGGGGGCCCGGCTAAGGCGAAGGAGAAACACCGTGGATAGGTTTTAGTGGGTAGTCCGGCCCGTTTTCATCCTAGGGCCGGGAGTCCCACACGAAGCCGTCTCGCTCCACCCCGCAGCGAGACGGCGAAGTGCGTAAATGCATCACCGACCACGTAAAAAAAAAAAAAAAAAAACCTAACCTAACCTAACCTAACCTTGAGCCCAAGGAGAAGGTGGCCGCAAGTCTCTCCGTGGCTGGGGGATGCTCCGTCGAGTCGATGAGGGTTGGCGAAATTAATCGCCAACCTGGTCGTCTAGGCACGGTGTGGGCGAAATGCCCGGTCGCTGCGGCCAAACAAGTGACCGACGGCCGCCGAATACTCATCGGCTGGTCGTCGGTCCGCGTGCAGGTGCTGGAGGCTCGTCCACTCCGGTGCTTCAGGTGCCTGGGGACAGGACACGTTGGCGCCCAGTGCACTGCGGGTGTTGACCGCAGCGCACTCTGCTTTAACTGTGGCCAACCTGGCCACAGGGCAGCGGAATGTTCTGCGGCGCCCCAGTGTGTGACGTGTGCCGCTACGGGCGCGACGGCGTCCCACCGCTTGGGCAGCAAAGACTGCCCAGCGGTCACTTCGACCTCAAGGTCAAAGAGGAGGGCAAAGTCCCCTAAAAAAGTGACCGGCGAAGGCCCCCCTCGGGGTACTTCAAGGCCGGTCGCGAATAATGAGGAGATGATGGACATCACCCTTTCGTAGATGTCCAATTTTTCAGTCCTGCAGGCCAACGCCAACCACTGCGCCGTGGCCCAAGATCTCTTGATCCAGACCATGACGCAGTGGCAGGCGACCGTGGCTGTAATCGCCGATCCGTACGCAATTCGCACCCGGGACGACTGGGCAAGCGACTGCGACGGATCGGTGGCTATTGTATCCCGGCGTAGTGCCCTCGGACTCGCCCCCTTCGACAGGGTGTCGAGAGGGCGTGGCTGGGTCCTTGCTGCGTTGGGAGACATTGGAGTGATTGGGGTGTACGCCCCCCCCAGTTGGAGCTTCGCTATATTTGAGCAGCTGCTCGTTGAAGTCGGAGGCCTGGTGGTGGGCATGCACCCCACCCCTGTCGTGTTAGCCGGCGATTTCAACGCCTGGTCGACGGCGTGGGGATCCCGGTCGACCTGCGGCAGGGGCGAGGCTTTGGAGGACTGGGCGGTGTCCATGGGATTGGCCTTACTCAATCGCGGGACGACGCCCACATTTGTGCGGAGCACGGGCAGCTCCATCGTGGATTTATCGTTCGCCAGTTCTGCCCTGGCGAACCGCGTGAATGGCTGGAGGGTGCTCGATCGGGTGGAGTCAATGTCTGACCACCGATATGTTTGGTTTGAGGTTGTAGCCCCCTGGTCGGTCGCCCCCCTGGCAGGGACTCGTTCTTTGGTTGGGGAAGGACCGCGGTGGCGCCTCAAGACCCTGGACAGAGAGCTGGCGAAGGAAGCGGCTATCGTCGAGCTTTGGGCCGCTGTTGACGGGGATCCGGACGTGGACGCGAGGTCGGAACGTCTTGCCGACTCGTTAACTCGCGTCTGTGATGCAGCGATGCGGAGAGCAGGTCCTGTCCCACCGCGGCGGCGTGTGTACTGGTGGAATGACCACCTGGCAGAGCTGCGTTCAGCTTGCAACGCAGCTCAACGCAGGTACACACGCTACCGCAGGCGTGGCGAAACTGGAGACCCCGCCCACGAAGCGGAATCGCTCGCTGCATACCGGGCAGCCCGAGCGGCCTTCGGCTCGGCGATCAGGGCAGCCAAGGAGGCGTCCTGGAGGGAATGGCTCGAGAGCCTGAACCTGGATCCCTGGGGGCGTCCGTACAAGGTTATGAGTGACAAACTCAAGCCTTGGGCGCCTCCACTTACCAGATCCCTCGAGCCATCCTTCGTCGCAGAAGTCGTCTGCTCCCTCTTCCCTGCGCGGGAAGAGTGGGTTCCACCGCGGATGGCGCCAGTGGATGCGTCGATGTCGTCGTCACCGCCGGCAGACAGTGAGGTGATCCCGCCCGTGTCTGATGCCGAATTGGGTGTAGCGGTCCTCAAGATGAGGTTAAAGAACCGCGCCCCTGGACCGGACGGTGTCCCTGGGCGGGTCATCGCCACTGTCATGCCGTCCTTTGAGGAGGAGTTGTTGTCCCTGCTGTCCGAGTGTATGGCCTCGGGGAGGGTCCCGCGACGTTGGAAAACGGGCAAGCTCGTGCTTCTTCGAAAGCACGGGCGTCCGCCCGAGTCGCCGTCGGCTTACCGCCCCATCGTCCTGCTTGACGAGACGTGCAAGATTTTCGAGCGAGTGCTCGCTGGGCGTCTCGTCAAGCACTTGGAGGGGGCGGGGCCCAATTTGAGTGACGGCCAATACGGCTTCCGTCGCGGGAGGTCGACCCTCGACGCCATATCTCGGCTCAGGGACGACGTCAACGAGGTGGTTGGCCGGGGGGAGGTGTTGTTGGCGGTGTCGCTGGATATCGCGAACGCGTTCAACACCATCCCCTGGTCGTCGATCGCCGAGGCTCTGAGGTACCACAACGTACCGTGGTACCTCAGACGCGTCTTGGCGGATTATTTTACGGACCGGGCCATCTTGTATCCGGCCCGGTCGGAAATTGTTCGCACGGAAATGCGATGCGGTGTTCCACAGGGGTCGGTCCTCGGCCCGCTCCTGTGGAACATCGGGTATGACTGGGTCCTGCGCGGCGCTACTCTTCGGGGAATCGGCGTGCTCTGTTACGCCGATGACACCCTGGTGACCGCGCGGGGCCCGACATTTCGAGACGCCAACGTGTTGGCCACGGTAGGCGTGGCGCATGTGGTCGGCCGCATCAGGGCCCTTGGGCTTGAAGTCGCTCTGGAGAAATCTGAGGCTCTATATTTTCATGGGCCGCGGATGAAGCCGCCTCGAGGGGCATCCATCGTGGTGAGTGGCACCCCCATCGCTGTCGGGGGGACCATGAAATATCTCGGTCTGGTCCTTGACAGCCGATGGGGTTTCGCCGAACACTTCCGGCGGCTGTCACCAAAGCTGGTGGCATACGCCGGAAGGCTTGCTGGGCTGCTCCCCAACAGCGGTGGACCGGGGAGTGCTTGTCGCCGCCTCTATGACGGCGTAGTGCGCTCGAAGGCACTATACGGAGCGCCCATTTGGGAAAGCGCCCTCCGCACGGACACCATCGCCCTGCTGCGACGTCCGCAGCGGGTGATCGCGCAGAGGGCAGCTCGAGCGTACTGCACCGTTTCGTACGAGGCGGCGTGCATCATAGCGGGTAGCCTCCCCTGGGACCTCGAGGCGGGGGTTCTAAGGGCCGTCTACGAGGAGAGTGCCCTGATGCGGCGAAGTGGGGGTCGGCCGCTTCCGGAGGAGATCGATCGATGGCGACAGTCTGCCCGCGACGATCTCTTCCGGAAGTGGTCCTCGAGATTAGAGACTACTTCGGTTAGCTCCCAGCTCGTGGGGGCTGTCCGACCCGTCCTGCGGGCCTGGGTGGAGAGGTCACACGGCGTACCGACGTACCACCTCTCACAACTCCTCACAGGTCACGGTGTGTTCGCCAAATACCTGTGCAGGATTGTTGGGGTGGAGCCGGACGTCGTGTGTCGTCACTGCCCGGCCGGTGTCGTCGACACAGCGGCCCACACCCTTGCCGAGTGCACGGCATGGGACGGGCCGCGTATAGCCCTCACGGGCATTATCGGCGGTGATTTGTCGCTGCCGGCCGTGGTTCTATCCATGGTCGGCAGCCGGGAGAGTTGGGCCGCCATTGCCTCGTTCGCCAGCGAGGTGATGGCGGCAAAGCGCGAGGCGCTACGGGTACGGGAGCGCTCTGGACAGACGCTCCCTCCCCGCCGCGCAGTTCGGGGTCGTCGCCGCGCAGAATTTTTGCGCGGCCCCGAGTAATTTGTCTGGCCGTGGTCGGTTGGTTGGGGGACCACCGTCCACTGAAGGCCACGTGGTGACAGGCACCCTTCCCGTGTTCCGGGGGGTGCCTATTCTTCCTTTTTCTTCTTCTTCTATAGCTAGCCCGCCCTCTACCCCCTCTGCTTTCAGAGGGGCCCCTGAGGGCGGTGCACAGCATCTTTTATCTTTTGTTTTCTTCTTTCGCTCTTCGGAGCTGGGGGTGGGGCTTGTAATTGCCCCCCCAGAGTTGAGCCCTGCTTCAATGGGCGCCCCTAGCCGGGTCGCAGTGACTAAACCTCTGGCCTATCCTGCGGCCCGGTATGGGTGAGACGGAACACCGCGGTGGTTTAGTGGGTATTACGGTCCTATTCCAGACCGTCGAGTCCCACACACCGCCCTGCTGCCCCCGCAGCGGGGTGACGGTGCCTAAATGCATTCCCCGCGTCAACAAAAAAAAAAAAAACCTAACCTTGAGCCCTGCTTGAATGGGCGCCCCTAGCCGGGTCGCAGTGACTAAACCTCTGGCCTATCCTGCGGCCCGGTATGGGTGAGACGGAACACCGCGGTGGTTTAGTGGGTATTACGGTCCTATTCCAGACCGTCGAGTCCCACACACCGCCCTGCTGCCCCCGCAGCGGGGTGACGGTGCCTAAATGCATTCCCCGCGTAAACAAAAAAAAAAAAAAAAAAACCTAACCTAACCTAACCTAACCTGGGGTGCGGTCGGATAACCTCCACGTTGGCTTAGCCCTGCTTCTTGTCCTTTCTACTTCGGTGGGGGGAACGGAAGCCGGGACGCTGGTGCACCCTGGACAATGGTTATTGGTGTCCTCCTCGGAGGATTCTGGTAGCGATTGACCAAGTCCGACAAGCCCTTTTCAGGGCTAGCTGACCCCATGAGGGGGGTCGTGGCATGGCGGGCCTGCAAGGCCCGCGGCGTCGTTGTCGTTTTTCTTTGTTCTTCTTTTCTCCTTATTTATTCTTCCCTCTTTCGTTTCTTGTCTTTGTCCTTTTATCTCTTCTGTCGCGGCAACGGCGCGCTGTTCGTCAGCTCCTTTTGGAGCTATGGTGGGGTCGATTTCGGCCTTACCCGAGTCGAGCCTTAACAGGCAAGAGGACCCCATGAGGGGGTCGGGGCGTATGGGCCTGCAAGGCCCATGGGGACGGACGCGACCGAAAGGTCGCATCGGGGAGGCCTGACCAGCCTCTCGTAGCCGGCCACGTTGCGTCGTGCAACGACCCCTGTCTCACGGTCTACAGGGTACGTGCGGCGCAACGTGGCCGAAGGCGGCTTGCCTTAATTGGCTGGCCTGAGGGTGATACCCGATACAAAAATCCGTGAAGGAAAGCACGTTAAAACCCGGCGGATACTTGGTGACCTCCGCAGGTAATAGCCCGCTCCCCGGAATGAGCGTCACCCGGGGAGTCGTTTTTATATCGTCTCAACTCATGGGATTTACTATGGAAAATTTAAATTTAAAAAATAAAAATGATGTTGGTAGTGGAGAGGAGAGGCCCGGTACTCCGGTTCCGGGTCGGAAAGTGTTGAGAGTGGCGGTGTCACGGTGTGACACGGCAGTGTTGTCCCGAGACCTACTGCTGTCAGATTCTGACAGCAGTGTGGTCTCAATGATTGAGGTGACCTCGGGTCCCCCTTCGCCCCTGTGCTCCCGGCTGTTTCGGAGGCCCCGGTACTCGGGCTCAGAGGGGGACAGCGAGGAGTCGGCTGGCTCATCACCGAGGAGGCATATGAAGCGCCACCTCAACCCGCCAGGAGAGGATGAGGCTGGCGACGTGTTGGCCAAACAGCGGCCCAGGCGAGGACGCCCCCCGACGACGGGGCAATATGTCGGCCTTGCTGCGGCGAAAGCCGAATTAAACAAGGCCAAAGAGCGGGAGCTAGAGCTACAGGCGGAGCAGGAGCTCGCCGAAGATCTCCGAAGGCGGGAGGAGAGGCGACTCTCCTTCCTCCGCCAGTCTCCCGCATCAGAAAAGGAGGCATCGACGTCGCCGCAAGCTGCTGGGGAACTCCGAGCCGAGCAGCTGGGTCGCGCAATTGGAGAGGCGGTGGAGTCTATACGCTCCATCGCCCATAAGAGCTCCAAGCTGAAGGGGCAGTCTGTCCAGGGCCTCAGGAGCGCTGCAGGCTCCATAATGGAGCACGTGCGGGAGCTGTTGTCCCGCACGGAGTCTGACGAGGTGGTTCGCCTGCAGCGCGAGATTGCGGCCCTCAAGGCCGAAATGCAGGTAATAAAGCAGCAGGCGAGTGAAGCGCCGTCGATGTCGCGCGAGGAGATCATGTTCATGATCAACGCGCGCTTCGACGGCGTTTCTGACCGCCTGCTTCCGGAGCCGCGGTTGCGCCCACCCCTTCAGGCGGACGCCCGCAACGCCGCACGCTCCGCAGCTGCCACCGTCACTGCTGGCCCTTCAGCAGCAGCCGTAGGAAACGTCGGCGCCTCTATGCCCACCCGCTCCGCTGGAGCCAAAGGCCGCTCGGCCAAAGTCGCGCCTGCGGTTGGCGCCTCCTCCGCCACTGCGGCTTATTCCGTGCCCGACCCTTCGTTGGAGGAGGCGGAGGTTTCCGCACCAGCGGCTTCTTCTCCCCCTGCGAGTAAGGGGACTAAAAAGAAGCCGAAACGGCAAAAGAGGAGCGCTGCGGCGCGAGAGGCGGAGGCGGCGCGTCAGGCGCCCCCCCCGCAGGAATCCACTTCTCGGCCTTTGCCCGAAGCGTGGAATGTGGTGGCGGGGCGCCCAAAAAGGCGTCAGCCCCGAAGGCGCCCGCCAAGGCACCCGCCAATGGCAATGCCGTGCGGCGCGCCCCGAAACTCCGCGCCCCCCGAACCGCTGCAGTGGTCATCACACTGCAGCGTGAAGCTGCGGATAGGGGCGTAACGTACGCCGCTAAACTCGCCGAGGCTGAGAGGTCAGTCGACCTCAAGAGCCTCGGCATTGAGGCGTTGAGATTCCGCACGGCGGCGACCGGCGGACGAGTCCTCGAAGTGGCGGGTGCCGATAACGCCAAAAAGGCGGACGCCCTGGCGGAGCGGCTGAGGGCCGCTCTCGGCGAGGAAGTGAAGATCGCCAGGCCGGAGAAATGTGCGGAGTTGCGCATCTCCGGCTTGAGTGACGCGACGAGTCAGGAGCAGGTCGCGGGAATGGTGGCGGACGTAGGAGGGTGCGCCACCACCTCCGTCAAGGTGGGCAACATAGTCCGCTCCTCGGGGCGCAATGGCACGGTGTGGGTGCAGTGCCCGGTCGCGGCGGCCAAAATACTTTCAGACGGCCGCCCTCTTGCGATCGGATGGTGCCGCGTCCATGCCGTCCTGTTGGAGGTCCGACCCCAGCGCTGCTTCCGCTGCCTGGAGGTGGGGCACGTGGGGGCAAAGTGCGCTGCAGGCGTCGACCGCAGCGACCTGTGTTACTGCTGCGGGAAGGCCGGCCACAAGGCGGCCGGCTGCGCAGCGGAGCCCTGCTGTCCCATATGCTCGGCAGCGGGAGCGTCGTCCGCGCACCGCCTGGGCACGAAGGCGTGCCTGGCGGCGTCAGAAAAACGGGGTCGGACCCGTAGAGGAGGAAAGGGCAGGAGGGTGGCGGCGTCCCCCTCCGCCCCGTCAGAGGAGGCAATGGACACCGCCCAAGTTTAGATGGCTCAAATCTCGTTGCTGCAGGCCAACGTCAACCACTGTGCCGCGGCCCAGGATCTCTTGATGCAGACCGTGGCACAGTGGCAGGCGACCGTGGCCGTAGTCTCCGAACCGTACGTTGTTCGGTCCCGGGATGACTGGGCCGGAGATCGCGACGGTTTGGTGGCTATCGTCTCCCAGCGGGGTGCGCTTGGCTTCGCCCCATTCGACAGAGTGTCGAGTGGGCGAGGCTGTGTGCTCGCACTGCTGGGAGACGTTGCAGTGATCGGGGTGTACTTCTCGCCCAACCGGGGCCTCGCTGAATTTGAACAGTTTCTCGTCGAGGTCGGAGCTCTGGTGGCAGAAGTGCACCCCACCCCGGTTGTCGTCGCCGGAGACTTCAACGCCCACTCTCGGGCATGGGGCTCCCCGGCGACCGACGATCGGGGTGAGATGGTGGAAGAATGGGCGGTGTCCCACGGCTTGGCGCTGCTCAACCAGGGGGCTGTAAATACGTTTGTGCGGGGCGAAGTGGGGTCTATCATAGACCTCTCGTTTGCGAGCCCCGCACTAGCTGACCGCATTCGCGGCTGGAGGGTGGTCGAGGGGGTGGAGACGATGTCGGACCACCTCTACATACGGTTCGACATCGCCGCCCCCAATTCGAGGACCCCAGCGGTCAGCAGTCGCCCCCTGGCTGGGGAAGGTCCGCGGTGGCGTCTAAAGACGCTCGACCGGGAGCTGGCGAAGGAGGCGGCCATCGTCGAGCGATGGGCCGCGATCGATGGGGGTCCGTACGTGGACGCGAGGGCGGAGCGACTGGAGAGTGCGCTCACTCGCGTCTGCGATGCGGCGATGAGTAGGGTGGGGCCTGTCCCGCCGCGGAGGCGGGTGTACTGGTGGAACGACCACTTAGCGGGGCTGCGTACAGCTTGTGACGCAGCCCAGCGAAGGTGCACCCGCAGCCGCGGACGTAGTGTACGGGTCCCCGCCCAAGAAGAGGTCCTGCTCGCCGCATACCGGGCCGCCCGGGCGGTCTTTCGCTCGGCGATGAGAGCCGCCAAGGAGGCGGCTTGGAAGGAGTGGCTCGACACACTCAACGAAGATCCGTGGGGGCGCCCGTACAAAGTCGTGAACGACAAACTTCGGCCGTGGGCGCCCCCGCTCACTAGGTCTCTCGAGCCCTCCTTCGTAGGCGACGTCGTCAGCTCCCTCTTCCCTGAGCGGGAAGAGTGGGTCCCACCGCGGATGGCGACAAGCCAGACGCCGGCGGACATCGGGGCGATTCCGCCCGTGTCCGATACCGAATTGGGGGTCGCGGTTCTGAAACTCAAATTGAGGAACCGCGCCCCTGGCCCGGACGGCATCCCTGGGCGGGTCGTCGCCCTGGTGATGCCCGCGTTCGAGGAGGAGACGCTGTCCCTGCTGTCGGAATGTCTGTCGTCGGGAAGAGTCCCGCGACGATGGAAGACCGGGCGGCTCGTGCTGCTGAAGAAGCACGGGCGCCCGGCCGAGTCGCCGTCGGCCTACCGCCCCATCGTCCTGCTCGGCGAGATGAGCAAGCTGCTCGAGCGAGTGCTCGCGGCACGTCTCGTCGAGCACCTGGAGGGGGCGGGGCCCAACCTTAGTGACGGCCAGTACGGGTTCCGTCGCGGGAGATCGACCCTGGACGCGATATCCCGGCTCAGGGACAGCGTGGAAGAGGCGGTCGGCCAGGGGGAGGTGTTGTTGGCGGTGTCGCTGGACATCGCGAACGCCTTCAACACCATCCCCTGGGGGACCATTGCGGAGGCGCTGGGGTACCACAACGTCCCGTGGTACCTCAGGCGCGTACTCGCGGACTACTTCGTTGACCGGGCCGTCTCGTATCCGACCCGGTCGGGAGTGGTCCGCCGAGACATGACGTGCGGTGTTCCACAGGGGTCAGTCCTCGGGCCGCTCCTGTGGAACATCGGGTATGATTGGGTCCTGCGCGGTGCAACTCTTCGGGGCGTCGGCGTCTTCTGCTACGCCGACGATACCCTGGTCACCGCGCGGGGCCCGTCCTACAGGGACGCAAAAGTGTTGGCCACGGCTGGTGTGGCCCACGTTGTCGGTCGCATCAGGGCGCTTGGACTCCAGGTGGCCCTCGAAAAATCCGAGGCCATTTTCTTTCACGGGCCTCGGTCGGGGGCCCCTCCTCGGGACTCCCAGATTGTGGTGGGTGGCACCCCCATCGCTGTCGAGCGGACCTTAAAGTATCTCGGTCTGGTTCTCGACAGCAGATGGGGTTTCGTCGAGCACTTCCGGCGTCTGGCACCAAAACTGGTGTCATACGCCGGGAGGCTCGCCAGGCTGCTCCCCAATCGGGGGGGGCCTGGTAGTTCGTGTCGCCGTCTGTACGACGGTGTGGTGCGCTCGAAGGCGCTCTACGGAGCGCCCATCTGGGCGGGCACCCTCTGCGCCGAAAGTTTAGCGCTGCTGCGACGTCCGCAGCGCGCGATCGCGCAGAGAGGTGCACGGGCGTACTGCACCGTCTCCTACGAGGCGGCGTGCATGATAGCCGGGTCCCTTCCATGGGATCTCGAGGCTGGAGTCCTTCAAGCCGTGTATGCGGAGTGCGCCCTGGTGCGACTGAGTGGTGGTCGCCCGCTTCCGGAGGAGATCGACCGCTGGAGACAGTCGGCTCGCGACGATCTCTTCCGGGAGTGGGCCTTGCGATTAGAGTCGCCTTCCGCGAGCGCGATGCTCGTGGGGGCCGTTCGACCCGTCCTGCGGGACTGGGTGGAGAGGTCACATGGCGTACCGACGTACCACCTCACACAACTCCTCACAGGTCACGGTGTGTTCGCCAAATACCTGTGCAGGATTGTTGGGGTGGAGCCGGACGTCGTGTGTCGTCACTGCCCGGCCGGTGTCGTCGACACAGCGGCCCACACCCTTGCCGAGTGCACGGCATGGGACGGGCCGCGTTCTGCCCTCACGGGCATCGTTGGTGCGAATTTGTTGCTGCCGGCCGTGGTACAAGCCATGGCCGGCAGCCAGCAGTGTTGGGCCGCCGTCGCCTCGTTCGCCAGCCAGGTGATGGCGGCCAAGAGAGAGGAACTGCGGGTAAGGGAGCGGGCGGGTCGCACGCTTCCTCCCCGCCGTCCGGTCCGAGGGCGCCGCCTAGCGGCTTTCATGCGCGCCCCCGACTAGTGTTTTTTGACCGTGGGCGGAAGGTCGGGGGACCTCCGCCCACCGATGGTCACCCGTGGCGACGGGCACCCTCCTCGTGTTCCGGACGGTGCCCACTTACGCACGCCCGCACCGGCCGTTCTCTACCCTCTCTGCTTTCAGAGAGGTGCTCGAGAACGGTGGAGGTGCGGGCTAGATTCTTCAGCTCCTTAGGGAGCTCCGGGGGGGTCACTTAATTGGCCCCTCCGAGGCGAGCCCCGACTTCACGGGGCGCCCCTTGCCGGCTCGCAGTGATTTAACCTCTGGCCTACCCTGCGAGCCGGTTTAAGGTGAGGCGGAACACCGCGGTGGTTTAGTGGGTAGTACGGGCCCTTTCCTTTTTGGGTCCGTGAGTCCCACACACCGTCCCTGCTGCCCCCGCAGCAGGGATGACGGTGCTTAAATGCATTCCCCGCGTAAACAAAAAAAAAAAAAAACCTAACCTAACCTAACCTAACCTAACCAACGAATTTTTAACCTTCTTGACAGCATAACTCTCTCAGTTTTTGACCTACATCGATATTTTTTACAGTTTTGACATCCTCTTGTCGCACCCGTTACATACATATAACGTTCGCCCGGATTCGCTCGTTTTTAAAAATATTTACCTAACCTAACCCTAACTTTTCATATAAAACCGTAAATTTTACAAATAAAACCTCAAATTTTAAACAAATCATCTATACCGCTAGATACCTCTGCAGAGGCGCTTTCTGGCGGTACAGACTTCAATAGTAAAAACTCATATTTAGCTGCAGAAATCTTCATTTCGCGGTGCACTTGGTGCCTCAAAAACAGTCAAAGTGCTATAATTTCAATTTTTTATACTACACCAAATATTATTATTACGTCACAATATAGCCCGTCTAAATACCTATCTTTAGACGTATCATTTATTTTCCCGCCCACCCGCCCTGTTTTCTCGTTCAGGGACCTAGACTCTCAATCCGGAGCACTGGAAGGTCGCCGTAGGTAAAATAAACCAAAAGACAGACTAAAATTTTTATTTGGTTAACTTTATTTTTCTAAATTCTTTAACTTTTAATCTCCTTGTTTTGACTACATATATACATATTCCTTTACTTATTTCGAAGTTCATTTTACTATCAGTTTTCTCATTTCAATTTCCTATTGTTGTTAAACCACTATGGCGCTTTTTAAGAGCCCCCAACCTATGAGGAAGGCTCGGCCACCAGCAGTACCGCCGGAAAAAACTAATCTAGACAGTACCTTTACAGTGGCAAGATTAGCACTGTCAGACGATGAGAGCTGTGAAACTAGCACTCAACCTTCATTCCTCACTTGCCCCATACTTTCTCAACCCGTTGCCCCTCCGCTTCTACTTTCTCAGCCGCTCATTCCCTTATCCTCAGACTGTGATGAACTCAATACATCTGTCCCTACCCTTTCAAGACCGCGTTCACCTCCTCCTATTTTCTCTCAATCTCCGTCGCTGTCATCTTTTACCGACTCACCTACTGCTGAATTTCACAATAAGCTGACTCAAAATATTAAAACCGCACGCAATTTACTCACCAGAGGCAAAAGCCTGAAGAAGGAGGACAGGGCGGCGATCCTTCAAATCTTTGACACCATTAGTGACCTACAGAAGTCACACCTTATGGCCTCTCCAGTTAACCCAACTCCTACACCTACCTCCATTCCAAACGATGAATCTTGTGAGGGCTTGAGTAACAATCTCATCTCCACCATCACTTCCGTTATAAAAAATCATCTGGTCACTGAACTTATACCAGTCAAAGAACAACTTAGGGATGTCTGCAGCACGGTGAAACAAATGAGACAAACACCGAATAATGCAGTTAACCCCACCCAACCCCTCTACTCGTCGGTCCTCACCTTCCCCGCGCGCCCTAAAACCCCCAAAATTCCCACCACCAAACCCTCCCTAATCGTCTCCTCCACCAGCAACGTGCAAAGTTCTACTGAAACTCTACAACACTTCCGGCAGCGTGTTACCTTCAAGGACACTAACTTTGCGCCCTCTAGGACTACCAATGTCAGCAACAATAAGATTCGCGTTGAATTCGACACTACCGAGCAAAGGGACCTTGCTCTCACTAAAATCAACAAAACCACTAACCTTCAGGCCGAAGCTGGCAAAAAATTAAAACCCATGATAATAGTTAAAGGCATCTCCAACTCCATCCCATTAGAACTATTAACAGAAACAATCACAAACCAAAACAATTTTAATTCCGATGAAATCACCCTTAAATTTAAACGAGGAAACAGAAATAGGTCCCTCTACAACGCCGTCTTCATGGTATCTCCGCCACTATGGCGCACCATCGTCAACCTACAGAAACTCAATGTGGACCACCAACGAGTTCATGTAGAAGAGTTCACTCCTCTTTTACAATGCTTTAAATGCCTGAAATTCGGACACACTCGTAACCACTGCACTTCTGAGGAAATTAACTGCTCCCATTGCTCTGACTCTGGTCACGAGTACAAGGACTGCCCAAACAAGAACGACTCAACAAAATCCACATGTTTCAACTGCAAAGTTCATCAAGAAAAAGGCAACAAGGGTAATGATAAATTAGACCATAGCGCAACTTCAAATACCTGTCCAAGGAAAATCTTTATGGCTGCACGCACTCGTTCCAGGACCGATTATGGACCATAATAGTAGTATACTCAATAATACACCCAACACCCTGTTTAACTCACCATCAGTCATAAAACCCAACGCCATTCAAATTAACCTTGGCAAAAGCAGAAATGCTTTACATGAACTTTGCGTCTACCTTGACAATAACAAACCTGACTTTGCTTTCATTACGGAACCCTACACAGGAACAAACGAGCGAATGAAACTCGATAACCAGATGTATACGCTCTATCAATTTCCCACCGCTCGTCCCACCCGTGCATCCATAGCCATCCGCAAAAACATTTCCTCCGCACTAGGCATCACCAGTCACTCCAACTCGAATATATGTATTGTACAGTGTAAAGATAGTCTTACAAATCACCAAATTCATCTTGTTTCCGTATATATCGAACCCCGCATTGATCCCTACAACACCCTCAATACCCTTGAGGACTTCATAAACCACAATCGCAACTCCACTTTCCTTATATGCGGTGATTTTAATGGATGGCACCACTGGTGGGGCTCAAACAGATGCAACGACAGAGGAGACTTAATCGCAGATTTTGTCACAAACAACAATTTAATTATCAATAACGAAGGAAACACACCCACATTTCAGACCGTAACCCACAATCAACCACGTGAATCAATTATTGATCTCACACTAGCAAGCAACCGCTCATCCATCAGCATCACCAATTGGATGGTTGACCTCAACTTAATTCCTACTTCAGACCATAATTCCATCACCTTTTATGTCTCATTTACTAGCACACGCTTCACTAAAACCAAAAAGCTATCTACATACAAATATAACACGACAACTGTATCATGGGATAGAATTATTGATAGGTTCACTGATGCGATCCGCGAGAGACTGCCTTCCATCGAACGTATCAACGAATTTAACACACAAGATCTTGACACCCTTGTAGATGATGTCACAAAAGCCATTCAACACGCCTGCGATAGTATTCTACCTCGAACTCGCGGCGCGCCAAAAAAACCCCCTTTCTGGAATGACCACTTGCAAGAGCTTAAAGCCAACGCACTCCGGACACACCACAAACTCTCCCGATACAAACGACGCGGTCTCCCTCTCAACGAGGTTATTGCTGAGAGACAAATTACTAGAAAAGCTTACTCCGAAGCCTTCTGCGCCACATCCACCCAACATTTCAAGGAATTTTGCAACCAACAAGTAAAAGAAAACGTCTGGTCAGTCACCAACCGAATCATTAAAACAAAACCACTAACACAACCACCATCCACCCTTCTTCTTAACGACGGCACCTATTCCACCGACGCCTTGGAAACTGCTAATGCCCTAATGGATAACTTCTTCCCTGATGACACCATCGACTTTACCCCTTCACAGCAATCGATTAGATCCTCAATGAACCAACCTCTTCTCACTCCATCTGAACCTCCATTTACCACAACCGAAATTCTGAATGGCCTAAATCATATGAGCCACAAAAAGGCACCTGGCGTTGACCACTTAACCGCAGATATTTGCCTACAGTTCGCCAATCAATTTCCCGATTATCTAACTAAAATATACAATAGATGCCTTGAACTAACCTACTTCCCCTTGCCATGGAAGCATGCTGTCGTTAAAATCATTCCGAAACCTAACAAACCTAATTATACTAACTTATCCTCATTCCGTCCCATTGGCCTCATTAATGTTTTTGGCAAACTGCTAGAAAGGCTAATAATCGATCGCCTCACTTATCACCTTAACATCAACAACCTCAATAATAATAAACAATTTGGATTTAAACAGTTTATTAAATCACCATTAAATCATATAAATCACACGGTGAACACGTAATTACTATATCACTGGACATAAAGGCAGCCTTTGATAATGCTTGGTGGCCTGCTATATTTATTAGACTGCGTCATTACAATTGCCCCAGCAACTTATATAACATTCTGATTAGCTACATAACTAATAGAACAGTGGGACTTACCTTCTCTGACATCGAAACCACCAAAAACATGACTCGCGGCTGCATCCAGGGCTCCGTCTGTGGTCCCACTATGTGGAACCTTATCATGGACGAGCTCCTCGACCTCCCCCTTCCAGATAACTGTCATATACAAGCATTTGCTGACGATGTCCTTCTGACAACACATTCGACCGATCTCACCACTTTAGAAAATACAACCAATCTGGCACTGCACCATATTAATGAATCCCATCATATCTTACGCTTCATCAGTCTGGTCCAGTGCCCTGGAATACAAAGTTGTTGTCAAACAACTACTCTCTTTCCAAAGGTTATTTGCCATAAAGATAATTCACGGCTTCCGAACCAACAGCACAATAACATCAATAACACTTGCACAATTAACCCCTCTACCAGAAAAAATTAAAAGCATCTCGGACATTGAAACTTCTAAACTCCGTGGCGCCTCATCATTCCTTCCTCTTGACATCCCCGTTGAAAAACCCTCTCTCCCATCCTCTCTTCTTCACCCCTCCCTCCGGGAACCCATAACCTTCCTGGAAATATTCACTACAGAGGAATACATAGACCTCCAAACCGATAACTACTGTAATATCTTTACCGACGGTAGTCGGCATGACGATGTCGTAGGAGCAGCCTTCGTCGCCTTCAGTCCGCATTCCACCTCTCCTACAGTTAAAAAATTCAAGTTACACCCCTCCTGCTCCGTTTTCCAAGCAGAAATGCTTGCCATTGAAAAAGTCTGTCAATTTATAATCAGCAACAAAATTAAATCATACTCCTACTACATCTTCTCCGACTCCAAATCTGCTCTCCTCGAACTTTCCAATCCCTACAGCCATAACACATTCGCAGTCAACATATTCCGCCAATTGCACTTTGCCAAAACCCAAAACATCCAAATACAATTCGCCTGGGTAAAAGCCCATGCCGGAATCCCTGGCAACGAGGCAGCTGACACGGCGGCTAAAGCTGCGGCTTTCCTGCACAAACAACCAGACCACTCTCACACACCTCTTTCATACATAAAACACATACACAAAACAAACCTTCTCACCTCCTCACAACAACTCTACGAAAATTCCGCCGGGTCAATCCACACCAAGCAACTCCTTCCTACCTATCATGACCTCACGAACTTCCTCTCCAAAGTCAAACTCACCTTTCCAATAACCCAATTCCTCACCAACCATGCCTTCCACAAATCATACCTCTTCCGATTTCACATCACTGACAACGACCTCTGTCCTTGCACCAACACAATCTCGCAGACCTTCCAACACCTTATTTATCACTGCCCCAGATTCGCACTTTCACGACTAACATTTACACATATCTGCCAAAACAACAATATCGATCCTCAAGACCCCCTTCTCCTAATTAAATTAACAAACAACACCGAAACACGTAACTCATTCCTCCACCACATTACCTATATCGTAAATAAACTAAAACACTTTAACGGCACATAACATTTAAACAATCAACTTGCAAACGGTTCCAGGAGAGGGCGTACTCCATAAGCGCCACTCCTGAACTAAAAACCAATTGACTCAACAAAAAAAAAAAAAAAAAAACCTAACCTAACCTAACCTAACCTGGGGTGCTGTTGAAGCAACAATGGTGGAAGTGAGTTCGCGCTCTGCGTCCCCCTTTCCACTGACCTCTCGATTCTTCCGCAGGCGGAAGACGGCTACGGGGTCTGTTACATTCAGCGACGATGAAGAGGAGATGCGCTGTTTGAGCGACTCCTCTTTGTCTGGTACTAGCAGACCCGGTTCAGCCGCCAAGAGGGGCCGTGGGCGCCCCCCTTCAACAGGAATGTATGTTGGTCTGGCAAAAGCCAAGGCCAAGCACACTGCGGCGCAGGAGCGCGCATCCGAGGAGGCTGCAGAAGAGGCCTACAGGAAGGAAGTGCAAGCTCCCTTCCTTAAAGGTGTCCCCACTTCAGTGGGGCCACCAATACTGGAGAAACCGGAGAAGCCGGTAACGGCTCAGACGTCTGAGGAGTTGACTGGGGGAATTGAGGAGGCGGTGGCGGTGATCAACACTGTCGCCGTCAAATCCAATAAAATAAAAGGCCAACTCGTGCGGGACCTCAGGGAAGCCGCAAACACCATCATAAAAAGTGTGCGGGAGTTGAAATCCCGCACGGAGTCAGAAGAGGTGGTGCTCCTCAACGTGGAGTTAATAGCCCTTAGGGCTGAGATGGAGGGCCTAAAACAGGCAGCGGCCTCCTTCGCCCCGGCGATGACGCGCGATGAGATCGGCTTCATGATAGACGCGCGTCTGGCTGGGGTCGTGGACCGCCTGCCCCCTGAGGTGCCAGTCCGGCCTCCACTGGCTGCGGACGCAGGGAACGCTGCGCGCGCCTCGCGTTCCGCTGCGGCTGGCTCCTCCGTGTCTGCTCCCACACGGAAGGCCAAGGATCCTCCGCCATCGGCCTCAAGTCGGGAGGCTCCTGTCGCCACCTCGGTGGCCTCGTGTCCTGCTCTTCCCTCAATCCCTTCCTCATCATCTGGCGTGGTCGTCCAGGAGAAGAGGAAGAGGGCGAAGAAGGTAAGCGCTGCGGCAGCAGAAGCCGCAGCGGCTCGGCAAGTGCACACTTCGTCCCCCCAAACTGCCCCTCAGCCACTTACTGAGGGGTGGAATGTGGTGGCCAGACGCCAAACAAAGGCCGCAGCTACCTCGGCGCCGGTCAACGCCAAGAAAAAGAAGAGCGTCCCAAAACCCCGCGCGCCTCGCACTGCTGCAGTAACACTTACGCTGCAGCAGGGCGCTACGGAGTCGGGAATGACGTACGCGAGCGTACTTGCCGAGGCCGAGAGGTTAGTGTACCTTAAAAGCCTCGGCATTGACGGACTGCGTTTCCGCGCCGCCGCCACTGGGGGAAAGATCCTCGAGGTAAGCGGCGCGGATCGAGATAAGAAGGCGGACGCTCTAGCCGAAAAGCTCCGGTCGGCGCTAGGGGAGGACGTGGTTCGGGTTGCCAGGCCTGAGAAATGCGCGGAGCTGCGCATCACAGGCCTTGGCGATACCGCCACTAAGGAGAAGGTGGCTGCAGTTGTGGCTGAAGTCGGAGGATGCAGCGTGGGTGGTGTCAAGGTGGGTGAAATAATTTGCCCACCAGGTCGTCAGAGCACCTGCTGGGTCAAGTGCCCGGTCGTGGCGGCCAGGAAATTGGTAGATGGTCGCCGCATCACGATCGGGTGGTCCAGTGTTCGGGCCACCCTCCTGGAGCCTCGAGTCCAGCGGTGCTTTCGCTGCTTGGTCTCGGGGCATGTCGGAGCACGGTGCATTTGCGAAGTTGATCGCAGTGCGCTGTGCTTCCGGTGTGGACAACCGGGCCACAAGGCGGCCGGTTGTGCTCTGGAGCCCAGGTGCCCCCTCTGTTCCACAGATGGTGCACCGGCTGCCCACCGCCTGGGCACCAAAACTTGTGATGCGGCTACCCGAAAGCGAGGACGTCGCGGTGGTAGAAGACGTGGTGTGGCACAATCCGCTACCACCACTCAGTCTTCACCGCCGATTGAGGAGAGGATGGACACCGCCCAATCTTAAATGGCCAGCATCTCTCTACTGCAGGCCAACGCCAACCACTGTGTCGCTGCTCAGGATGTCCTAATGCAGTCCATGGCACAGTGGCAGGCGAACGTCGTCGTCGTCAGCGAGCCGTATTTGGTCCGCGATCGTAGCGACTGGGCTGGCGACTGCGACGGCTTAGTGGCCATAGTCGCCCGTCAGGGTGCGGTTGGCGCGTCCCCCTTCAGCAGGGTGCTGAGGGGGCGTGGTTGTGTTTTAGCCCTGATGGGTGGCTTTGCAGTAGTTGGGGTGTACATTTCCCCCAGCAGGAGTCTCGCCGAGTTCGAACTGGTGCTCGCCGAAGTCGAGACCCTGCTGGCGGACGTACGCCCCACCCCTGCCTTGGTCGTCGGGGATTTCAACGCCCATTCGCGAGTTTGGGGTTCCCCGGCGACCGATGTTAGGGGAGAGGTGTTGGAGGAGTGGGCGGTGTCAATTGGCTTGGTGCTGTTAAACAGGGGGGTGGTCCACACTTGTGTCCGGCCCCAGGGTAGTTCAATCGTCGATCTTTCGTTTGCCAGTTCTGCCTTGGTGGACCGGATACGGGGGTGGAGAGTGATCGAGGGGGTGGAGACCATGTCGGACCATCGATACATATGGTTCGACGTTGTCGCCGCTCCCTCGGTCAACCCTGCGGTGACTGATCGCCCCTTTGCAGGGGAGGGACCCCAGTGGCGGCTGAACACGCTGGACCGGGAACTGGCCAGAGAGGCGGCAATTGTCGAGCGCTGGGCCGCTCCTAATGTCGACGGTCTGGACGTAGACGTGAGGGCTGAGAATCTCGCCGGTGCGATGACTCGCGTCTGCGACGCGGCGATGCAGAGGGCAAGGCCGGTACCTCCGCGAAGGCAGGTGTACTGGTGGCGGCCTCACCTCGCTGAGATGCGAAAATCCTGTCACGCAGCTCAGCGACGGTACACCCGCAGTCGTGGGAGGCGCCAGAGAGACCTTGCCCAGGAGGAGATATTGCTCGCCGCGTACCGGGCCGCTCGGGCGGCCTTTAGCTCGGCAATCCGGGCCGCCAAGAATGCAGCCTGGAACGAGGGGCTCGAGAGTTTAAATGGGGATCCATGGGGGCACATTTACAAGGTTGTGAGCCAAAAGCTCAAACCTTGGGCACCCCCCCTCACTACCTCTCTCGAGCCCCAATTTGTAGACGAAGTGGTCAGTTCCCTTTTCCCTGCGCGGGAAGAGTGGGTCCCTCCCTGTATGGCACCAAGCCGGGAAGTGCCGGATGACGAGGTCGTCCCGCCCGTATCCGACGTCGAACTGGGGGTGGCGGTCCTAAAGTTAAAACTCAGGAATCGCGCCCCTGGTCCCGATGGCGTCCCTGGGCGAGTCGTCGGCTTCGTCATGCCGGAAATTGAAGAAGAGTCGCTGTCCCTGATGTCGGACTGTTTAGCGTCCGGAAGGGTCCCGCGACGATGGAAAACGGGGAAGCTCGTGCTGCTTCGTAAGCACGGGCGTCCCCCGGAGTCACCGTCGGCCTACCGCCCCATCGTTCTGCTCGACGAGATGTGCAAGCTCTTCGAGCGGGTGCTCGCTGCGCGTCTCGTCGGGCATCTGGAGGGGGCTGGGCCGAATCTTAGCAGTGGCCAATACGGCTTTCGTCGCGGGAGGTCCACCCTCGACGCCGTATCCCGACTCAGGGACAGCGTCGACGATGCCGTTGGCCAGGGGCAGGTGGTGTTGGCTGTGTCGCTCGACATAGCCAATGCCTTCAACACCCTCCCCTGGCCAACAATTGCCGAAGCGCTGAGGTACCACAACGTCCCGTGGTACCTCAGGCGCATCCTTGCGAACTATTTCGTCGACCGGGCCATAACTTACCCGGCTCGGTCGGCCGTGGTCCGCAAGCAAATGTCGTGTGGTGTTCCACAGGGGTCGGTGCTGGGTCCGCTCCTGTGGAACGTAGGATATGATTGGGTCCTGCGCGGTGCCAATCTTCAGGGAGTCGGCGTACTCTGTTACGCCGACGATACCCTTGTCACCGCGCGAGGACCCACTTTCCGAGACGCTGCCAAAACAAACAACAAACAAACAGCTAATGGGCTCTCTTCCCCACGATAGAATAAATGTATGTCGTCCTTATGAAAAAATTGCTATGGATTTTGCTGGTCCAATTTTGATAAGGCAGTATTAGTAAGTAGAATTAGAAAGGCCTTGGAAACGAAGGCATATGTTTGTGTGTTTGTGTGTTTTGTCACCAAGGCAATACATTTAGAATTAACGTCTGACTTGAAAACAGACACATTCTTAGCTTGTCTAAAAAGATTTATAGCACGCAGAGGCTTGCCCACTGACATTTATTGTGATAACGCCTCAACCTTTAAGTGTGCACGCAGTCAATTACATGATTTGTATAAATTACAAAGTTCTAAGGAACACCAAGAGGAGGTTCATACTTTTACATCTCAGAATAATATTAATTTTCACTTTTTGCCATGTTATTCACCTACATTTGCTGGATTAGCAGAAGCTGGAGTGAAAAGTATGAAATTCCATTTGAAAAGAGTAGTTCAGAAAGCCTTGTTAACCTATGAAGAGCTAAATACTGTAATATGTCAAATAGAGTCTGTTTTAAATAGCCGACCATTGATGCCCTTGTCCTCAGATGCAAATGATTTTTCTTGTCTGACACCAGGCCATTTTATTATAGGCACTGCTTTGAATAGTTACCCAGAACCTAATTTTCCTGATGCACATACAAGCAATTTAAAATTTTGGAAATTATGTACTAATATAAAAAATTCATTTTGGAAGGTTTGGAGTAAAAATTATTTGAATATGTTACAGTCACGTCCAAAGTGGAGAGATCCACAACCTAATGTAAAAGTAGGCTCGCTGGTCATATTGAAGGACGATAATACTGCACCTATGTACTGGCCCATGGCCAGAGTCGTTCGGGTGTACCCTGGCTCCGATAACAAGGTTAGAGTAGTTGAGGTAAAAACTGCTAATGGCTCCGTCCATAAGCGTTCAATTGTAAAAATATGTGTATTGCCTGTAGACCCTGATAGTCAGGTTTAATTTACATGCATCCATATTATGTATTGTTTTAAGTTTAAGTTCGTTTTGCTACTTACAACATCCAATTTATGTAAGCAACATCAAAAATTGTTTGGTTGTTACCTATATCTTTCATGTTACTCTAGAATATACCTAACATAACTATAGTAAGCTAATGTTCAAGGTACTAGGCTTATTTTGTTTTCTATTGTAAATTTCACATTATGTAAAACAATTTGTTTTCATATGTATATTCTATGCCCACTATTTCTCTATGTATAGCGATTGCTTTATGTTAAGAATTTTGTTCGGCTTTGATCAATACATTTGTTTTTTGTATAACTCGAATAGCATTCTTCTCAGTTGGGCAGTATGTTGGGAAACCAACATGTAATTTACCAACGGTATGGTCAAATTGACCTTTAGCCATATCGGTGTTAGTACATAAGAACGTATGTGGTGGCAACACTGCAGAAATATGTATCCGTTCTCTCTTCTCTCGTGTACGTGGTTCAATATAGACGTGTGAAAGTTGTACGCTGTTGTTTCATTGGATCTGCCCCTATCTACATCATAATACAGTCCACTACAACTCCATCTGGGCACGGCTATTAGGAGAAGGCTACATTTCCTCCCTAAAGTCCAAATTTTTCCAATCGTCGGAGCAGCTGACTGGGACCATTGAGTCTGCTGTGGGCATAATTAACACTATAGTCCACAAAAGTAACAAGATGAACAGCAGACTCGTGCGCGATCTCAAGAATGCCGCGAGCACAATCCTCGACAACGCTCGTGAGCTGAGATCGCGCACAGTCAACGAGGAGGTAGTGATTTTGCAGGGCGAGCTCATCGCCCTGAGGGCCGAGATGGAGGGCCTGAAACGGGTAGCGGGCTCCGTCCCCCCGGCGATGTCGCGCGATGAGATCGGATTCATGATCGACGCACGCCTCGCCGGGGTTATAGGCCGCCTACCCCCTGAGCCGACCTTGCGCCCTCCACTCGCGGCAGACAGGCGGAACGCCGCGCGTGTAGCTCGTGCTGCCGTCTCCGTCTCCTCGGAACCAACACCGGGTCCCAGTCGGCCTACCGCTGCTCCTGTGGCCTCACTCTCCCGGCCTGTCCCTGCTCTTCCTTCCTCCTCCACTGCTGACGGGGTGGACCTAGCAACTGGAAGGAAGAGTAGGAAGAAGAAAATGAGCGCTGCGGCAAAGGAGGCCGAAGCTGCTCGACAGGTGCGGTCACCGCCAACTGTTACTGCTCCTCAGCCACTTGCTGAGGGGTGGAATGTAGTGGCGGCGCGCCCTGCAAAGACGAAAAAGGCCAATGCGACTTCAGCACCCGCACCGGCCAAAAATAAGAAGAGCTCCAAAAAGCCCCGCACTACGCGCACTGCTGCAGTGACTATCACGCTGCAGCAGGGCGCGAAGGAAACGGGGACCACCTACGCGGCCGTGTTGGCCCAGGCTGAAGATAAAATCGACTTGAAGAGCCTGGGCATAGACGGTCTGCGTTTCCGCGCCGCCGTCACCGGAGGAAAGATCCTCGAGGTGAGCGGCGCGGACAAAGATGCCAAGGCCGACGCCCTGGCCGATAAGCTGCGGTCGGTGCTGGGTGAAGTGGTTCGGGTCGCCAGACCTGAGAAATGCGCAGAGTTGCGCATCTCAGGCCTTGGCGACACCGCCACAAAGGAGAGGGTTGCCGCCATGGTGGCTGAAGTCGGTGGCAGTGACGTCACCCGCGTTAAAGTGGGCGATATCAGCTGCCCACCCGGCCGGCAGGGCACCTGCTGGCTGAAGTGCCCGGTTGCGGCGGCCAAGAAGTTGTTGGACGGCCGCCGCCTCACCATTGGGTGGTCTGTCGTTAGGGCCACCCTCCTCGCACCTCGAGTCCAGCGGTGCTTCCGCTGTCTGGACTCGGGGCATGTCGGAGTACAGTGCACTTGCGAAGTGGATCGCAGTGCACTGTGCTTCCGTTGCGGGCAGCCGGGCCATAAGGCGGCCGGCTGCCCATCGTCGGAATTAAAGTGCCCTCTCTGCTCAACAGAGGGGTCACCTGCTGCCCATTCACTGGGCAGCAAGAAATGTGATGCGGCCTCCCGGAAACGGGGAGGCCGCAAGAATCGGAGAAACAAGACGGGTGGTGGAAAGTCCAGCCCCACCACCCAGTCTGTGGAGACTATGGACACCGCCCAAATTTAAATGGCCAACGTCTCTATACTGCAGGCCAACGTCAACCACTGTGTCGCTGCTCAGGATGTCCTGATGCAGTCTATGGCACAGTGGCAGGCGACCGTCGCCGTTGTCAGCGAGCCGTACCTCGTCCGCGATTGGGACAACTGGGCTGGCGACCGCGACGGCTTAGTGGCCATCGTCGCCCGTCAGGGTGGGTCCCCCTTCAGCCGGGTGTTGAGGGGACATGGTTGTGTTCTAGCCCTGATGGGCGGCTATGCAGTAGTTGGGGTGTACATTTCCTCCAACAGGAGTCTCGCCGATTTTGAGCAGGTGCTCGCCGAAGTCGAGGCCCTGTTGGCGGATGTGCGCCCCACCCCTGCCTTGGTCGTCGGGGATTTCAACGCTCATTCTCAGACTTGGGGTTCCCCGGCGACCGATGTTAGGGGAGAGACGTTGGAGGACTGGGCGGTGTCGCTTGGCTTGGTGCTGCTAAACAGGGGGGCGGTCCACACTTGTGTGCGGCCCCAGGGTAGTTCTATTGTAGACTTGTCGTTTGCCAGTTCTGCCCTGGTGGACCGTATACGGGGGTGGCGAGTGATTGAGGGGGTGGAGACCATGTCGGACCATCGATACATATGGTTCGACGTCGTCGCCGCTCCCTTGGCCACCCCCGCGGCGACTGAACGCCCCCCTTTCGGGGGGGACCACGGTGGCGGCTTAATACGCTGGACCGGGAGCTGGCCAAAGAGGCGGCTATTGTCGAGCGCTGGGCCGCTCCTAATGTCGACGGCCTGGACGTGGACGCGAGGGCAGACAATCTTGCCGGTACGATGACTCGCGTCTGCGACGCGGCGATGCAGAGGGCAGGGCCGGTACCCCCGCGAAGGCGGGTGTACTGGTGGCGGCCTCACCTCGCTGAGATGCGAAAAACTTGTCACGCAGCTCAGCGACGGTGCACCCGCAGTCGCGGGAGGCGCCAGAGAGACCTTGCCCAGGAGGAGGTGCTGCTAGCCGCGTACCGGGCTGCTCGAGCGGCCTTTAGCTCGGCAATCCGGGCCGCGAAGAACGCGGCCTGGAACGAGGGGCTCGAGAGCTTAAATGGGGATCCATGGGGGCACATCTACAAGGTCGTCGTCATCAACGTGGTCCAGCTGCGACGACCGCAGCGGATCGCGGCGCAGAGGGCTGCACGGGCGTACCGCACCGTGTCTTTCGAGGCGGCGTGCCTGTTAGCACAAAGTCCCCCTTGGGATCTCGAAGCAGGGGTCCTTAAGAGGGTCTACGAGGAGGGCGCCATGGTGCGACAACAAGGAGGTCGCCCGTTGCCGGAGCAGGTCGATCGCTGGAGACAGGAGGCTCGCGACGATCTGTCCCGGCAATGGGCCTTGAGATGTGCGGCTCCGACCGCGAGCCGGGTGCTCGTGGGGGCAATCGGTCCCGTGCTCCGCCAATGGGTGGAGCATGCGCAGGGGGCTCCGACCTACTTTCTCACCCAACTTCTCACGGGTCATGGCTGTTTTGCCAAATTCCTGTGGGAAGTGGTGGGGATCCTGTCGGAGCCCGTTTGTCATCACTGCGCAGGCGGCGCCGTAGATACGGCGGAGCATACGCTCGCTGTATGCGCCGCCTGGGATACGCAGAGGTTGGCCCTCACGGGCATCATCGGCAGTGTAGGTTCGCTGCCAGCCGTCATTCTGTCTATGGCCGGCAGCGAAGAATGTTGGGCCGCCGTCGCCTCCTTCGCTCGGGAGGTGATGGCGGCAAAGAGAGAGGCCCTGCGGGAACGGTAGCGTGCAGGCCGCACGCTTCCGCCCCGCCGGGCACCAGTCAGGGGGCGACGGCGTATTGCATACGCCCAAGCCCTCGACTGATAGGGCCGTGGGCGGTGGGTCGGGGGGCCCACCGCTCACGCGAAAGGCCCTGAGGAGTCCGACGCCCCTTATGTTTCGGGGGCGTCGCTTCTATGTTGATTGGGGGGGGGGGGGGTTAGGCCCCCCGCGTTGAGCTCGAAAGAGCGCCCCTTTGCCGGGCCGCCGTTGCTTAACAGTTTCTGCCTATCCGGCGGCCCGGCTAAGGCGAAGGAGAAACACCGTGGATAGGTTTTAGTGGGTAGTCCGGCCCGTTTTACATCCTAGGGCCGGCAGTCCCACACGAAGCCGTCTCGTTCCCCCCCGCAGCGAGACGGTGAAGTGCGTAAATGCATCACCGACCACCCAATACTACACACGTGTACCTTTAAGATACATCATTATAAGCGTCACTATAAGGAGTATAGTACTCCGTTTAGTACGAGTACCAGTACCGAGGAGATTCGTTGTATGGAGACTTCCAAACAATTCTTCCTGCCTATGAAACTTGGCGCGGGATATAAATAGGTAACATAACTTCTGTATGCGTATCGATGTGGGTGAGGAGGCGAGCCTGGCGTGGTGACCAGGTGATGTTACCTGGCACCTGGCAGCTGGCAGGAACTCCACTTGCAGGTTGTAGGGCGGGTTATTGGAGAGAGAGAGATGAATGATAACTATTAGGTATTGATTGTAGTTTCTTGAGACCAATATAACAGCTCGATTCCAATAGTCGTGGATTCCATTTTCCTAGTACTTTAATCGTACGCCGGCGTATCTGTTCCCATGGCGTATGAATTGTCGGCTACGTGTCGTCGTTATTTAATACTATAGTTTTGTACACCATAGTGTACGAGAGAACGTCGTTGGGAAATGAAACTACACTCGTATCTAACAAATATTATAAAACATTCTATGTAATTTAATAATAAGGACACCATCATCATCATCACTCAGGTCATTTCACTTACACATAGTTAACTGTCCTTAATATAGGGCATCACGAGTATACGAGATTCACTTTTGTACTGGAGTCAACAATAGTCCTACGACGACCTCGCGGGGTCGCGCGGGGCGTGCGGGGCGTCGGGAGGGTCACGGGGCGCGGGGAGCGCGGCGGAGAGCTTCTGCCAGAACCAGGGGTCGCCCCACAGCAGGTACGTGTTGTGCTGCAGGAAGGCGCGCAGGCCGGCGCCCAGCGGCAGCTCGCGGGGCTCCTCCAGCGCCACCACCAGCAGGCGCGCCTCCCGCAGCGCCGCCGCCCACTCGGCGCGCGCCCACAGCGAGCCCAGCGCCGCGCGCGACAGCACGGCCAGCGTGCGGCGCGAGGAGCGCACCGACTGCGCGATCTGCGCCTCGATCCACTCGCCCGGCACCCAGTCGCGCCAGTGCACGCACACGCGCCAGCGCGCCTCCAGCCGCGCCACCAGCGCCTCCGCCACCTCCAGGTCCGCGTGGCAGAACGACACGAACACGTCGTACTGGCACGCCGCCTCCGCCTCCCCCGCCTCCTTCTCCTCCGTCTGCTCCCCCAGCCCCGGCACGCCCAGGCGCCGCAGCAGCGCCTTGAACCGCCGCCTGCCCCCGGCGCGCAGCAGGCACGCGGCGCCCAGCGCGGACAGCGCCAGCAGCGCGCCGAGGGAGGCGGCCAGGGGCGCCGCGTCCCCGGCGCACTGCGGCTCGTGCAGTGCACCGCCGCCCTCGCAGCGCGCGGGCTCGTCCCCGGCCAGCAGGTCGGCGCGCGCCAGCAGCGCCAGCATGGCGGAGCGGCGCGCGCACGTGCAGGCGAGCGGGTTGCGGGCGAGGCGCAGGCGCGCGTCGGGCGGGAGCGCGCGCAGCAGGCGGGCGGGCAGCGCGGGGAGCACGTTGTCGCGCACGTCCAGCTCCTGCGGCGACACACGACACACGTCGGGCGACTCCCTCGAGCGAGAGAGGCGTCCACGTTACGCAGTTGGACAATATTCCTGCATTTCTTTCTGTATGAATGTTTCGGCAATCACATATTTATTAGATCTCCCAGAAAATAACCACGGATGCTTCTCTTTAAAATTATTTTTTTGGGTCGACCGATATTGACTTTTTTTAATTTGAGAGCCGGGCGTGTGATCCTCTCTCGATTCGGGACGATTTGAAATCTGTCTAACTTCGCCTAACTCGCGACGCAATCTTCCGATTCGAACGGTGACTGTTTTGCTTCGCGCCGGTCGGACGGCCACAGAGATGAGGTACCGAGACGAAAGGACCGCGGCCTGGGGCCACGGGCGAGGGATACTCACGAGCAGCGCGTCCGGCGGCGGCAAGCTCTCCTCGCGCAGCTCCCGCAGCGAGTTGTTACGGAGCTGTAGCTGCAGGCGCGCGCCCCCCGCACCCCATGAGCCGTCCCGCGCACCCGCGCCCCACGCCCCGTGCTCGCACGACACGCGCAGCACCAGCACGGCGGCGGGCGCGGCGCGGCCCTCGGGCGGCACGCGCCACCACGTGCCACACGTGCAGCCCCGCGGCGCGGCGGCGGGGCAGGGCGCGGGGCACAGCAGCTCGTCGCGGGGCGAGGCGGCGGGGCAGGCCTGGGGACAGCGCAGCGCGTAGGGCGCGGCGGCGGACAGCTCGCCCCCGCCGGCGCAGCGCAGCGGCGGGGAAAAGGTCGCGTGCGCGGGGCACAGGCGCAGCGCGGCGGCGGCGGGCGCCGTGGTGCAGTCGCAGTGCAGCGGCGCGCGCAGGCCCCGCAGCGTGGCTCCGGGCGCGCGGCAGTACTGCTCGCGGCTCTCGGCCAGCAGGCGCGTCTCGTGCCACAAGTAGGTGAGACGCGTGACGTTGTTGCCGCTCAGGTCCACGGTGGCGTTGCGCGCCCGGAACTGGAGCTCGGCGAGCTGCGGGCGCGGGGCGGGGTCATTAGGACTCAGGTAGCGACATAGGACGACGTACGACATAGACGGACGCGGACACATAATTCCACTTTCGTCGCCGGGAGTTCCTTTTCATCTGGATAAATACTGTTACCTATGTATCACTCTATAGCAGGAAGCCGACTGCCTAATAGCTACGAGATTCTACCCGTCATCGGTCGTGGTCCACCTGCTTAGTTCACCTGGGTGGACCACGGGCACTTTTTCTTGATGGTGGTCCACCTCAGTTCAACTAGGTGGACCACGGGCACAATTTATTGCCGGTGGTCCTATAAAAAATAATATGCAATCTCTTTCGAGACTCTGATTGAGTTATGGCATTACTCGGCCACCGATCATATTTCGAACCACAGTTAAAATCTCCTACGTTATTAGCTTTACTCACTATTTATAATTTATTTCTTAATATTTTAAGAATAGTTTAAGCAAACTCATTGCTTTGAAATACAAAAAAATTATGGATTTGGTAAGAATTCATCTAAAAATTCAGTCAGTTCGGTAGAACTGCGGTAGGTGGATCCAACGCTAACCTTAATAGCGCGATGTAGAAATTATGAATATGATATGAAGCAAAAATTCGATGTCGTCGGTAGTGGTCATCGTAGCTCAGTTGGTCAGAGCAGTCCCCCTGTTAGAGAAAGGCCGTGGGTTCGAGTCCCGCTGATGACATCAGTTTTTGTGATCTATTTATAATTTTTCTTAATATTTTAAAAATTCAGTGTTTATATATCGTTGTAACACGATACACTGTTACCGTCATTTCGGTAGAACTGCGGTAAGTGGATCCAACGCTAACCTTAATAGCGTGATGTAGAAATTATGGACATATGCTATTGTTTTCAAACTGATTAAACGAGAACTACCTAACTTTAAACCAGTCAAATACCATTGTGACTGTTCAGATGAAACATGCACATCATAGAAAATAAGTTTTAGTTATAAGTCAATTCGCTAGATGGCGTTAGTAACGTGATATGTGAATCGCGATATGGTTTCATTACTTATCTATAAGCATTAGTTGTAATTTGTTCTTATGTGGGGAGAAATTTGTGGTGACACCAAATATTACATATAGTGTTCTTCCGTGACCTTGTGTATTATTTTTCGTTCCTTTGGACCCTTTGTATGTTCATTTGGTCCTTCGAACCGGATGACAGGTGTTTTTTTGGACACCCGTCACATTAACAGTGGTAGTAGTGAGTGCTACCCAACTGCTACGCTTCTACTGGGCAGTGGATCGCTGCTCAGATAACTTCACCCCGCGCCGCTAGAGGGCGCTACGTGCTGCGTCTTGTCTCTAGTTGCGCTGGTGGTACCGGGAAGGAACCCGGAGGAGGAAGTGTATGCAGTGCTGGTACGAGGGCGGCGGAGTTGGACAACTAACAGATGGCGCCACCCGTAAGGAGCTACGATACAAGTGTTGTGAGTGCTGTGAAAAATCGTGTGTACATTTTAAATCCTATGCTTCAAGTTAGAAGAAATTAGTGCAAGTAGTTTTCAGATCAAATTGAACTTTATTCTCAAGAGTAAATAAACTTATGAGCAGTGAATAGACTTAGTATATTGTGAACAATGAAGATAGTAGAATTAAAGTAGTTGTAGTTAGTTTAGGACTTGTAATAGTTTTAGGGTAAAAGTGGTTTAGACGGGGAATCCACGTCCGTTTTACCCTAGAAATCATAAGTTTCAAACACTTGTAATTTTTTACAAATTGTTCATCGACTTAGAATTTTCTCTGTTAGTTGTTGTTAACACTTGTGTTTGTAAACAGTGTACTACTGATACAAACTTGTAATTTTATTTTAGTTTGATTTGATTAAACTGCTGCTTGTATTTGTGGCTGCTGGGACTTAGAATTGTTCGTGCTAGTAATTGGAAACATAGAAATCTTGTGATAATAGCTTATATTTATAAATGGTTGTACTTAGATTGAAGCTTAGCTGTCTAGTAAATAGTTATTAATTATAGTGGTTGGCAGTTATTTGAAAGCTTAATCGACAAATTAAAGCATTTGTTGTGCTTGCAGTGAAGTAAACCTTAAGTAATTAGATATTGTGTGTTGTATACAAATTGTGGTATAATTTAATAATAAAAAATATGGAGTCATTCAGCGCCTTACAGGAGGACATTAAAGATAAAATCTTAAAGGCTCATGCCAACTATAAGAAGTCTCCTAGAGAACGTTTGACAATCCCGTATATTGAAACCAGGCTAGATAATTTGGAAAAACAATGGGCATTGTTTACTACTACCCATACCAAAATAGTCACTGAAATTAAGAGACCTGAATGGAAAGCTTCCGATTATTATAAAAATGGTTTATATGATGAAGTCGAGGAACTTTATGTACAATATAAAACTGATATGAAGTTGAAGTTACAACAGTTGCAAGCGGCAGAGTCGGATACAAATCTCGGTAAAACATCCAATTCCGAATATAAAAAGAGCCGCGTCAAGCTACCGGAAGTTAAAATTCCTATTTTTTCCGGCAAGTATGCAGAATGGCAGACCTTCAGGGATCTATTTTTAGGCTTGGTGCATGAAAATGGATCACTGGACGATGCACAAAAGTTTTATTATCTCAGGGGACACTTGACTGGGGAGGCAGAACAGTTATTAAGGAATTTCAAACTAACTTCCGATAGTTATACCGCTGCTTGGGACAGGTTAGACCATATGTATAACAATAAACGCTTTTTATCTAATGGTATCATTAAAAGGTTTTTAACTCAACGGAGTTTGGCATCTGAATCAGCAGTAGAAATTAAGAATTTGGTCAGTACCACTTGTGATTGTTTAGAAGCAATTAAAAATATAGGTGTAGATGTTTCCTCATGGGATATTCTGATTATTCATATTATAAGCGCGAAATTAGATAGGGAAACACGAAAGGCTTGGGAGTTGAAAGTTTCATCAGAGCCTAGTGATGAGTTACCCACCTTTAAGCAGTTCTCAGAATTCCTGATCGGTCGTTATAGGGGCTTAGAGAATTTACCAGTGAGGGATAAGCCTGATGTGGTTAAAAAACCAACTAAGTCATTTCACATAGTAAAGGATAAAGGTGTAGCAGGGTGTCAATATTGTTCGGCAGATCATAAGATCACTTCATGTAAAAAGTTTAGTAATGAGTCTAATGAGGCCCGTCGTAATTTTGCTATGGAAAAAAAGTTGTGTTTCGTCTGTTTGAATAGCAACCACTCTGCCAAACAATGTAGGAATTTTAGTCGTTGTCAAGTATGCAAGCGCCGCCACCATTCACTATTACACCCTACTGGTGTTTCTGGGTTTGAAGGAAACGATGATAAATTAGTTCACCACGAGACCTCGTCGGCTAATTCTAGTGCGACGAAGGAGGGCGGGGCTATTAATAGCCATGATAAAACCGCGCAAGCGGAGGGATTCACAAAGCCTTTGGTGTCTTGCCTATCGACAGGCAACATTTATGAAACCGTGTTATTGACTACAGCTGTCGTGCAGGCTGAGTCAAGGGACGGTAGCTATCGCGAGTTGAGGGCTTTATTGGACCAGGGTTCGCAAGGATCTTTTATTACGGAGTCCATGGTTAATTATTTGGGACTTAAAAGAACTTCTGCGAAAACCACCATTACGGGGGTAGGCTGTGACAAGAGTGTGACATCAAAGTCCACTGTCACGTTATTTTTAAGGTCACGAGTTGATCCGAAACTTCAATTTAAAGTGAGGGCCTTCGTGTTAAAGTCAGTGACTACCCTTCTTCCAGTTACTAAGGTAACTAGGATAGAATGGGAAAACCTGGCTTTGGATGATTTGGCTGATCCTGAATATTACAGGCCCAATAAAATAGACATTTTACTGGGTGCTGATATATGCAGTCAAATCATTCACGCAGGTATAATGAGAAGTCCCACCGGATCACTCTTGGCACAAAACACCGCCTTCGGGTGGATTATTTCAGGTGTCTGTGAAGTGGATCAAATGTCTCATGTTCACTCTCACATAACGGTCATGCATACCCGTGTCAAGGATGATGATCTACTGAAACGGTTTTGGGAGCTTGAAACAGAACCGTCTAGTCATAAGAGACTTCTCACTGATGAGGAGGCTAAATGTGAACAACTCTTTGCATCTACAACCACTCGCGATGAGGATGGGCGATATATAGTCCGATTACCTTTTCGTGATGGGGATCCAGATTGCAGGTACGGTGATTCCCGAAGAATTGCTGAAAAGAGACTGAAATCATTAGAATACAGATTACAAAAGAATTCTAAATTAAAAGAAGACTATTCTAAGGTTATCAGTGAGTATATGGAGCTTAAGCATATGGTAAAGATACCAGAGCATGAAAGTAGAAAGAAAAATGTTGTCTACTTACCTCATCATGCTGTAGTCCGTGATGATAAGGAGACAACAAAGGTCCGAGTTGTATTCGATGCCTCCTGTAAGGGTACCAACGGTAAATCCCTCAACGACAATTTATTAGTTGGGCCAGTCTTACAGGCAGAACTTCGTCATACGGTAATGCGCTGGAGGAGACATAAGGTCTGTCTTGTAGCCGATATTGTAAAAATGTATCGGCAGGTTTTAGTAAATAGGCAAGACACGACACAATATCAGCGTATATTATGGCGAGATAATCCCGAAAAAGATATTCAGGAGTTAGAATTACTGACAGTTACATTTGGGACTGCTTCAGCGCCATATTTAGCTGTTCGTGCGTTACATCAGGTCGCATATGATGAATGTCAAAACAATCCAGATCTCGAGAAAATCATCTTAAATGATTTTTACATGGACGACCTAATGACTGGATCTGAAACGTTAGAGCAGGCTTATAGTATTTACATAAATATTAATAAAATACTAGCTAGGGGTGGCTTTGTTTTGCAAAAATGGGTTAGTAACAGTCAGGAGTTGTTAGATAAAATAAGACAGGAAAGTCAAGCGAAGGAGGATATAAAACTTAAAATAGATAATAATACTAAAATTCTGGGCCTTACCTGGAATCCTCGCGAAGACTGCTTCCAATACTCGGTACATCTTGCTCCTATGACAGGACCTGCAACAAAGCGAAAGATAATCTCCGACATTAGCCGACTTTTTGATCCTCTGGGCTGGCTAGCTCCTAGCATTATTTTAGCCAAAGGATTAATTCAGAAGCTGTGGCTGGCTGGTATAGACTGGGATCAGGAAGTATCAAATTGTCTAGAAAGGGAATGGGTTACTTACCGTCAGAGCTTGGCTTCGTTATCTGATATTAAAGTTCCCCGATGGTTACACACTTGCCAGAGTACCGAAAATGCTGAGCTCTATGGCTTTTCCGACGCTTCAATGTTCGCGTATGCCGCTGTTGTGTATCTAAGAGTTGTCGACGAGAAGGGAAATACCCATGTTTCTTTAGTTACGTCTAAAACCAAGGTAGCACCTATTAAACAGGTATCCATCCAGCGCCTTGAACTGTGTGGAGCAGTTCTATTAGCTAAGCTTATTGTCGAAGTTGCCGAGGTTATGGTAATAGAGAAATCGAAGTTACATGCCTTTACAGATAGCGAAGTGGTATTGGCTTGGTTAAACGACCACCCCAGTCGATGGAAAACCTTTGTGGCAAATAGAGTGTCTGACATTCTAACCACTTTAGATACCCATCATTGGTACCATGTACCCTCCAAGCAAAACCCAGCGGATTGCGCATCCCGCGGGGTTCCCCCTGGGGATTTACCGTCACTGTCGATGTGGTTTGAGGGTCCAGAGTTTCTCCGGCATAGGGTTATTGAATTTAAAAAGCTCAATCATAAAGCTACCAACTTGGAACAAATTCGTGTCCATACCGTTACATTAGATAGCTTCTGGTACAAATTCTCGTCTCTTTTCACTCTTATTCACGTAGTAGCTTACTGCAGACGTTTTTTAAATGTACGAAAGTCCTCGAACCTTAAGCACAGTACTCGTTATTTAACGGCTAAGGAAATAGAACAGGCTCAACATGTATGCATTACAAAAAGTCAGGAACAAGCATTTAAAGAAGAATTGGCAGAGCTTAATAGTGAAGGAAATGTAAATAAGAAAAAGAAGAAGTTGAAAGGATTAAATTTATTTTTAGATTCATGTAACATTATAAGGGTTGGAGGAAGATTAGAAATGTCGAAATTAGATCATAATGAAAAACATCCAATACTTATAGGAAAGGATTCTTTTCTGACCAGTCTGTTGATTGCTGATGCACATCAAAAGACAATGCATGGTGGTCCACAGCTAATGGTTGCTTACTTGAGAAGACAGTATTGGATTGTAGGTATTAAGATTTTGGCTAAGGCATATTGTAGAAACTGCGTGACGTGCATCCGTTACTCCGCTAAGGCGCGAACACAGCTTATGGGTCAACTGCCTACACCTCGTGTGACCCCTAACAAACCATTCCTTATTAGTGGAGTCGACTATGCAGGCCCCATAAATATTCGAGTTTCAAAGGGTAGGGGAAACAAGTCGTACAAAGGATACATTGCTTTATTCATTTGTATGTCTACAAGGGCAGTGCACCTGGAAGCAGTAAGTGAGTTGTCTACTCAAGGTTTCTTGGCTGCCTTTAGGCGTTTCGTGGCCAGGCGTGGTCGTTGTGCTGAACTCCACAGCGACAACGGCACCAACTTTGTTGGGGCTGCTCGGGAACTAAAGTTTTTGTTTAATGAGCAAAACTCAGACTACAACCGAGAGTTAGCAGATTATTTTACTAATAATAGAACAGAGTGGCGTTTTATCCCGCCCCGGGCACCCAATTTTGGTGGCCTTTGGGAGGCAGGGATAAGAGCAACAAAATTCCACCTTAAAAGAGCAGTCGGTAATTCAACACTAACATTTGAAGAGATCACCACCGTCTTGACTCAAATAGAGGCTTGCCTTAACTCGAGACCATTGTCGTATATTCCAAACGAGCAAGACTTGACGGTGTTGACTCCGGGTCATTTTCTGGTAGGGGAACCGCTAGTAGTAGTACCCGATTCAAACTATGTTGTTAATAATATTAATAGCCTGCGCCGATGGCAACTTTATCAAAGAATGATGCAGGAATTTTGGCGTCATTGGTCACGGGACTATTTGCTTCAATTTTTACAGCGCCATAGATGGGAACATAAAACCCCAGAACCATCAATAGGGGATGTAGTTTTAGTTATGGAGGACGACATGCCTCCAGGCAAGTGGTTGCTAGGTAAAGTAGAACACAAACATCCTGGGCCGGACAATATTACTCGAGTTGTTACTTTACGTGCAAAGGGCTCTATAATCAAGCGGCCGGCTTCAAAGATATGCGTTTTGCCTATTACACCCTAGTTAAGTTTTTTAGGTTATACTAAGTTGTTAATTTAAAATTTCATGTATCCCTCGTTCAGCATGGTGGGCGGTACAATAAGAAGGACATGCTGCATTGTGTCCTTGGTGGGCGGAATGTTCAGATGAAACATGCACATCATAGAAAATAAGTTTTAGTTATAAGTCAATTCGCTAGATGGTGTTAGTAACGTGATATGTGAATCGCGATATGGTTTCATTACTTATCTATAAGCATTAGTTGTAATTTGTTCTTATGTGGGGAGAAATTTGTGGTGACACCAAATATTACATATAGTGTTCTTCCGTGACCTTGTGTATTATTTTTCGTTCCTTTGGACCCTTTGTATGTTCAGTGACTTCGAAAAGGGAGCTATAAATACAATTTCGGAAGCTTTTCCACATTTTTTTTTTAGTTCCGCGGCCCAAGGCCGCGGCCGCTCTAACGTCCGTTGCCGGGCGTCTCTGGTTACAAGCAGAACGTATTTCCAGTGGCGCCCGGCAGACTTTGACCACCTCTGTGGTCTTTGCGGGGGTTGGGTCGGGATGAGAATCCCGCGTCGTTGGGGTCGGGTTTTATCCCGCGTCAGTGAGTGAATCTGGTTGCGTGCTATGAGGCAAAGGCCCCGCAGCACGCAACCCTTCTAGCCCGCTTCTGTAAGGACGACGGGTGGCGATCCCGCCGTCCTCAGGCCCCGATCATGGAGGTCGATGGTCTTGGGCGTAGATGGGTCTAGCGAGCACGACTTGCTCGCAGAAGGACACGGCCGAGTTCCACCTACTCCCGCTGGAGACCATGGCTTGAAGCATGGTCTCCAGCGAGAGGGTATCCACGCCCAGACCCACTACGACGTCCCGGCGCTGACTCACCCACGCTGAGCACTCCACCAACGTGTGGAGTGCGGTGTCGTCGTCGGAAACCTCGCAGTGTTGACACCGGGGTGTGACCTCACGGCGGATGCGAAACAGATAGCTACCGAAGCATCCATGCCCGGTAACGATCTGCGTCGCACGATACGTAAGGTCACCATGCTGCCTCTGCAGCCAATCGTCCATGATCGGTTTCACCGCCGCGATGATGGTGGCACCCCACTTGGGTTGCTCAAGTCGCACCCTCCATGACTCCATGAGATCCTGTCGGAGTTGGGACCGACGGTCATCGATTTCTCGAGACGCAGGCCTGTGGTCCCGCTCCAGCGCCTCCTTGCGCCATTGGAACAATGACGCAAGGGCTCTCACTTCCAGGTCCCATGGAGGGGTCCCGGCTAGGAGACATGCAGCCTCTCCGGAGATCGTGCGGTAGCCCCTTATTGTTTTGACGGCCAAGGTCACGGTCTGTTAAGGAGCGTTGAGTTGTTGGCCGTCAACCGCGCCGCCCATACGGGAGCCCCGTATAGGGCCATACTCCGCACGATCCCCAGGTACAGTCTCCTGCAGGAAGCGTTGGGTCCCTTTAGGTTGGGCATCAGTCGCGAAAGCGCGACCGATGCCTGTGTCACCTTGGGGACCAAACTTCGGAAATGTGGTCCGAAGTTCCATCGGCCATCCACCACCAGTACACCTGCTTCCTTGCCGGTCTGGGTGTAACCCTAGGCATCGCCGCATCATAGATTTGCGACATGGCTCTCCTGAACCACTCCGCCTCGGCATCCACATAGGCAGGCCGGTCCGGTGCCGGAATCCAGGCCTGCACGATGGATGCCTCCAGGAGAGCCTCCCGATCCAGATGGTGAAGTGCCCAACGCGGATCCGGGGGATTTTCTACCGGCTGTGGGAGGTCAGGTGGGGGGACGACATCGAACTGGATGTACCGATGGTCTGAGTGCGTCTCCTCACCCTCCTCCACGTGCCAGCCAGTAATACGGGCGGCGAGGGCAGAGGTCCCGAACGATACGTCCCCGACCGAGCTGGTCCCCCGCCGCCAGAAGGTGGCGACATTCCCCCGGTTGAGGACCTCCAGACCACGTGTTCTGGTCCAGTCCTCAAGAAGCCTCCCCTTGTCCCTGGTTTCCCGTGAGCCCCACGCCGCACTCCAGGCATTGAAGTCTCCCAGGAGCAGGACAGGGCGAGGACGGCACGCAGCGAAGACGACGTCGAGCTCAGTGAGCGAAAGCTCAAACTGAGTTTCGTCCAGTGTCGGCGAGATGTAGGTGGCCACGACTGCCAACCCGTCGTAGTCCGCCGCAACACACCCGCGGCCCCTTGCAATGATCGCAAGGCGCGAGCTGTCTGCGGCGGACCCCCCGAAGATAAAACAGGTCGAGCCGTCCTCGTCCACCGGGCTTCCCGGGTGGACGTAGTACGGCTCGGCGACCACGGCCAAGTTTATGGACCACTGCCGAATGTTTTGGTACAGAAGATCCTTAGCAGCGCGGCAGCGGTTCAAATTCATCTGCAGGATGCGGATATGGGCGTCAGACATTAATGGAAGTCCATATCAGCATCCCGCCGAGAAACATCTGGCCGTGCAGTAGCGGCACCCCCACCGCTCTCAGCGGACGGACGAGGCTTTGGCCTCGAGGCGGCGCAGGTTGTGCTGCCGACCCGGTGGTCCGCAGTCTTGCCCTCCGCCTCGCATCTAAAGCAGCGAGGCGGGGCATCACAGGCACTTGCCTTGTGACCGGGCCGGCTGCAGCGGAAGCACCGATCGCCCACGGTGACTTCCGCTGTGCACTGCACTCCGACGTGTCCCACCACCATGCACCGGAAACATCTGGTTTCCCGGGCACGAAGGAGGTGCACCTGCGCCACTTCCACCACGTCCGCCACTTTCAGTGCCGCCGCGACGGGGTACTGGACGACTGTCGTGCCATGGCCAGTGAGGCTGAAGGAGATCTCTCCAGCCTTCACTTGGTCACGGGGACAGCCGCCCGCCTCCACGACGGCGGAAATAAGCTCCTCCGTCGTGGCCGCGTCATCCAGACCGGAGACGCTCAATGCAGCGCATTTGGTGGGTCTGGTGACGCGGACGGCTTCTGTGTCCAGCGCGTCCCTAAGCTGCGCTGCTAGGGCGTCAGCTTTAGGGCCGCTGGAGGCGCCGGAGACCTCGAGGAGGCGAGCCCCGGTGCGTGTCGTCATGCACCGGAGACCCCCCTGGATATCGAGGGCTGAGAGGTTGACTGAGGACTTCACGGTCCTCAGGACATCAGCGTACCCCACACCCCTCTCCACACCCTCCGTCGTCACCGTAAGGACGACGGCTGTGGAGCGAGGAGCGCGGGGCCTCTTCGGCGCCTTCGCCGCGGCGGCTTTGGCCGCTTTCTTGGCGGCCTTCGTCTTCCTCTTCTTGGCCCCCACTACCTCCCATCCCTCCCGTCCGGAGGGATGTAAAGAAGCAGCGGGAGCGACGTTAGAGGAAGAGGAGGCGGCAGGGGTGCCGCTCTTCTTGCCGCGCCCCTTGGCCTTCCGCGCCTAGACCGCGGTCTTTGCCGGCAGCCAGTACGCTGAAACGGACTGGGGCGGATCGGGGCGGCGGACAGCGGGTGTGCCGCTTGGTCCCGGAGCGGGAGAACATGACTGAAGATTTAAACTACATAAAATCGGAAGGCAGTACAGTATGAACATAAAATGATACCGTTTTTCAAATACTTGGATGGTTTTTGGATGTCTAAAATTGAATGTCTCTTTTTATTTATTTTCGTTTATTTCAGGCTACATGAGAAGAGTTACAAGATGTTATATTAACTTATTCTACGGCCCATAGATACCTATACACGAATATTTTATGACTACCAGAAAAAATTCAGGGATGTGATAGGTATTCGATACTAAACCCATCCATGCTATAAAAAAAGAATAAAGTAGTTATGTCATTTTTGTCCCTAAAACCACAGAATTTTGTTCACTACGTAAAATAATTTACTATAGATTTTCTTTCATTCATTAGGCGCGCGGCGGCAGGCGCGTGCACCCCGCCTCCCCACGTACCGCAACCGCACCGTGTTCACGCGCCCTTTGCATGCCAAATTATTTCAATCATACATTCAGTTCCGGTTATGACATCTTGATGCGCGCACGCTTCCTCCTTCCCTTTCGATCAATCCCAACAAATTCTATCGAGATGGCGTACCAATTTACCAATCGCGAATACGCATTACTCATTACGCAGCCAAATTACTCCACAATGTTAAGTGTCTACCAACGTCTGTTAGTTTACAGTGATGAATGTTGTTTTACAAGAATAGGGGTTTTCAACCAACATAACGAACATTGGTGGTCAATCAGGAATGCCAAGTTGGCGCGACAACATTCATTTCAACATAGATTTAGTGTGAACGTTTGGGCCGGAGTCCTAAAGGATGGTAAGAGACTACCTCAATACGCAATTTGAAGGCAGGTGGATTGGACGGGGTGCTCCGGTCGCGTGGCCCCCTCGGTCCCCGGATCTGACGCCAATGGACTTTTTCATGTGGAGTGAAGTGAAACGTAGAGTGTATGTCAGTGAACCCAACACCCGTGAGGACCTCCGACAAAGGATAATTGACGCCTTCGATGAAATCCGGCAACAAAGAGACATTCTCTAGTTATACCAGATTCTCAGAATACTTTTTTTTGTTTCCCATCGTACCATTTTCCAAATAAACTATTGCCAGATTTTCATAATCTTTTTATTTGGTTCCCATACAATCGTGTTCTAGCTAAACTATTGCAATAAATAATATTATTTTTGATTCCCATGCTAACAATTTCCAGAATTATTACTAAACTACCCTACACTATTAACAAAATTTAATAAGCCTCAATTATTTTGTAGGTCTAAATGATATCATTTACCTATCTAAACCTCTATATAGTTTTCGTCGAACCAGTTTGTTATTTGCCTATTACAGATAGGTTTAAGTGTCAAACTCGACTTACTAGGTTAGGTTAGGTTAGAACTGCGACCACCTACGCACGAGCCGAGCGAGCGAAGCGAGCGGTGCCGCGACAGCGGCCGGCGAGTGCCAGAAACGACTTGCATTAATAGAAAAAAGAGATTGTTTTTAGTAGGTTACCCGGAACTGAACTATTTAGATTAGGTTAATTCATTTCTTCTTTAAACAAAATGGGTAGGTTAGGTTAGGTTAAAACTACCACCTACGCCAGTATGCATTAATAGAAAAAAGAGATTTGTCCTAGGAGTGATTTGACATTTTCATATAAAACAATTTTTATTTTAAAAATCTGGATATTATTTTTCTGGATATCAATTACTTAAGTGTATTTCAAAAATTTGGGTTTTAAAAATTTGGCCCTCGTGCATATGGATTACGGTCATCTGTATTTTGTGCATTTAGATTTCGTGTATCTGGAACTCATTCGTCTGGATTCTAAAACGTCGTACAAAGAAATAAATGGGCAAATGAAATTCGGAGTTGCGATTATATGGCAAACAAAACTTCGGAATTTTTAAAAACGGGATTATGAAAAAATGTCCATACGTTTTCGGGATTATGATATTCGGAATATTAAAATTCGGGATTAAGATAGGTAACCAACCTTTCTTAAGACTAAATGTGGACGAATGTACATTGGTCCCGTATCAATATCAAAAAGGGCGTGAATAATGCACCAAAAAATAAAGAAATATAAGTATATTGTCACCAAAGTACAAAATATGCTACAATTATGTTACAATTACATTACTGATTAAGCTAACTGATATGCCCCAGTGTTCTTCCTCCGACTTTTTAATATTGATATTTTTAAATGCTTTCAAGATGTCACTGGGGTCGATATGTTTGAACTAAAAGTTAGATGAACAACCAATATTACTTTCAAGAAGGGCCACCGCACTGTGGGCACATGCACTGCTACGAAGTAACAATAATTCCGCTTGTAAGCCACCGATAGTTTTATCCGAGGCCTCTAATTTTGTCAACACATCGGCAAGGCTGGACTTCAGGAACGCGATGTCCTTGAGCAGTCTTGTGACGTCGACATGATTGAATCCCACCGGAGGGAGCTTATAGAGCTCCTTGGCGACGAAATCTGGCACGTCGTCAGGGTCAGTTTGCTTCAGCAGGGTAATGATATCCTGGGGCGGGGCCCCAAGTGATCTTTAGACTACGTCCACGCCGTCCGCCCTGGACCCCAACCTGACCACCGTAACGGAGTGGCAGGTTGGGTGACCGAACGTCAAGGTCGATACTTGAGTGGCTGAATCAATTAACGAAGATTTGTAATGTCGGATAAGCCCGATAAAGATTTAGTGACCCCCGGTCTCGACACTACCCTTGTCAGGGCGGTGCCGGACCACAACGACGACCCACCAACGCTGGATACACGGACACCGAATTTGCCTGGCGGTACGGAGGCTCGCGTCGCGCTGCCCAGTCGCAGCGCGACGTCGACGCCTTCAATGTTCGAGTTACCATTTGCTGCCGGGACTGATAGTGAGTCAGATCCCGGCACCATGGAGTCAGAGACGGCGCCAGAGCCGACGCGCTCTATTTACTTGAAGAGGGGCCGACAGAAGAGCGCGCCGGTGAAGAAGACGCAGCCGGCGCCGAAGGACGGTCCGTCGACATCGGTGGTCTCCAGCGAATGCGAGGAGCCACCGGTCAAAGCGGTCCGAGTCCGGAAGCCCGGCTACGACGCCAAGGGGCGGGCACCAAACCCCAGCATAACGGTGCCGTTCTTGCCTAGCGGCAGGGACAGAGAAGTGCCGGCCGCACGGGGGCTCATGGGGGCTCTTGCCCGGATCGTTGCCACCATGAAAGGTGGCAAAAACCTTCCGGGCAAGAAGAAGGTGGTGTCGGACGCCATCGCTGACGCTCATCTGTCCCTCGATGAGCTCCTCATGCGGAGTGTTTCCGATGGGGAGGCGAAGCTCAGAGACAAGGTAGCGAGTCTGACTGCTGAGCTTGCCTCCTCCCGGAAGCAGACGGAGGCCCTGCGACAAGAGGTCGCTAACCTTACCATTTTGGTCAAGGGGCCTCCGGAGACCCAGACGCCCGGACCTTCACCGTCTCCGCCCATGGCTAGACCGGTGCCAAGGGCGGCGCCCAGGAGTGCGCCCGGAGCACCTACTGCATCGCCGCTGCAGACTGCGCCAACAGCCACGCAGATTCTGGCGGCGATCGAGAGGCGTCTCGCGGTACTTGAAGACCGGTCATACCGCCCCCCACTGGCACGACCCGCGATGTCATACGCGGCTGCCAGTGGGGCTCGCGCTCCTAGGTCTGGCCCAAGTGTGTCTGCTGCCCGCCCAGCCCCGCCCATGTCCGCTTCGCCAGCAAAACGGACACCAGCTGAGCCGGCCACGACGGCAAAGCCGAAGAGAAAAGGGAGGTCTAATGCCACCTCCGCTGCCCCCGCGTCCCGTGCCGCTCCCGCTACTCATCCTTCCAGTCGGGAGGGATGGGAAGTAGTGGGAGCAAAAAAGAGGCGGAAGAAGGCCGCCAAAAAAGCGGCACAAGCCACCGCGGCGAAGGCGCCGAAGAGGCCCCGCCCCCCTCGCTCCACCGCCGTCGTCATGACGTGGACGACGGTGGGTGCAGAGAGGGGTGTGGGGTACACCGATGTTTTGAAGAAGGTCAAGGCATCGGTGAACCTCAAGGCCCTCGAGATACCGGGGGGACTCCGGTGCAAAACCACTCGCACCGGGGCTCGTCTACTCGAGGTCCCCGGCGCCTCCAGCGGCCCCAAAGCTGACGCCCTAGCGGATAAGCTGAGGGATACGCTGGACGCAGAAGCCGTCCGCGTCTCCAGACCCACCAAATGCGCTGCATTGCGCATCTCGGGCCTGGATGACGCGGCCACGACGGAGGAGGTCATCTCCGCCGTCGTGGAGGCGGGCGGCTGTCCCCATGACCAGGTGAAGGCTGGAGAGATCTCCTTCAGCCCCACCGGTCATGGGACGACAGTCGTCCAGTGCCCCGTCGCGGCGGCACTTAAAATTGCGGACGGACCGAGCCTCCTTATAGGGCTTCCTCAAGGAAGAAGAAAGAAAGAAGAAAGAAAAATGTGTTTATTCTTAAACAGACATGGCGATAACAATACACAAGTAAAATATTAGAAGTAGGTTAAGGACAGGAAAATCGTAGGTGTATACTAGTACACGCCACATCTGCGTAGAAATTGGTCTCCTCTCAGCTTATGCTGACGTGGGCAGACCCACATTTGCCAGCGCTGGTTTTCAGAGGAGGCCAGTGACACTGAAAATGGCGCACCCATGCAGTATCTCACCCAGCACAATTAACACAATATTGTGCTGCCAAATGCCACCACACAAGAAAAATAATAAATAAATCAAATACATAAATACACAAGTAAAATAAATAAGTGTATGTAATATTTATAATAATATGTCGTGTGTTTGTGTCTATATATAACAAAAAACAAACAAGCCGTGTCCATGGTAAACTCATAGGTCCGGTACCATAGCTTCGCGTTCGAGACCAACTCAACTGCCAGCTGTCAGTACTGTCATCCGTCAACCCAGACCGACAAGAATAACAGACTGATGAGATGACACGTCACGACACGCGGCAATCATTCTCGGCATTATTTAAGAATATGATACATTAACAAAATTAAATCAATACAAAATCACTAAACAAATCGAAGTCATGCACCCACAAAGGTACAAGGAAACAGAGATAAAATAAAAACAAGGGTAAGTATCAATTTAGTAAGTTATAAAACAGTTTCCAGCTGTTCCATTAAGTACAGTTTTTTCACCATTAATTTGAATGTTCTTCGATTTTTCAGGTTGCGTATTGGAGGTTTAAGAATGTTCCAGCAACTAGTGGCTGCATGCCTAAAACAACCTCGGAAAGCGGCAGACCTATACTTATGTAGTGTCAAAGGGGCTACAGTAGTCCTCTTGCTATATCTTAGTTTGTCGTGTCTCCAACTCAGTCTACCATAAAGGTATTCCGGTTTTTGAGTATTTACCACACGAAATAGTAAACCAGTCAGATGCAGCTTCCTTCTTGCGGCCATCCTTAGCATTTTAAGATCATTTATGTATGGTGTGATATGGCTTCGCCTTGGGATGTCAACACAGAAACGGACACAAGCATTCTGAACTCGTTGAATCAAGTTTTCTGTTCTTCTCAGCAGACATGGGCCGTATACAGTATCACAATAATTGAACTTAGACAATATTAAGCTATCCACCAAAAGCTTGCGCAGTGAAACACTCAAGAATTCTCTTATATTATAAAGCACCTTGAGCCTGTAAAAACAATTGCTTACAGTTTTGCTAATGTGCGCCTCGAAACGAAGCTCAGAGTCCATTGTGAGACCTAGGTTAGTGGCAGACTCGACCCTTTCAATCCCAGTGCCACCTAGCACTATGACTGGATCCCATGCCAGTATTGAGGCAACCTGATGTTTCGAACCCAGCACCATAAACTTGGATTTGGATGGATTCAACACCAACGAGTTACTCTTCGACCACCCAGCCACTCTTTTCAGTTCCTCATTTATTTGTTGCACAGCTATTAAAGTATCTTCGGGTTTAAAGGACTTATAGATCTGCAGGTCGTCTGCATACATGTGGTACTTGCAGCTCTCAAAGGTGTTCTGGATATCAGCACTATACAATATGTACAAGAGTGGGCCCAGAATAGAACCCTGGGGCACCCCTCTGGATACCAGACGGGGGCCAGAGCAGAACCTAGATCTATCCTCGCTACTGATCTCTACATACTGGGACCTATTATTAAGATAACTATCGAACCACCGCACCGCTCCACTTGAAAATCCGTAGAATGTCAGTTTTGAGAGAAGTAGTGTAGTGTCGATAGCATCGAAGGCACGAGAGTAGTCAAGTAGCACCAGGATGGAGCCCTCTCCAACATCCCTCGCCTCAAGAATACCCCCTATGACATCTGAGAGAGCTGTCGCAGTACCACGCCCCTTCCGGAATCCAGACTGAAACTCTGGGAGTAGCCCATTGGACTCCAGGTAATCCATCACCTGTACATATACCACACGCTCCAGCACCTTAGAAAGACAGGGGAGAATCGATATGGGCCTGAGATCTTTAAACGTTTGAGGGTTGCTAACTTTGGGTATGGGTCGCACTATAGCACACTTCCACAACTCAGGGAACTTGTTAGTCACTATTGATGCATTGATCATGGCTGTTATAGCCTGCAGAGCTGTTGGTAAGGTCATCAATAGCATCTCATGACCAATCCCGTCCACCCCCTGTGCATTCGTGCCAATATCCCTGATGATCCGAAACACAACATCACTGCTAACAGGGCTCATGCAAAACTGTGAGGAAGTTCCCCTGTGGTGTTCGAAGAATGTTAGTTCGGATATGGTGGGATGTGATGCACCAGGTACATCTAAGAATGCCTGGTTAATGCCATCAGGGTCACGAAAGTGAGCCGGTAGGTGTGGGTCCCCATGAGAAGGAATGATGTCCGACTTAAGGTTCTGCCACAAACACTTAGGGTCACCGATTTTACTATTGATATTGATTCTGAAATAAGCAGATTTTTCACTTCTCAAGGATGTGCATGCTAAATGCTTTAGATCTATATACTGTTTGTGATGCTGTTCCAACCTGGTGTTGTGGTATTTCTTTCTAGCTCTGTCTCTCAAGTGAAACAGCAAACGAATATTATCGGTAATCCAAGGCGTCGGACGGTTTCTGAATGTTTTCCTTGTTATGGGAGCATGTAAATCAAAAAGCTGTGTGATGAAACTGTTAAAAGCCTGGACCATAGCCTGGACCATATTTGCCTGGACCAAGGCGCAGGTGCACCTCCTGCGTGCCCGGGAAACCAGGTGTTTCCGGTGCATGATGGTGGGGCACGTAGGAGTGCAGTGCGCAGTAGAAGACACCGTGGGTGATCGGTGCTTCCGCTGCAGCCAGCCCGGTCACAAGTCCAACGCCTGTGACGCACCGCCTCGCTGCTACAGATGCGAGGTGGAGGGCAAAACGGCGGACTATCGGGTCGGCAGCCGTTCCTGCGCCGCTTCGAGGCCAAAGCCCCGTCCGTCCGCTGGGGGCAGCGGGGGTGCCGCTACTAAGCGGCCAGATTCGCGGCGGGATGCGGATATGGACGTCCATTAATGGACACCCATATCCGCATCCTACAGGCGAACTTGAACCACTGCCGCGCTGCTCAGGATCTTCTGTACCAGAGCATCGCGCAGTGGTCCATAGACCTGGTCGTGGTCGCCGAGCCGTACTATGCCCACCCGGGAAGCTTGGTGGCGCAAGACGGCTTGGCCTGCATCTTTGGGGGGTCCGCCGCAAACACCTCGCGGCTTGCAATTATTGCAAACGGCCGAGGCTGCGTTGCGGCGGAATATGAAGGGGTGGCAGTCGTGGCCGCATACATCTCGCCGAACAACATTAACGACGCTCAGTATGAGCTATGGCTCACTGAGCTCGACGTCGTCTTCACTGCGTGTCGTCCTCGCCCTGTCCTTCTCCAGGGAGACTTTAACGCCTGGTCTACGGCGTGGGGCTCCCGGGAAACCAATGGTAGGGGGAGGCTACTTGAGGATTGGGCCACTACACGTGGACTAGAGCTCCTCAACCGGGGGAATGTCGCCACCTTTTGGCGGTCGGGGGTCAGCTCGGTCGTGGACTTAACGTTCGCGACCCCTGCCGTCGCCTGCCGTACTATGGGCTGGTGCGTGGAGGAGGGTGTGGAGACGCACTCGGACCACCGATACATCCGGTTCGAGGTCGTCCTCCCACCTAACCTCCCACAGCCGGCTATGTGAACTTGGCACCGAACATTTTTTTTTTCATGATTTTTTCGGCTTATTCGATAGCTTATCGTAAGTAGTAGATAGTAGTAAAATCAATTTCGTTTGTAGTTGCGCCAAAAAAAAAAAATTACCGGTCGAAAAAAAGTCATCCCCCCGAAATGCAAATAAAAACTTTTGGCTAAACATACTATAGTAAAAGGATAGTAGATGAATGTAGTAAACTTTTTTTCGATTATAGTACTACCGAAAAAAAAAATTTGTGTTTGGAAAATTGCATACTTACCAAAGTGCAAAAAACTTGATATTTAGGGCTTGTACGGTTACTACAAACGCTTAAAACGACCTAGAAGAACCCCTAGAGGTTTGTAGTGGACATATTTTCGTTTGTAGTAGACCACAAGTTGACGAGAACAGGTCACTTTATGTAAAACTTTAGTTTCAGATAAATGGTTAAAAAAACATGATATTTATGGCTTGTCTGATTACTACAAACGCTTAAAACAACCTAGCAGGACCCCTAGAGGTTTGTAATGGACACATTTTCGTTTGTAGTAGACCAGAAGTTGACGAAAATAGGTCACTTTATATAAAACTTAAATTTCGGTTAAAGGGTTAAAAAACATGATATTTAGGGCTTGTACGATTACTACAAACGCTTAAAACGACCTAGAAGGACCCCTAGAGGTTTGTAGTGGACATATTTTCGTTTGTAGTAGACCAGAAGTTGACGAAAATAGGTCACTTTAGGAAAAACTTTAGTTTCATATGAAAGGTTAAAAAACATGATATTTATGGGTTGTACAGTTACTACAAACGCTTAAAACGACCTTGCAGGACCCCTAGGGGTTTGTAATGGACATATTTTCGTTTGTAGTAGACCAGAAGTTGACGAAAATAGGTCACTTTATATAAAACTTAAATTTCGGATAAAGGGTTAAAAAACATGATATTTAGGGCTTGTACGATTACTACAAACGCTTAAAACGACCTAGAAGGACCCCTAGAGGTTTGTAGTAGACATATTTTCGTTTGTAGTAGACCAGAAGTTGACGAAAATAGGTCAACTTACGTAAAACTTTAGTTTCAAAATATGTCCACTACAAACCTCCAGAGGTCCTTCTAGGTCGTTTTAAGCGTTTGTTGTAATCATACAACCCATAAATATCATGTTTTTTTAACCTTTTATATGAAACTAAAGTTTTACGTAAAGCGACCTATTTTCGTCAACTTCTGGTCTACTACAAACGAAAATATGTCCACTACAAACCTCTAGGGGTCCTTCTAGGTCGTTTTAAGCGTTTGTAGTAATCGTACAAGCCATAAATATCATGTTTTTTAACCTCTTATCTGAAACTAAAGTTTTATGGTCAAGTGACCTATTTTCGTCAACTTCTGGTCTACTACAAACGAAAATATGTCCACTACGAACCTCTAGGGATCCTTCTAGGTCATTTTAAGCGTTTGTAGTAATCATACAACCCATAAATATCATATTTTTTTAACCTTTTATATGAAACTGATGTTTTACGTAAAGTGACCTATTTTCGTCAACTTCTGGTCTACTACAAAACAAAATATGTCTACTACAAACCTCTAGGGGTCCTTCTAGGACGTTTTAAGCGTTTGTAGTAACCAGACAAGCCATAAATGTCATGTTTTTTAACCCTTTATCCGAAATTTAGGTTTTATTTAAAGTGACCTATTTTCGTCAACTTCTGGTCTACTACAAACGAAAATATGTCCACTACAAACCTCTAGGGGTCTTTCTAGGTCGTTTTAAGCGTTTGTAGTAATCGTACAACCCTTAAATATCCGATTTTTTTAACCCTTTATCTGAAACTAAAGTTTTATATAAAGTGACCTATTTTCGTCAACTTCTGGTCTACTACAAACGAAAATATGTCCACTACAAACCTCTAGGCGTCCTTCTTGGTCATTTTAAGCGTTTGTAGTAATCGTACTAGCCATAAATATTGTTTTTTTTAACCTCTTATATGAAAGTAAAGTTTTACATAAAGTGACCTATTTTGGTCAACTTCTGGTCTACTACAAACGAAAATATGTCCACTACAAACCTCTAGGGGTCCTTCTTGGTAATTTTCAGCGTTTGTAGTAATCGTACAACCCATAAATATCATGTTTTTTTAACCTTTCATATGAAACTAAAGTTTTACGTAAAGTGACCTATTTTCGTCAACTTCTCGTCTACTACAAACGAAAATATGTCCACTACAAACCTCTAGGGGTCCTTCTAGGTCGTTTTAAGCGTTTGTAGTAATCGTACAACCCTTAAATATCCGATTTTTTTAACCCTTTATCTGAAACTAAAGTGACCTATTTTCGTCAACTTCTGGTCTACTACAAACGAAAATATGTCCACTACAAACCTCTAGGCGTCCTTCTTGGTCATTTTAAGCGTTTGTAGTAATCGTACATCCCCTAAATATCATGTTTTTTATCCTCATATATGAAATTAAAGTTTTACGTAAAGTGACCTATTTTCGTCAACTTCTGGTCTACTACAAACGAAAATATGCCCACTACAAACCTCTAGGCGTCCTTATCATGTTTTTTAACCCTTTATCCGAAATTTAGGTTTTATATAAAGTGACCTATTTTCGTCAGTTTCTGGTCTACTACAAACGAAAATATGTCCACTACAAACCTCTAGGGGTCTTTCTAGGTCGTTTTAAGCGTTTGTAGTAACCGTACAAGCTCTAAATATCAAGTTTTTTGCACTTTGGTAAGTATGCAATATTTCAAACACAATTTTTTTTTTTTTTTAGTACTATAATCGAAAAAAAGTTTACTACATTCATCTACTATCCTTTTACTATAGATATGTATAGTCAAAAGTTTTTATTTGCATTTCGGGGGGATGACATTTTTTCGACCGGTCATTTTTTTTTTTTGGCACAACTACAAACGAAATCGATTTTATTACTATCTACTACTTACGATAAGCTATCGAATAAGCCGAAAAAATCATGAAAAAAAAAATGTTCGGTGCCAAGTTCACATAGCCCCCACAGCCAGTACCGAATCCCCCGGAACCACGTTGGGCGCTCAAGAGTTTAGACCGGGAGGCTCTCCTGGAGGCATCCATCGTGCAGGCCTGGATTCCGGCGCCGGACAGGCCTGTCGACGTGGATGCCGAGGCAGAGTGGTTCAGGAGAGCCATGTCGCAAATCTGCGATGCGGCGATGCCTAGGGTTACACCCGGGCCGGCCAGGAGGCAGGTGTACTGGTGGTCGTCGGAGATTGCACAGCTGCGTGCAGCATGCGTCTCCGCCCGCCGCCAGTACACCAGGTTTCGCCGGAGGCATCGTCGACCAGATGACGCGGCAGCCCGGGAGGCGGAACTATATACGTCCTACAGAGAGGCTAAGGGCACCCTCCAGGAAGCGATCACGCGGGCTAAGACGACAGCCCGCGAGGAGCTCCTGGAAACCCTGGAGCGGAACCCATGGGGGCGCCCGTACCTGCAGGTCAGAGGTAAACTCCGACCGAGGGCGCTCCCACTGACCCAGAGTCTCCAGCCGGATCAGCTGGAGAGGGTCTTGGGCTCTCTGTTTCCGACGAGCTCGGAGGAGCACATCCCTCCGCGCATGGCTCCGTCCCAGACGCCCAATGTGGATAGCAGCAGCGAAGACGACGTACCCGAAGTCAGAGAGGGTGAGTTAGGAGCGGTGGTACTTCGGCTCAGTGGCCGGAAAACCGCCGCCCCTGGACCCGACGGCATTCCGGGCCGTGTATGGGTCCTGGCCCTCGAGGAACTCGGGCCTCGACTGAGGGGGCTCTTCAGCGCATGCCTCGAAAGGGGCCAGATTCCCAAGGTGTGGAGGACGGGGAAACTGGTCCTGATCCGGAAAGCGGGGCGGCCGGTGGACTCACCGTCCGATCGTGTTGCTCGACGAGGTGTGTAAGCTCTTTGAGCGAATTATCGCGGAACGCCTCGTCGAGCACCTCACGCGTGTGGGCCCAGACCTGGCGGACAACCAGTACGGTTTCCGTCAGGGACGGTCCACCGTGAGCGCGATCATGCGCGTGAAGACCCTGGCGGAGGAGGCAGTCTCGCGGGGCGAGGTGGTGTTGGCGGTGTCTCTTGACATCGCCAACGCCTTTAACACCTTACCCTGGAGTTGCGTTAGGGAGGCACTGGTATACCACAAAGTGCCTCTCTACCTCCGTCGTATTGTCGGGGCATATTTATCCGAGAGGGCTATAACTTACCCTAGCTGGCTCGGGCCAGCTCGGCGAGATGTGTCGTGCGGTGTTCCTCAGGGGTCGGTCCTAGGACCACTACTGTGGAACATCGGATACGACTGGGTGTTGCGGGGTGCGTTGCCAGAGGGCGTCAGCGTAACTTGCTACGCTGACGATACCCTTGTCACAGCGCGAGGAGCAACGCACCAGGAGGCAACACTTAAGGTCACGACTGGGGTTGCTGAAATCTTGGGTCGGATACGGCGGCTGGGACTGGACGTGGCACTGAATAAGTCCGAGGCTCTGTGTTTTCACGGACCTCGGCGCGGTCCACCTCCAGGATCCAGCGTAAATGTAGGGAGCGTTAGCATCGGCATCGAGCCCACAATGAAGTATCTGGGGCTCGTACTCGATAGCCGGTGGAACTTCGGACCACACTTCCGAAGTTTGGTCCCTTAAGTGACGGGGGCGACAGCCGCGCTATCGCGACTGATGCCCAACTTAAAGGGACCCAACGCTTCCTGCAGGAGACTGTACCTGGGGATCGTGCGGAGTATGGCCGTGTACGGGGCTCCCGTATGGGCGCCGAGTCTGACGGCCAACAACGCTGCTGTTTTACACAGATCGTTGAGGACCTTGGCCGTCAGAACAATAAGAGGGTACCGCACGATCTCCCTAGAGGCTGCATGTCTCCTAGCCGCGACCCCTCCATGGGACCTGGAAGCGAGAGCCCTTGCGGCATTGTTCCAATGGCACAAGGAGGCGCTGGAGCGGGACCACAGGCCTGCGTCTCGAGAAATCGAGGCCCAGCGGTCCCAACTCCGCCAGGATCTCATGGAGACATGGAAGGTGAGACTTCAGCAACCAAAGTGGGGAAACCACCACCATCGCGGCGGTGAGACCGATCATGGAGGACTGGCTGCAGAGGCAGCACGGTGGCCTCACGTATCGTGCGACACAGATCATTACCGGGCACGGTAACTTCGGTGAGTATCTGTTTCGCATGCATCGTGAGGTCACACCCGCGTGTCAACACTGCGAGACTTCCGGCGTAGACACGGCATTCCACACGTTGGTGGAATGCTCAGCATGGACGAGTCAGCGCCTGGACCTCGTTGTGGGCCTGGGCGTAGATACGCTCTCGCTGGAGACCATGCTAAGAGCCATGGTCTCTAGCGGGAGTCAGTGGAACGCGGCCGTTTCCTTCTGCGAGCAGGTAATGCTCGTGAAGGAGGCGGCCGGTAGGGTGAGGGAGCGTACCCTCCCCGCTGAGTTCCGAAGTGTGCGGCGAGGACGCCGCAGACGTGACTACGCCCAGGACCATCGACCTCCATGATCGGGGCCTGAGGACGATGGATTAGCAACCCACCGTCCTTACAGAAGCAGGCTAGAAGGGCAGCGTGACGTGGGGCTGCACCCCATACACGCCTTCACTCACCGACGCGGGATAAAACCCGACCCCAGAGATGCGGGGTAACACCCGACCACCACGCAGTTGCCACCCAGGTGGCCAAGGTCCGCCACCGGGAATTCTCTCAGTCTCTACCGGAGGCGCTCGGCAATGGACGTAGGTGCGGCCGCAACATCGGATAGCGGATTTAAAAAAAAAAAAAAAAAGGGTAATGATATCCTGCACACTTCGTTCCCCTCCATCCCTCCTGCGGGACGGCATCTGGACAGTTTTTCCGGTTGACTGGAACAGCAATGCCTTCGCACTGCAGATATCCTCCTCCTTGAAATTGGATTTACATATCTACATGCTGCTGATCTCATCCATGGTGTCTATTACATTCTGGATGAACGCTAGTAGCTCGTTTACGTTGATCACCCTGTTAGTAGCCCTCACGGCGGGCGTATGGCTGCGGCGCAAGCGCCGCGTGTCGCGTATTAGTTAATTAATAATTAATTAATTACGAAAGTGCATTAGCGAGGCGCGACCGTTTCCGACCGCGCATCTACTAATACTAATCTATATTATCTGTGTTTGGTGAAAGATATTGCACAAATAATGTTAGGTACAGAATCTTTTCATTCAACACTTAATAAAAACATAAAGAAAACCTGTAACACCATTTTGCGCCTACTAACTGAACTGAAGAATCTTGAATCTAGTTCTTTCAACAAAAGGAAAACCAAATATATAAATGATGATGACGACATAATAGAAATACAATTGGAATTGTTAAACAAAGTGTTAACAATCCTGATCTCATGAAATACAGTAAAGTGGTACCTTTATTTAAAAGTGGATCAAAAAGCGACCCTGGTAATTTTAGACCAATTTCAATACTACCTGCCATTAGTAAAATTTTTTTTTAAATAAATGCAGCAATTACAATCACATTTTAATTAAAATATACTACTACATAATGAGCAGTATGGATTCACAAGAGGTCGTTCTACCATTCACGCAGAGGTAACGCTTCTGAAGCATATTTTCAATACCTGGGAGAATAAGCAAGATGCCATTGGTATATTTTGCGATCTCTCCAAAGCTTTTGATTGCGTTGAACATAATACCCTATTACGGAAACTCAATTATTATGGTATCAGAGATTCGGCACTGGACCTAGTTGCCTCATACCTCAGTGATAGAATACAACATGTTGATATCAATGGTAGTCGGTCTTTAGGGGCTTCTGTAGCTATGGGCGTGCCACAAGGATCAATTCTAGGTCCGTTTCTATTTTTAGTTTACATTAATGATCTACCGTTCTATGTACAGAACTTGTGCGACATTGTTCTATTCGCCGATGATACATCACTTATTTATAAAGTTGATCGCAAGCCGAGGAATTTTGACGAAGTAAATAGTTCACTTGCACTAGTTCTGGATTGGTTTACAACCAACAATTTACTTCTGAACGCAAAAAAGACGAAGTGTGTTAGATTTAGTATGCCTAATGTTCAGAACTACGGTACTAATATTATTATTTTGAATGGTGATACCCTTAATCTTGTAGAATCAACCGTATTTTTGGGTATTACTCTAGATACAGTAAATTACAGTGGAACGCCCAAATATCGGGTCTTGCAGGGAAACATAGCTCCGCGGCTTCTGCTATTAGTAAAGTCAGACAGCTCACGGATGTAGAAACTGCCAGGCTGGTTTATTTTAGCTATTTTCACAGTGTCATGTCGTATGGAATTTACTGTGGGGCAAGGCAGCTGATATAGAGATCATTTTTATACTCCAAAAGCGAGCTATACGTGCGATATTATAAACTGAATGCACGAGTTTCTCTTAGAGAAAGATTTAAAGAAATAGGCATTTTAACAGTTGCATCACAATATATATATGTATATGCGAATATTATGTTCGTTAAACAGAATATACATTTATACAGTATAAACAGTGACATATATGCAATAAATACCAGAAATAAGCATAAATTGGTTGGGACGTATTATCGTTTACAGAAGGTTCATGACTCCTTTGCAGGATTTGGTGTGCGTTTTTATAACAAAATTCCTCTAAACATTATGAACCTTCCTTTGAATAAATTCAAAGTGGCTGTTAAGACACACCTCCTAAAAAAGGCATATTATACTATTAAGGATTATCTAAACTATACAGAGAAATGGCAATGAGTTGCTTGCTCATCACTAGAGCTACATAGGGGTTACTTCTGTTTGAAATGTTGTTTTATTGCTGAAACTCACTTATTATTGTTAAATTATTATTATTATGATATTGTAAGGTATGGGTACTTTGAGATTATGTGGCACCTTTAACTAGTATTTGACTTTTTTTGTGAATAACAGAGATCCATAATTTTTAAGTTCACTTGGTCCACACATGGTCACGTACTGCCCTTGCCCTCTTTTTATTGTTGTAACAGAATCATTGTATTTACTGGCGAATAAAAAGAGTTGCCGTGAGTTTTCTTGCCAGGTTCTCTCCTCACAGGCTCTACCTATTGCCTTGCGAATCTGGCGGTAAATGTAAATGTAGAAGCATTTTCTTTTTTTGACGTTCATAAGTGTTACTTTGTGACCTACATGAATAAAGATATTTAGATTTTGATTTTAAAGAAATTTCTGTAGGATTCGCTTCGCAAAAGTTACGTTGATTTCTCTATACTTACTTAAATATTATTTTTGTTTTACTTAAGTTAATGATTATTTCAGTAAAGATTTTTTCGGCATTAATTTGTTTTTTCGAGTTTAATTTGCTCTTTCGTATTAATTTTTAATAGTAGTAAAATTACAGGATTACACGGAATTACTTTTAGGTGGACCACGACCCATAGTCATTTTTGATTTGCACATTACTCAACATTTAGGTGGGGGTGGACCACCGGCAAGAAAAGTGCCCGTAGTCCACCCGGGGGAACCACGGGTCAGGAACAAGTGCCCGTAGTCCACCCGGGGGAACTAAGCAGGTAGACCACGACCCACGACGGGGTTCTACGTGTGCGAGTTAGACTCACCGTGAGCGCCGTTATGTTATTCTTGCTGAGATTGAGTTCCCTCATCTCCGTCATGTAGTCGACCAGGTCGCCACAAATGTGCCTGAGGCCGGTCCTACTCAGGTCGAGGTACCAGAGACTCTTCAACTGGTCTAGCTTCGAAATGCCTGAACAAAGGAACGAGGTAAGTGAGCGAGTGTGCAGTCAGTGCGTGGGGTGGACGCCGGGCGCTGGGCGCCGGGCGCAGGTACGTACCGCGCGGGTCGGCGCACAGCCCCGCCCCCAGCGCCCGGTTGCCGCGCAGGCGCAGGTCGCGCAGCCCGTCCAGCTTGAGCACGCCCAGCGCGTCCGCCCGCAGCCGGTTGTGCGACAGGTCCAGCCAGCGCAGGCGCAGAGTGTTGCCGAACAGACCACTGCGAGAGACCACGACAAACATTCAGGTTATACGAGTTTATCTCTATGTATATGTATATCGAGGCGACGCGACGGGCGACCTGCGACCTGCGACCCGCGCTCCTGCGGGAAGGGGGACTGTGACACTTTGTCCAGTTTTACCGGACGCCCCTTTTCGTACGGACCATCCGGGAGTAAATGGGGATGATTACTCATTTTGAAAAACTCTCCTAAAAAATTCTAAAGTATCTACTATTACCAAAAAATATTATATTTCTGCAGGTCACTGACCCTGCTTAAAATGTATACCTTGAAGGCTTTGTGCATTGATCAACGTCATACGGAACCAAAGTGACGTACAGCCCTCCGAGTGTAAGTTGGCGCGTGGCAACAAACAGAACTAATACAATTGTATAGAGTTATTGTCTAAAATCTCGTTTTTGACGTTTTTCAATGAAATGTGGCGCCACCATTGGAACGTCAACTTATACTTGGCAACCTGTACGTTCAAGATTTCGTGACGTCATTCACTCTGATTGGTGTTCAATTAATGATGGCGGAATGCTGTATTTTATAGTTTAATTTCATTAAATAAAATATCGATCTCGCCCTCAATATGAAAGAAAATACATTTTTCCAAATTTTTTAATCCTGTATAATTAAATAAACACATTATTATAGTAATCTTCAACTACAGTCATCATCCCCATTGTCTCGTTGAACGTGCATTAAATAATCACGCCTATATCCCCGAGGGGGCGGGGGGCGGGGGGCGGCGCGCGGCGAAGGGCTCGGGCCGGCCACTCACCTCGGGAGCTCCTCTAGCGCGTTGCCGGCGAGGCTGAGCTTCGACAGCGCCCCCGTGTGGTCGAGCAGGCCGGCCGGCAGCCTCACCAGGCCGCAACTCACGAACGATACGCTCTCGAGACTCCGGGCTCCTCGCAACGCGTTCGCGTTCGACGCACCCGAGTCGTTCAAGTATTTGAGTTCCGGGGCGTTACTGACGGACAGGTCGCGCAGGGACGTGCACTGCACCAGCCAGGCGTCCGGAAGCGCGCGGACCGACGAGCCGTCCACCACGAGCTGCAGCAGGCCGCCGCACGCGCTCCACGGCGCCGCGGGCCCCGCCCAGCCGTACACCTTCAGCACCTCGAGACTGTCCGGGAGCGCGGGGTCCAGCCACACGAACGCGCCCTCCAGCGCCAGCTCCGTCAGGCGTCGAGGCGCCTCGACGCTGATGTTGCCCTCGTCCCGCACCATCAGCGCGGTGAGCGCGGGCAGCCTCTCGAGCTCGGCGCGGAGCAGCGTGGTCACCCCCATGTGCACCAGGTGCAGTGTGTGCAGCGAGGCGGGCAGCGCGCTCACGTTCCAGGACAGCTGCACGGTGTCGAGGCGCAGGGTGGTCACGCTCGCGGCCCGCAGCGCGTCGTCCGCCAGACGCAGCCGGGCCAGTACCAACGAGCCGGCCGCCAGCCCGGCGAGGTGCGCCGCCGTGACCTCACCGCGCGCCTTCGTGATGGTCACCGTCCTCAGGGCGAGTACACCGAGCCGCTGCAGCACGTGCGAGTACGACGACAGCGCCGGCGTCGGACAGTCGGTCAGGTATACGCTGGGGACGCGTACCTCCTCGGTGAAACACGGTAGAGCTTCGTCATCTAGCGTCACATTTTCTGGGCAGGTCATGGAAAAATGACCGCCGTCTTTGAATGAGATAGTGAGATGTGTACCTGAAAAAGGAAAGGAGATAAACATTCTGTATAAGGAGTAGTAAAACTATACACTTATTTAAACATCATTGCGTGCTCACTTAGTACAAATAAAAGAAAAAACTCTTCCTGAATGTAGTAAGAGTTTGTCAATGAGCATATTAATATAGAGACACACACACACTCTCACAGAGAGCTGTTTGTGTTACCTTACCACTAGGAACCAAGCTAGGGTGATGATGCTCAAGATACGAGCAGGCCATAATATGTCTATGTAAGAAATTGTAGTTCTCTTTACCCAGACTTCAATTGTGGCGTGTGTGATGACGAGAACGTTACTGGCAAAGTGTGGGTGTGTCATGTACCTCTAACTCTTCCTGTAGGCGTGATATATGTACGAGTATGTCTGTGTAGTCTTTACAAACTGTGCAACATAAGCAGTAAGCACATTTCACTAAATGTTCTGTGAATAAGGAGCCTACTGTGGACATTTAGATGTAAATCTTACACATACATTGACATAGGTTTGACTACATACCAGATCCACAGGGGTGTATGTTATGTAATGTATATAATCATTTTTTGCTGTAAGTTCCCATACTTAATGGTAAATTAGAGGGGTTATGATGATTTGAGCTTGGTTCATCACAATGCTGTCGCCCGAAAAAATACCAACTGACAGTGAGTGCTTAAAAGTAGAGAAAGGGCTCTGCCCGGAAATTTATTTATTCTTACTTATTATTCTTTACAGGTGTTCACAGGTGTACACCTAATGCGATAAAGTAAATTATACATATAAAAATCAATTATACTTCCTACATAACACTTAAAATACCTTAAAATGTAACTTAAAATCCTATAGCGACTATTGTGAATTCGTTCAATGTGCACGAAAATAAATCAATTTGGTTAGCCATCGCATAGAGCACCCGCAACGCTCGCGTCAACGGTGCCAACTGCAGCAGATAGTGCGAGCTGTAGGCACTCTCAGCAGCGGTGGCCTCCACCTCCTATCGATGTAAACATCAGGGACCAATTGTATTTCCTGTAGGAGAGTTGGATGGTGCAATTTGCCACGTAAACCCCACAAGTAGGTGGCGAGGGCTACTTCTCTTCGTACCTCCAGCTTGTTATATCTGATCATACCCAGAACAGATAATTTCGGATACAGCAGTGGGTAACCTGGATATACTTTAACCATATACTTTCATGTATAAGAACCTAAAAAATTTGTTATTATAGTTTTGTACTTTGTTTCATGTGGTGACCATACCACTGCATTTTCCTCCAAATGAGTTCTCACAAGAGGCTCAAATAGAACCTTCAAGGCATTGATGTTCGTAAAGTGACTTGCTTGACGCAGAAGAAAACCCAGCGCTCAATATGCTTTTCTACAGATGTCGATGATGTGCTGTCGGAAGGTTAGAGTCACGTTAAATTGAATGCCCAAGTCTCGGAATTCTGAAACTCGCTGTTGTGGTTCTTCACCCATGTGATATGTGTGGTATCTAGGCGTGCGATTACGGCAGAATGACATAACCGAGCATTTCTATATATTGAAGTACAGCCTGTTTTTCTGTTCTTGCTCCAATCAACAACATTGTCGATATCTTGTTGTAGCATTTCATGATCTGTATTTTGCTCCACGTCAAGAATCAAGAATGTTTCTAGTTCCCAATTCCCGAGGGAAACACATTACTGGGATAAGAAGTGTACACATTAACTCCTAAAACTAGGTATGCAATGCAAGCTGCTAATTGCAAATATTGTGCGGAGCAAATGTTATTATGACAGATCAGAATCAGAATCCAACACTTAAATTAATTAATCGAATGAAAAAAAAATACTATCTTCATTGTTGATGCATGTGTTTCCATGGCAACCATTTAATCGTCTGGTTTTTCGGTTATGTCCAGGTCATTTTCGGTGATTATTCCTTCGTGGTCAGCTATATTTTCATGATTTCAGATATATGCACTCCCGGGTATGATGTCGACAAGCATGCCAAATTTGGGCAAAATCGGTCGAGCTGTTTCGGAGGAGTAGACGCACAAACGATTTACACTTGTCGCCTAAGATTGAGCTCCGCTTCGCTCCGCTCAATAATGTGTTCTAATTCGTGTAAGAATTTTTAGAGTTGGTTTAGTAGTTTCATAGCCTTAGTAGTTTCAAGCCAAAAAAACTTTCAACCTTATAATAGAGTATTAAACAGATGTAAAACTTAAGTAATTATGATTTAGTCTCTTACTTGTTTATTACTTTAGTGAGTTTCAGATTAAAGTTTGTTAATTTACTATTTCAATTGCACAAAGTATCCACTTTCACTAAACGAAAGTTCTTCTTCTTTTTTTAGGTGTGTGGTTCCATCGTTAATCTATGATTTTGGCAATGTCAAGGTAATGCTTGATATTTCCCTCACAGAAGAACTAGTTCACAGTGCGAGACAAGGGAAACGTTGTTTGGTATTGTAATTGAGCATCTGGACCTGGCCAAGCGCCAGAGGTAACCTGAAAAGCGACCAGCCATTCGCTTGCCAAAAACCCAAGTCTAAATTAAAATCTGTTCTAAACACAATATGTTGAGTGCTTCTCAACAACTATCACTCGATATTGGCACATCTGGCAGATCTCATAATCATTGGGTATGTGCATTTGGGGCTTTCACATCTCATTTCAACCAATACACTAAGATTCTCTCGAGAGTGAATACACCCGCCATTAGCCAGTAACTGCTCTGGCAGACAACAGAATTATTGCAGGCCACAGCTTGGATAAGTGGGCTTTATATTTCCTTTTTATTCATTGTTTAAAACATAACAATACAATAAAACTTTATTGTACACCAATATAAAATGCATAACAAACTTAAACAGGTTTTTAATATGTACAAATGGCAGCCATATCACTAAAAAGTGATTTCTCACAGGCAATCTTTGGATGGACAAAGTAGAAGGAACAGAATTTAAGAAAGAGGGGGTAGGCATCGGTGAAGAAATTAGAAATATAAATAAAACAGTTTCTTGGGAAAAATGTACTAAGTACGTACTTAGCATACATGAATACAAGTAGCGTTGAATTGCAATGGATATACATATTACATACCATAGTTACACACAGAAATATAAAGAAAACACATAAATATATAATATACCTTAGGTACACATACATATACATACATATTTTATATCATAAACTTACATACACTATTATAAGTACAATATAACAGAATAACAATTGCAATGAAAACGCAACGTAACTATAAGACAGCAAATAACGGCTTCAGTAGCTCAAAAAGTGATACCATAACATAACAGATATACAGGTACCACTCCATGGGGTGAGGCTTCACGTGATCACGTCAGTAGGTGAGTCGGAGATCGCACTCACGTCATGGAACGTAAGAGACAGGAGCTCACCCTTCACTAGGTAGGTGTAGTCGTCGTAGGCCGCTCCAAGCATCCGACAGCGCTCCGCCGACAGCCCCGCGGGGCACTCGGGCTGCGCCGCCGCCGCCGCCGCCTCCCGCCAGCGCCACGCGCATACGCTCACCACCAGCGCGCACCAGCTGCTCCAGCGCACCATTACACCACCACACGTCACACCACACCCTCACAACTATGGTTATTAGTCATATAATTATTTCAAAATACTTTTCAATACCTACCTAATCTATCCACGATTTAATATACTTAAAATAAACTTGGTTTCGATGTAGGTTTAAACTGTATATTTATTAGGTACGTGACTATTCGACGTGGTTTTGCGTGTGTTTAGACGTTTTGTTTTGTATGACGGAGATGTGACGAGTTCGATTATAATATTCTCCAAACCGACCATTGGGGAAAACCAATAAGGAAAAACCATGTTATTTAATATAACTGTACTGTTAGTGTATGTACATATACTGATATATATACATATGTATGTTATTTACTTTTTACTTGTGTTTGTGTTTTCTCGGACTGGCACTTGACAGCTGACGTGTGTGACGTTTCATTTAACGCAGTTTCTTTCGACTGCAAACAAACATGAACACGACGCGACGGTGACGACTGATTGTACGATAATAATTAATGTACTGCGCCGCGTAGTAATATTGTGTACTAGTGGTCACCCGCGACTTCGTCCATCGTGGTAATTTGGATTTTTTCCGTTCCCGTGGTATCGCGCACTCTGTCATCGTCGCTTCCTACTTACTTGACACTTATCGTCATATTTTGAACAATTAACACAATATCTTTATAAATTGTATGCCTGTTATATTGCCTATGTGTTATTCTGATGTATAACCTATATTAATGTAAATTTTCATTATAATCCATTCAGTAGTTTTTACGTGAAAGTGTAACAAACATCCATCCATCCATACATACATACTCACAAACTTTCTCGTTTATAATACACGTGTATTAGTAGGATAGACGAGCCAATGTCGATTTATTCCGCCGGGCGCCACTGTAAATACCTTCTGCGTGTGAGCCAGAGACGCCCGGTCACGGACGTGAGATTGGCCGCGGAATTTAAAAAAAGAATGTCGATTTATTAATTTTTGTATAGAAAAACAAAACCAATTTTGCAAACTCGTAAAACAAAACGTGCTACATAATATGACTTTCAGAAACGGTACCTTGATTCTTAGTATGTGAGTAGCCCCCAAGGTAGCCAAAGGTCTGAGATACTTTTAATATAACTCTTTTTATTTTACCTCAAGGGATCACGTAATACCACTCTCCCCTACATACCTTTTATTGCCTGACGCTTCGACCAGGTTACGCCGGCCGTGGTCACAGACTGATTGGTGACTGGACCAGTGATGGCAACCCCCTGTCTTCGAGACCGTGATGTGGAGTTGTTTTCATCTATCCTTACGTCTCCGTACCATCACACCACACTCACGGTATCCGTATTCTGAAATAAAGCAAGCCCTATTCTGGTGTTTAACCGACTGCGCAAAAAAGCGATGTTGCATGACATGATTTTGAGCACTGAATTCCACGTTATAGATAATTTAAACCCGTCCTCTCGATTGAAATTATTGTGCTAACTACCTACTTAATTTCAATAACTTCCCGTACTGCCTTGAATGGTAATGACGTTCTGCAGAGAGGACGACATGCGTGCGGTGAAATTCAATCCAGTGGTTGTTGCCTGACTCAAGTAGAGTAGGTGTTCTGCAATCGCCAATTTGGTCACCTGTCGGTTCTTCCCTAAGGCCTAACTAACCTACAATTTAGTCGTAAGTCTTTGCCACACTATGCACAGTAAATCCATGGAGTGCTTAGTTCTTATTAGATCTCTCGATGATATCCGAGCGAGAATTACCCAAAGCAGTAAATCAACTGAAAGTACCTACTCCACAACTTTATGAATAGTCAGGAAATGTCTTAGAAAGCATGGCATGCATAGAGAAGTGCATTTCCCTACGCTTATGTACGTTATTACTGTTACGAGCCGGGGTTCTACGGAATGGAAAATGCCGATCAAACTACCACAAAACACTTTATTTATTACAACACCAACTTACACTTCACTATAAGCTTCACTGAACACTTTTAATCGCACTTGAACTCGCAGGTATAACTCGTATTATCGCTCTGGAAATACTGATCCCCCGCCACCGAAGTGCTCCGCCTTTATAGTACGGTCATTACTCTAGATTACTCTAGAATCTTCACGGAAGAATTATCGCGAACATTCCACACCTTCGAGATGCTTCTAGATAACACGTTACATAGAAGTACCTTGACAGAACATTCCCGAAAGACGTTACGTAGTAGTACTGCGATTTGCTACTAGATGGCGCCGAGTTTGGTAGTCTTATTACTCGCTACGAGATGGCGTTACACTGCCCCCTCCTAAGACATGCTCGTCCCGAGCATTGTCAGGCCCATAATATCGCGCCAATCGATCCACATGAACTATCTTTGGCGCACTTCTTGGACTCTTCCGTATTCGGTAAGTGACATCGTTAATCTTGGTCACAACTCGGTATGGTCCATCCCATTTAGCTTGCAGCTTAGGAGACTTCCCTTTACTGCGGACTGGGTTATGTAACCACACTAACGAACCTTCATCGAAGCTCTTATTGTTTGTCTTTCGGTCGTAACGGGTCTTCATCTTTTCAGACATTTGTTGACCTGATTGTCTGACATGCTCATAAATGTCATTCATCCTGCTGCGCAAGTCATTCGCATAATCAGTGATATTGCGTGGAGCGTCAGGTGGTATACCGGTTAGTAAGTCGGCAGGCAACCGTAATTCTCTTCCAAAGTTCGCATAAGCTGGTGTCACTGACGTGCTTTCGTGAACCGCACTTCGGTAAGACAAAAGAAACGGTTGGATGTGCTTGTCCCAATCTTTTTGCCTGCTTTCCACAACTTTTGCCAGATATCTCTCCAATGTCTGATTAAATCGCTCCACCATTCCATCTGACTGCGGGTGGTAAGAGGTCGTTCTGGTTTTGTGAGTACCCATGACCCGACACATTTCCTGGAACACCTGAGATTCAAAATTTCTTCCTTGATCGCTATGGATTTCTAGAGGCACCCCGAAACGACAGAAGACTTCGTGAACTAATTTATCTGCGACCGTAGTAGCTTCTTGATTAGGTATAGCGAAGACTTCTGGCCACTTCGTGAAATAATCCATCACAACCATGAAGTACTTGTTTCCGCTTTCACTTTCAGGAAATGGTCCCGCAACATCTAGGGCTATCCTTTCCCATGGTGCCCCAACGTTATACAGTTTCAGTGCACCTCTGCTCCGTGTATGAGGTCCTTTCACTGCAGCACAACTCGTACATTTGCGACACCAGTCCTCAACGTCATCGCGGCAGTGGATCCAGTAAAACCGCTCACGTATCTTCAACAGAGTCCTTTTTACTCCCATATGGCCTCCTGAACATCCATTATGGTAGAGCTGTAGCACATCTGGAACCTTAACTTTAGGGACGACCATTTGCAAATGACAGCTGTCTCCTCGAGCATTTTCCCATTTGCGGCACAAGACTCCATCCTGAATAACTAAACTGTCCCATTGTGCCCAATAACTTTTTGTGATTGAACTCATTGAAGCGACGTCACTCCACATGGGTTTAGGAGTACTTGCTTTAATCCACTCAAATATTGGCTTGATGTCTGCGTCGTCCTGTTGAGCATGTTGTAGAATTTCTTTCCATTCGTCGCTCAGATCCGTTTTAAGCATCTTCACAGGTATGGCTACCTTTATCTCCTGTTTGGCACAGTGCTTACGGTCTTCAGGGCAAGGTCTTCTTGACAATGCGTCTGCGTTGCCATGGAATCTGCCATCCTGGGTTTGTGAGATCGAAACCTTTGGGGCTCTTCTAACATCAGCCGGCACCCGCCACGCAGTCCTGGCTATTGTTCGTTTTCCCTGCCGTTGCTGGGCGGTGACGTTAGTCACCCTATCCCCTTGGGAACGACTTCCTGCTCTTTCTGCAGTCCGCTTTGGGCAACTGGATCGAAGGTGGCCCCTCTCACCACATGTGTAGCACCTAGGGCTATACCTCGTGAAACGGTCGCGAGCCGGTGATGCTACAACTTCCCTGACGCGGTGAGATCGATGATCTTTCCGTACGGCTTCGACCTCCAAAGCATGAGCCAAGGCGTCTTTGAGAGTCTCATGGTGCCCGAGCCTCACAGCAGCCCTGACTTCCAGGTCGTGGATGCCGTCGATGAATGCTTGCACCAGATTCCCATTGATGAGCGCAGGTACCGACTGGTATGCTTTCCGTACCAGCTTCTCTACTTCCAGGGCCCACTGTTGCAAGTTTTCGCCAGTGCGCTGGACACGATCCTTCAGCTGCGCACGATACACGTGTTCCAGGTGAGCGTCACCGTATCTGGCTTCCAAGGCTTCTAGTAGCTGCTCGTAGGATACATCGTCTCCGAGAGCTTCTAGGATGGTTAACGCCTTGTCTCGCAGACCCAATGTAAGCGCAGTCATGGCCTGGGCTTTGCTCCACCCGTTTGCCTTCTTAACGGCCTCAAACTGCTTTTTATAGGCCGACCATGAAGATGTCCCATCGAATGGCGGTACTTTAAATCCACGCGCTGAAGGTACGGCAGGTAAGGAAGTCGCAATCCCATCTCCAGCTTTCAGATTTCCCAGCTCTTTCCTCACATCTGTAATCTGGTTTTTTACATCTTCAATCCGAGTTTCGGCTTCCGTGATGCGGTTCTCAACATGATGAACCTGATCCTTCATCACATTCATCTCCTTGCCAAAAGTCGCTCGAAGATCTTTCATGAGGAGCGTCTGTTCCTCCTGGTGGCGTGCCTGCTCCTCCTTGTCGCGCAGCAGCTGTTCTTCCAACCGGCGGGCCTGCTCCTCCTGGCGGCGTGCCTGCTCCTCCTGGCGGCGTGCCTGCTCCTCCTGGCGGCGTGCCTGCTCATCCTTGTCACGCAGCAGCTGTTCTTCCAACCGGCGGGCCTGCTCCTCCTGGCGGCGTGCCTGCTCCTCCTGGCGGCGTGCCTGCTCCTCCTTGTCCCGCAGCAGCTGTTCTTCCAACCGGCGGGCTTGCTCCTCCTGGTGGCGGGCCTGCTCCTCCTGGCGACGGGCTTGCTCCTCCTGGCGACGGGCTTGCTCCTGTAGCATCGCCATCAGCGCAGCAAAGTCTGGAGGTGCTGGCGCTGGAGATACCGTGGGCGGGCAAGCTTCCACCGTTGGCTGCTGCTGACCACCCAACCTCTCCGGCGTATTACCTCCGAAGCGCCTGCTGTCCAACTCCTGCTGGCGCTGACCCCTGGTACGGACGCCCTCTGTGTCTTCTTTCGGTAACACCGGCATTGTCCAAATTCCCAATTCTGACACCAATTGTTACGAGCCGGGGTTCTACGGAATGGAAAATGCCGATCAAACTACCACAAAACACTTTATTTATTACAACACCAATTTACACTTCACTATAAGCTTCACTGAACACTTTTAATCGCACTTGAACTCGCAGGTATAACTCGTATTATCGCTCTGGAAATACTGATCCCCCGCCACCGAAGTGCTCCGCCTTTATAGTACGGTCATTACTCTAGATTACTCTAGAATCTTCACGGAAGAATTATCGCGAACATTCCACACCTTCGAGATGCTTCTAGATAACACGTTACATAGAAGTACCTTGACAGAACATTCCCGAAAGACGTTACGTAGTAGTACTGCGATTTGCTACTAGATGGCGCCGAGTTTGGTAGTCTTATTACTCGCTACGAGATGGCGTTACATTACGTTAGGTATCTACCTAAATGTTGGGTGTGGCAGAAGAAGCATGAAAGTGAAATAAATCCAATGGAAATGAAAAGTTTGAGTTTATGGAACTCTATTCAATGATGCCTACTAGAGGTAGGCATCATTGTATAGAGTTATTGAGTAAGTGAGAGATCTTGTAGAATCAATACTGTATTTTCAACCGACTTCCAAAAGAGTAAGAGATTCTCAATTCGACTATATGTTTTTTTTTGTTACTTCATAAAACCCATTTTGATTTTTTTTTATTGAAAGCTACTACTACATACTCCCCAAAGGGTCCCTTTTCAATTTGGTCCCATTCCGACAATTATTTGGTCCATTTTCGGTAATTTGAAGTCGGTTGTTGAGTCAATTTTTGATGTGTATTTTTTGGGGATCACTTTATTCATCATTACAGTGGAATGCCGACATATTGCACCTGGCAGGAAAGCTCAGTTCTGCGGCTTTTGCTGTTTACACAATCAGACAACCCACTGATGTCCAAACAGCCAGTCTCGATTATTTTAGCTACTTTAATAGTGTCATGTACTCATATGTCTTATACGTAGCTCACACTATAAGTTTTGCGTAACTTAAAAAATCAACATCTTAAAACCAAAATATTACGTTTATTGCTTTTCAAAATACTCTCCTTTACATTTAAAACGTTTTTTCATGCGATCGAACCATTTTTTAAAACAGGAGCCTAGTTTCTACGTGCTGATTGAACGCTATCACTGTCTCTTTGGAGTTGGTAAAAGTGAAACCTCTCATCAAATCTTTGATTTTGGGGAAAATACAGAAATCACAGGGTGCTAGGTTGGGAAGCTAAAAATTACTTTGTTTTGTTGGCCGTGTGTGAAGAAGCGTTGTCATGATGTAGGAGAATGCGGCTTTTGGGTCGTCTTTCGCGAACTTTTTCTAACACCCTGGGTAAACAAATGGTAGAATACCACTCGGCATTAACACACTTTGCATCTTAAAGTGGAATTGTACAGGTGGAACCCGTAGCTGAGAAAAAAAACGCGATAATTTTTTTACCAACGTTTCTCGCCTGCCTCACTTTTGTTGGCTTGTTCTCATTTTTTTTTTGCTGTTTTTTCGGGTTCAAAACTATAAATCCACGTTTCGTCTCCTTCGACAATGTCATAAACAGCATTAGAATGTCCGTAGTCGTATTTCAGTAGCATCTGTCAGCACCATTCCACGCGAGCCCGCTTCTGCTCCACTGTCAGTTCATGAGGGATCCAACGACAACAAAGTTTCCGAACTTTCAATTCTTCGTGTAAAATTTTCTGGATTTGACTCATACCAATCCCCAATACTCCTCGAAATTGTCTCATAGGTAATCCGCGGGTTTTCTTCAATTAACCGCTTAACAGTAGCCACCTTATTTTCGTTGACGGCAGTTGAAGGCCGCCCTTCACGAAATTCGTCATGTAAAGAAACTCGACCTCTCTCAAATTCAGCAAACCATCGCCTCACGGTGCTCAAACAAGGTGATTGTCTCGAAATTTCAAAATCATAAAAAATCATCGCTTTAAAATCTTTTCGACTTAATTCCATTTTCGTTGCATACGTAGAACTTTGATGTGTGAAAAAACAATTAACAAATGATTTCCCGCCAATTGTTTTTTTTATTACTAAGAAGGTTGCAACGTTTAGAAAAGTATAACATTCGAAATTCAAATAATTCCGATTAGCTAGAAGTGCAAAACTTTTAGTGTGCCCCATGTAGTAGAACTTTAAAACTTATTGATTAACAGCAAGCTCATTTTTCGAAAGTAGCTTTGTTACCGAGTACTACATCTATAACTATAAAAAAAAATCTCAAATCAGGTAGCTAACAGAGTACCAAATCCAGTATTTTTTTTTTATTTAAACTTTTCGGTATAAAATTGTAAGGTTGCATTCATTCAGCTGCTAATTGGTGCAGGTCTTAAGTACCCCATTATAAATCAAATAGCAAAAGGGTGCAAAGGGGCCCTTCTGGGTGCAAAGGGGCCCTTCGGGTGCAAAGGGCCCCTTCTGGGTGAAAAGGGGCCCTTCTGGGTGCAAAGGGGCCCTTCTTACATCTATCGGGCCCCAGCCCACCGTGCAGCTGTGCTAAAGCCCCCCAAGTAACCCAGCCCAGGCTGGGTTGCGTTAGGGGATCAGCAGCTGCACTGCCGGGCCCGGGGCGGTGTATGGTGCGGCAGGCAGGGGTCCAGTGGGGGCGAAGCGGAGTCTAGTGTGGGTGGTGTGGGTCGATTCGCCGGCCACGGAGACCCTTAGCAAAGGCGTTGCCGCGGCCGCCCGCAACATAGTTATGGGGCCCGCCTGGGACCAACCACCCCAGTAGGCTGCCACACATGTTGCACATAATCCTGTTGTGGGGTCGCCGCTCCGGGTGGTAACCGGTGTGGGGTAGCGGCGGCCTTGCATCAGGGGGACTCACTCGACACGCGGAAAGCCAGTGGCCCTGACGGCTACGAAAATGTGCTGCTGAGTTATCTCCAGTATTAACGCGTCTGTACCGCCTGTCATACTCTACAGGCCTCGTGCCGGAGGTCTGGAAAGAGGCGAACGTACAACCGATCCCCAAGAAAGGGGATCGATCCGATCCAGGCAACTATCGACCCATAGCTGTCACCTCAGTCATTTGCAAGGTGCTCGAGCTCCTTATCAATAAGCAACTCATGCGATACCTGGAGGATCACTCGCTAATCAATGATCGGCAATATGGCTTCAAGCCAAAACGATCAACGGGTGACCTCCTGGCATTCGTCACGCATGTATGGGGTGAGGCTATGGAAAAGTTCGGCGAGTCCTTGGCTATTAGCCTGGACATCGCCAAAGCCTTCGATAGGGTCTGGCATGCTTCGCTCCTTTCCAAGCTTCCGGCATATGGTCTACCTCCTCAACTGTGCAGCTGGATTGTCAGTTTTTTAAACGAGCGCCGAGTGGGGGTCCTCTGCGATGGCCAGGCTTCTCGCTTCTTGCAAGTGAATGCCGGGGTATCGCAGGGGTCCGTACTGTCTCCAACTCTCTTTCTTCTGCATATCAATGATATGCTTTCCCTCGGGAACATTCATTGGTATGCAGATGACAGCACATTGCACGGGAGTTACTCGGTTCGTCCGACGGCAGGGCGATCTGTGATAGAGGACTCCTCCTCTATCACATATAGACGACATCTCGTGGCTGATCTCGACCGAAACCTCGACAGTATCTCCCAATGGGGTGCCGAGAACTTGGTCGAGTTCAAACAGCGAAAAAATCCCCTTTCCTTCCCCTACCCACTCTTCAGAATGCAATATTACCAATGAATACTGAACAAGGTAAAGCGATTCTTTACACCGCACCAGAGGTGTCTACTGTACAAAACGCAGATTAGACCCTGCGTTGAATACTGCTCTCACCTCTGGGACGGCAGTTTTTTTTTTTTTTATATTTAGGTCGACAAATTGACGCCACCCGCCACTCGACGCTATGCAGCGACGCGCTGTTCGCATTATAGACTGTCCGGAGGTAACGGGAAGCCTTGAGCCGCTAGCCCAGCGCCGAACAATTGCTTCCTTGGCCGCGTTCTACCGTATTTACCACGGTGAGTGTTCTGAAGAGCTCTTCAACCTGACCCCTGCTCCCACCCTCTCTTTTCCGATCCCGAACAACGCGTGCCGGGCAGAGATGTCACTCTCATACCGTGGAAACCGTATTCGCGAGAACCGAGCGTTTTAAACGTTCGTTTCTCTGCCGAACGATGGTGGCTTGGAACGCTCTGCCTGCGCACGTGTTTCCTCCAACATATAACCCTGGATTCTTTACGCGAAGCGTGAAGAGGCACATTACTGGGTCGTCAACTTGAGGGCCACTCTCTATAGTATTCCTGTGTACTGTGAGAGTCGCCCTCAATTGCCAGACGTCGCCTCAGCTTACCATCAGGCGGGTGGCGTCAATTTGTCGACCTAAAAATAAAAAAAGAAGAAAAAAAAGTTTCCATCGATCTGACTTGTGCTAAAAAGTTATTTAAGGCTAAGTTAAAAATTTTCGTTTTTTTTGGATTTTTCTCGTAAACAGTGGATATCAATACAAACTTGTAGATAATAAAATAACCTAAAATGACCTCATAACATATTGACCCAAAATGAAGTAAGTCCATGTCATGATTTTTTTAGCAACTTTGACATTCTGTAGCTGCTTACCCCACCCAAGTGGATACGTACAAGACCATTTATGCTTCCTGTCATCTAATCTACCCATTCCAATATAATAAATCTCTGCGGCGCTCGAGTAGCTGCTGCTACAAGTAAAGCCAAAGCCACCATCCGTGATGCCGTGCCCTGCCATCTACCATCACTTTAACCACCAATATTAAGGCGCGACTTTATAACGTCGCTTGTTTATTGTACCTACCTACTTGTTTTTTTTTGCTTTGACAACTCTGTGTAACTAATGTTAGCTCGAATGTAGGTATTGTAATTTAATTCATACTATTAGAAAATAAAACCTTTAATGCTAGGTTCTTTCTCTCATGTTCTATCTATTGCTGTGCGAATCTCTCAGTAAATATAACTTTTGAATCAATTTTAGTGTCTTACTATAACTGCTAAGGATGTGCGTGCAGCTGTTAGCTCCTTCCAGAATGGATCCGCTGGCGGTCTTGACGCTTTGACACCGCAACATCTTAAAGATCTTGTGGGTCCAAGCGCTGGGGAAGCTGGCGATTCACTCTTGAGGGAGCTGACGGCGCTAGTGAACATCATGCTAGCCGGCAATGTGAATGAATCCATCATTGATATCTTGTATGGGGCAAATCTATGTGCCCTAAACAAGAAGGATGGTGGCGTTCGTCCCATTGCCGTAGGGAGCACCTTACGGCGCTTGGCAGCCAAATTATGCTGTAGCTTCCACAGTGCCGAACTCTTTGAAAAATTCAAACCAGTTCAGCTTGGGTTCGGCTCTAAGGGCGGCTGTGAGGCTGCCATACACGCACTGTCCACCTACCTTGGCAGTGGTGACGGGGAGGTCATCTTAAAAGTTGACCTGAAGAATGCTTTTAATGTCGTGAACAGGGACACCCTGCTGACCCAAGCAAAATTAGAAATTCCAAAAATATATAAATTCCTTTGGCAGTGTTATAGATATCCTACAAAATTAATATATAAAGACAACGTTTTAGACTCAGCAGTTGGTTGTCAGCAAGGTGATCCCTTGGGACTAGTAATTTTTAGCTTAGCCATACACCCAATCATACAACAAATAAATTCGAAATTTAACATATGGTATTTAGATGACGGAACCCTAGGAGGAGACGTAAATACAGTTCTACAAGACCTCACATTCATAAAATATGAATTTCAAAAAATTGGACTTGAACTGAACACAAACAAATGTGAAATTTTCATTACAGAAAAAGTTGACAAACAAACTACAATACAAAAATTTGACTCTTTGGCCCCAAACATAAAACATTTAGACAATTCATCTCTCCGCCTCCTAGGGTCCCCGATTTTAGAGGACGGTTACTCATCATTCATTGACGATAAAATTCAAAAGTTTCAGGAAAATTCAAATAAATTAGTTAATCTTAATATTCACACAGCCTTTACAATACTTCGATTTTGCCTTTTTGTCCCACAGTTTACTCATGCACTTCGCTCATCACCATTTTGGAAACATTCACAGCTTTTGGAAAAGGTTAACACAATCATCCACAACACCCTCAGTCAAATTTTAAATGTGGCCTTGGATGACCGGGCCTGGCTTCAAGCGTCCCTACCAGTTCGTATGGGTGGGCTCGGCGTCCGCAAAATTACTGACATTAGCCTACCGGCTTTTCTGTCATCGGTTCACAGCACTGAAGACTTAACCAGGAAGATTTTAACTCACACACTGGCTGATTCTGAGGTGTTGTATAAAACCGATGCCATAAATGCCTGGAAGACTACTGGCCCCTTCACTGATCTGCCGTCTCAACCATTCTCTCAGAGGCAGTGGGATGCGCCGCTCTGTAATTTAAGGCGAGATTCACTAATTTATACGTCTTCAAATGTTTCAGAGCGAGCGCGTTTACTGGCTGTGGGAGAGTGGGAGTCTGGATTGTGGATCAAAGCACTTCCCTCGTCCAATATAGGTACTATGTTGGACGATACCACTTTCCGCCTTGCCACCTATCTTTGTTTGGGTGCGCCATGTGTTTCTTCGCATCGTTGCCATTGTGGAGAAGTAGTCGATAACCTTGGACATCACGGTCTTTCCTGCAGTAGAAGCGCAGGTCGTATTTCTCGACACGCTAACCTAAACGACATAATCCGTCGGGCTCTTTCGTCCGCCGGTATCCCAGCAGTTCGTGAACCAAATGGGCTCGCACGTGGCGATGGAAAGAGACCTGATGGAATGTCGTTACTGCCATGGAAGATGGGAAGGCCTTTAGTATGGGACGCTACGTACGTTGACACTCTGGCGCCTTCTCACCTTCTTGGTACAGCGGGGTGTGCGGGCGCTGCTGCTGCATCAGCGGAAAGCCTCTAACGGCGCAAATACTCCAATTTAGCTGGAGACTACATATTTGAGCCGTTTGGGGTAGATACGCTGGGACCTTGGGGTCCGAGTGCTCGCGGCCTATTCAAAATGTTATCTAAACTCATGATCGACACTTCTCAAGACCAGAAGGCTGGTTACTATTTGGCACAAAGAATAAGCATTGCCATACAACGTGGAAATGCTGCCAGCCTTCTCGGAACATTGCCAGTCGGCGACGAGGCGGAGGAATTCTTTGACGCATATTAGAATTTAGATATAATTAGAAAGTATAATTTTAAAATAGGTAATGTACATATTTAGTTAGTTTCAATTGTATTTTTTCATATTTGTATTAATATAATGAATAATACCTTCAATTATACATATAACAACTGCTTATAATTTTGAGTTATATTATAAATATATTTTTTGTATTTCAAAGCAATGAGTTTGCTTAAACTATTCTTAAAATATTAAGAAAGAAATTATAAATAGATCACAAAAACTGATGCCATCGGCGGGACTCGAACCCACGGCCTTTCCCTAACAGGGGGACTGCTCTGACCAACTGAGCTACGATGACTACTACCGACGACATCGAATTTTTGCTTCATATCATATTCATAATTTCTACATCGCGCTATTAAGGTCAATAATTTCTTTCTTAACATTATATTATTAGGGTTACATTATTGAATAAACGTATTTTCATATCATTTCATTTTCACTATACCTACTAAATAAAATATACAAAAATACCTTTATTTTGGTCACAGACTCACGTGGTCGGCCTGTGACCACGGCCGATGTAACCTGGTCGAAACATCAGGCACAAAAGTTATGTACTATGTGCATATCTATTAGTATGATTAGTGTTGTCCTAGAAGGGCTGCGTGATGTGGGGCTTCACCCCATGCACGCCTTCACTCACCGACGCGGGATAAAACCCGACCCTAGAGATGCGGGGTAACACCCGACCACCACGCAGTGGCCACTCAAGTGACCAAGGTCCGCCGGGTGCCACTGGGAATTCTTTCAGTATCTACCGGAGGCACTCGGCAATGGACGTAGGTGCGGCCGCAGCCACAAGCCGCGGATTAAAAAAAAAAAAAAAAAAAAAAAAAAAAATGATTAGTGTTAATTCGGGTTAGTCACTAATTGGACACGAAGAACTCGACACACGTGTGGTCAGTTGGTGGTCACAGATCACTCCATAGTCCATCTGGACACACCAATATTGTTACGTGTGTCCAGATAGCGAAACTAAAATAAATCTTTTAAGTTGTCGTTAACTGGACACACAGGTTTTTTTGCAAAAAACCGTACAGTCAGGTTGAGAATCGCTTCGATCATCGAATTTAGAATTAATGAGTTCTGACAAACGTGTTCCAATTTCTGACTTTATAAATAAAACCAATACGACAACTATTGAAAATAATTTAGTACTTCTAATATAAAATAATCTAAGAACCTACCTGTACCTACTTTTATTTCAAAAAATAGTAAATTTAATAGTAATGTAAAGAAGTTGAGAGGTGTTGTAACGATCGTACAGTATGTGTATTTAACAGTATGTGATTGATTTTATAATCGAAACGTATTCGTATTTATATCATACAAGTATATCCCCGGTTTGACACAAACAGGTTTAAATGGGCGTGTAGAACTTATAATTTTTCGCTTGCACCTAATTGGCGAGTTCAATTATAAGGAGGTGTGGATTATGGCGTATGCGCAGGTAGAAACTAGTAGAAGCTTGTAGAAGGGACTAGAATCGCCTTCTCATATGATGTGACGTTGGAGGTGGTGCTTCGTTTAGCCTACTTGCCTACTCGTTACAAAGGTGGCTTAGATTGAACATTCCACTTGCAACTGTGCTGAAATATCATGATTGTTGACATAAATCTTTCATGTCTCTTTTGATCGCAACCAGAACCTGATTATTGTGAAAACTAAAGAGATTAAGATTCTAAAGGAATCTATAAGAATCTCGTTTTCCGCTACATCACCATCATGATTATGATCAGTTGCTTTTAGTACTTATAGTGGTGTTGTTGAAATTTAATTTGATCATAGCTTGACAAGCGGAATTTTTCAAGCAATGTAACATTTAAGTTATTTCTTTATTGTTCCTAAGCTCTACATATTTGTATAGATCTTTTAATAGAATAGGATGACTTCTTTGCAATTAGAATTTATGTGAGCAACTGATACTGAAATAAACCATAAAAGATATGTTTATTTCACTTACTTTAGACGAAAGAGTTCCAACTACACCATTACAATGCCATTTAGGTAGTGTTAACCAGTGGTGCTTGGCAATGCATTTAGGTGCGGAATGAACTAAAAAAAACGGGCAAGTAAAGAAGAAGTAGAATAGGGTTCCGTAGTCCCCCATATGAGCTCCGATATAGTTTTCGTTGAAAGTTCATAACATGGACTACCATCATAAATATTTTCAACTTTTTGAGCCATCTGTTTAAATTTTAGAGAGGGGACACTCTGTTTTACCAAAAATATTAGCTATAAAGTTGAATATCTTGCAAACGAATATTTAAATCAAAAAATCGTATAAGCAACCTATGGGAGACGTCTCAGGGAGTCTAATAAAAGTTCAATGCGTACTTCTTGTTCACCTTTAATATGCACAATTCAGGGTACGTGGCTGGTTAGGCTTCGCGTAACAGTGGATCGAGTCTTAACACTATCTTAACAATACGTGGTTATAAGATATTACAACCCGCGGATATATAATATATATCCGCGGGTTGTACTAGACCCTCACCTATATATTATATAGGTGAGGGTCTAGTATAGACCCTAACACAAAGTCACGGACTGTAACTCTATATCACGTCCGCATAGTATTGCGGTCAGGTGTCGACCGACTGACTGCCCAAGTCTACCGGCTAGTCAAACGAGGCGCTTGCGATGTATCCTTCAGGTAATGAACAAGAAAGTGCCGGAATATCCTAATAAAAGAGAAATAGGTGAGGGTCGTTTACTATGTATCCTAAACACAATAAGCGCCTGCATCCCCTAATAAAAGAGAGATCGGCGCCTAGACCAAATGTGATGCGAGTCTTTGTGCTCGCTCGGGACGGAAGTGGTTACTACCCCGTCATAAAAGAAAAATCGTAGCTTAGTCCAGGTACTAACGTGGGATGTGAACCCTTGTGGTTCGCACGGGACGGGACTGTTTACTACAAACCTAAAAAAATACTACAACAAATCAGAAAATACCACTCTACTACTACTTTACGCACTTTTTCCCTCTCTCGCCATCTCTCTATTATTGAATCCTTATTATGTAGGTATTATAAAATTCTAAACGAGCGGTGTCTGTAGGTACATGGGAAGTAGATGCAATACGGTTCTTTTAGTTTTTGGGATGTATGTCTGTCGTATGCAACTGTACTTTGTCACGAATTCGGGTAAAATGAGAAAGTGTGTCCTGTTTTTTATTTATTTATTTAGTTACAACAACTAACAACTACCATTACAGGTGATACCTAATACGATAGTGCAGCTACCTATTACATCTATTTACACACTATAAAAGTTAACGACAACTAAAACGTGATTTATTTAAGTTTCGCTATCTGGACACACGTAATAATATTGGTGTGTCCAGATAACGAAAGAATACGATGTTCTATAGTTGATTTCGCTAACTGACCACACGTGTGTCCAGTCCTTCGTGTCGAGTTAGTGACTAACCGCTTTCCCTTATTCAGTACTCCCATCACAACTATCGATATAGGGTAATGCAAATAAAACACTGTTCTTTACAAAGGTGTGTTATTTATTATGGTGACCTGATGACAACGACTCGTGGTCGCACTCGCTAGTCCTACTGTACTAGACACTAACTACTAGTGTAGCAGTACTTACTCGTACTCGTACTCGTACTCGTACATAACCTCACCACTGCTTAACTCGACGACAGCGTCGCGTGGAGCTGTGGCGGAGGTAGACCGGCGTATCGACACTAGCGGACGCCTGCAACTTCGCCCACGTGTAAAAGTTTATAAATGGTTCCCAATTATCGCAGGAACATATTTTCGCGATTAAAAGTAATCTATGTTTCACCTTATTACATCAGCTATCTGCCAGAGGAAGTCCCGTTAAAATCAATTCATCCCAGAGGTTAGCAAGAACAAACATACAGACAGACAAAAATTTTAAATTTGTTTTTTTTTTTCAATGTAAGTAAGTACCTACCTTATGTATGTGCATTAAGTGAAAAGCTGTTACATAATTTGAAATTGCACACAGGCACTTCAAGTTTATTCATCTGTATGAGTTGGAACAAGACAAATAGTTCCTGAGATTTGAGCTTTCAACCAACCAAACAAACTTGTGTTTTAAAATATTAGCATAAGTATACCATGTAGGTATATGCTAATACATATTTCCCTACAGAATGAGAACGATCTTTGTGGTGCATATACAAATGAAATAGGTAATTGTACCTGTGATGAGTAGCATTGTTGATAAACATTTGCTTAACGTACGAGTAATGTAGGCAGGTAGAGGTCAGTTACTACTCACTAGGTGCCTCGGCCTGCGACGAGCAGCCCACTGGCCACTGCCCCTGCACAGGCGCAGCCCACTGCTTCTGCCCCTGCACAGGCGCAGCCCACTGTCCCTGCCCAGACGCAGCCCACTGCCCACTGCCCAGCCCACTGCTTACCTACTGCACTTACTATCTATACACCTATAGCTAGTGGTAATGATCGTTGCAAAAATATGTAAGTATCTCTTCTATACCTATATACTTATATTATACGAGTTAATATTTACTATAATAATAATATTATAGCTAAGTGTACCGACATTATTTTGTAGGTATGTACTTATTTTTTTTTTAAATGTATATTTAATTTTCAGAGATTTACTCACACAGGTAGGTACCTAACTATATATAGATAATCTCGATTTTAAATAATTACTCTACTATTTATAGAAACCAGGGAGGTACCTACAGTGCCTACATTGTGTACTCGTCTGTGAGTCGGAGAACGTTTGCATACACCTATCACCTATCTCTGGACTGCTTCGGTGGCGTGGTCGGTAGTGCATCCGCTCTCGACGCTGGAGTCTCGGGTTCGATTCCCGGTCGGGACAAACTTTGTGTGATGACACATACGTTTGTACCGAAGTCTGGGTGTTTCCTATGTATAACATGTCTGTATTTAAAAAAAAAAATGTATATAAGTATTTATATCAGTTTATCTAGTACTCATATCACAAGCTCTGCTTAGTTTGAGACTAGATGGCGTTGTGTGAATTGTCCTAACATATTTATTATTATTTTATTATTTATTTATTTATCTCATAATACTTGTAACTGTGACTGTGACCCATTAACTCAGATCAATAGCACAAATATAGTAATAAGTTCTATTCCGATGCTAATACTATACTACGAGTATGTCTACTAGCTCCATAATATAGTACCTAGCTGGTGTCTTACTGTATTACCTATGTATGCTTAACAACGCTCTTTACACTATGCTGGGGTAACATTAGCGTGCCAAAAGATCATGTACGGACATACCTGATGTTATTTTCTACATTAGCGTGCGAAGATTGATCGTACAACAATAATCGTGTGGTCTCAGTTTTACGACGGTGTCGGTCACGTTACAGACACTGAACGACACGTAGGTGTAGCCACACAAACGTAAAATTGTCGCACAAATCCCTTTGATGATGAAACATGTACGCATTGCTTGTAGCGATCTACCCGGCCACACTCACCGCGTTAGGGCCTGTCCACGTCACCACGGCACGACGTCGTCGCCGTGGAACGGTGCGGTGCCGTGGCGCGGCGCGTTGCCGTGACGTGGGAATTTACGTTGCCGTACCGTAAAAATGTACGTTACGACGCCGCAAAGTTACACGTCACCGTGCCTTGTAAATTTTCGGTACATTCTTCACTAAATACCAGATAATTATCAGTCTCAGATATGGACCGCACAAAACGTATTCTGCTTCTGTTGTTATTAAAAAGACGGAGAGAGAAGTTGAAGAAAAAAAATGTAAAAAGACAGTACTGGGTGCACCCATATCTTTCAATTATGAATAGTGATGGGAATCATTTCACTAGAAAATATAGGTTGTCTATTGTTTGCCCGAAGATTATATGCCATAATCATCATATTCCCGAATTTCACTTGCCCGAATGTTTTGTTTGCCCTAAAAGACATATGACATACTTTTGCCCGAAACTTAGATACCATAAGATACGAGTGCCATACGTATTGTTTTTCATATTTTTAATTGCCATGATAATTATTAGGTGCAAAGGGGCTCTACCAACATCTTTAGGGCCCCAGCGACCTCACCTGCTAGTGGCGCACCTGCTGATAAACGGACGAGGCTCGTTAATTTACGGTACCTATGGAGTGGCTTCGGCCCCTACGTGGGTACCAGGTGCTACAACAGTGTTGGTCCGGGGGGGTACCACCGTGCAGCTGTGCTAAAGCCCCCCAAGTAACCCAGCCCAGGCTGGGTTGCGTTAGGGGTTCAGCAGCTGCACCGCCGGGCCCGGGGCGATGTATGGTGCAGCAGGCATGGGACCAGTGGGGGCGAAACTGAGTCTAGTGTGGGTGGTGTGGGTCGATTCGCCGGCCAGGGAGACCCTTAGCAACGGCGTTGCCGCGGCCGCCCGCAATACAGTCATGGGGCCCGCCTGGGGCCAACCACCCCAGGAGGCTGCCCCACATGTTGCGCATAATCCTGATGTGGGATCGCCGCTCCGGGTGGTAACCGGTGTGGGGTAGCGGCGGCCTTGCATCAGGGGGGTTTGGGAGCCCTTCCGTCCGGCGAGTCGGCTCCGACCTAACCACACGGTTCTAGACAAAGCTAGCCCCTGCGCTTTGTCACTTACTGCTGCACCAAATGTCGCCCTGTCTTCACGCTTCTTCTTCTTCAAAATCTACAATGGCAGTGCAAAAAAAAAGAAATAAACGTTACACAGCGGGCCTAGGAAACCCCACAACTTCACATTTCGAGGTGGAGTATAGATATATAAAATATTTAAACGCCATAATGATTATTAGATATAATATTTAAATGCCATAATAATTATTAGACATAATACTTAAACGCCTTAATAATCATTACACATGATATTTAAGCGCCATAGTAAATTGTTTTCGAATCTTCTTCCAAGCTATGCATTTGCATTTCAATTCTAATACCTACCTCCTTATTAGCTTTCTGGCACTTCGCCGGCCGCTGCCGCGGCACGATCGCTTCGCTCGCTCGGATCGTGCGTTGTCTTTCATGTTCTAACCTAACCTAAACCTCACTGTCGATGGCAAATGATGTTATGGCATGTGATAATTAGGGCTATGATTATCGGCCGGGCGCCACTGGATAAATACCACCGCAACTACCAGAAGCGTCCGGCAATGGACACAGTATGGCCACGTCAAGGCGTGGCAACTTAAAAAAAAAGGCTATTATTATGACAAATGATTGTGGCACTTCGCCGGCCGCTGCCGCGGCACGCTCGCTTCGCTCCCTTGGCTCGTGCATTGTCTTTCATGTTCTAACCTAACCTAAACCTCACTGATGTTTTGACATGTGATAAGTACCTAGGGCATGTGATAATAATAATAGCTAATATAGCAAATAAGAGTAGGACAAATTAATATTATGTCATATAATATGTTATGTCTGTTGACTATTATGGCAAATGAAATTAGGGCAAATAAAATTCGGGCGTTTGCGGGTATACCGCTGTTTAGCGGTATACCGAAAATATGAGGCGTTGAATACAAAGTCATGAAAAATGTTTCGACAAACATCCTTCCAGCCTTCCGTTTTTAAGTTTTTGTCCTTGAAAACATCTATTGTCTTGTCCCAAAGTACTGGACGTTCCTCATCAAGTGAAATCAATAAATCACAATCTATGTTCTCCGATATCTTTTATTCACACGTACAACTAATCGCTAAGACAACTCAACAACAGATCGAGCGCATCGTACCCGCGTCACCGGCTTACGACCGCCGTCCGATGCACCGTTCCACGGCGGCGTTACCGTACCGTGCTAGTGCACGGCCCGGCAACGCGCCGCACCCCGACCCCGCACCGTTCTACGGTGACGACATCGTGCCGTGGTGATGTGGACAGGCCCTTAGCACGAATCATACTAGTTCAGCCCCAGCATAGCACTGCAATAACAAATACGCCAAAGTACATTGAGACAGACTAATTTATATACAATACTACTTAATGTACCACATAAGATTACTTATACTTTACAGGAATAAATAATTAATGTTTAGCAAGTAACAGCACTCAGCTTCCCCGGCCTCGGTGCCTGGTCGCTCTGGCTCCCACCGGGCTACAGTGGGATTGGCGTGGGATGACCGGGAATTGCTCTTTATATCTACTTAATTGTAGTTCCCTAATGTTATTTACATTATAAATTTACATGTATAACTAAGGTAGGTACATTAATAGTTATTTACAAACATCAGTTGCCTAGCTGCATCAGATCTTGGTAAGAAATGTCCTATCTTTAAGTTAGCTGCTACCGTCTCGGTACGGTCAAATATAACACTGAATTCACCCTGAGGTTGGAGTGTTCTCTCTTCTCTTTCCGAATGTTACGTGCAGGCGGACATACCACCAATAACGTCATATCAACTACACTATATCACATCACATATTTTGTATTTCAGTTACTAAGCTTCCGACGTAGGTACTTATAAAAAAGTTCGTGGCACAATAAACGCGTTCGTACACTTAGTTTTTCACTCGATGGCATAATACGAGTATGTACAATTTACCGGGTACGATTACAATAAAACGCCGCCATCACGACGCTGACGTCAAGTGCGATCGACTGAGGCCGCGTGTGAACGGGCGTGACTGAGTGTGACCGACTGAGCCCGCGTGTGACCGGGCGTGGCTGAGTGTGACCGACTGAGCCCGCAAAGTGACCGGGCGTGGCTGAGTGCGACCGCATATGGACGGGTGTGACCGATTGTGTCAGCTCAGCTCACAGCGCGAGTGGCGGCAGATCGTTGTCTACGTCGAGTCGCCGGCGCACCCACTGCATCATCGCCTTCTGCACACACGTACAAAGGACAAGTTGATAGCGCTGGTTACACTCAACAAATACCCAGAGTCATGTGTGACATGAGTGTCGTCCAACTCCACAAACAAGTACTTAGCACACAAGTCTCTTGTATTGTTTAATACCTACATACATATAAAACAAAGATGCCTCATCTTGTTTGTTATTCTCAGATGAACATATTTATTAATAGCAAGTGACTAGGAGCGTTAATTTTGTAGCTACTTCGCTACGTATGCTTTGGTTACATACAACGGGCTACGGCAAATATTAGTGTTAACGCGATGCGTGTGGCCAGGTCACAGGTAGATCGTCGCAACACGTAGTATTCGGGCGAAGACTATGTCCATTGGGCACTTTGGGTAAAACAGGCTTTGTCAGTAAATAATCATCGCGTTAAACGTTACAGCGGCACCAGTTGTTTGTTGACTGAGGGAGCGAAGCGACCGAAGTCTCCGTTTCAACTTGCAGACTGGGGAGAATTTCTTTCGTCGGTACCTCTACATGTCTACATCTACGGGTTCCTTCAGATCATGTTTGCGGCCGTATTTATCAACCGATTTTCATGAAACTTTACACTCCTTGCTTACAATGAATAATATATGAATGATATTTTTTGGATTGGATGAAAAATGAAAGAGTAATAAAGAAAATTTAAAAATTAATGTTCTAAACAAAGCTCCCGAAGTCTACGGTCTGTCAAGAATGCAATCCGTAACCATAGCAACCCCTATAAATAAAATCAAAAGTCATGCAAATCAATACAATTTAAGAATAAACAAAACCGCTCCCGAAGTCTACGGTTCACAGAACCACTAGTATATAATACATAATATATAAGTAATCAAACGCGTTGACAGTCGTATACGACGACCGCGTTGGTCTATGCGTTGACACGAATATTTGCCGCGAGACAAGAACGTCGTCTACGCCTAAAGCATTAATTAGAGAACGGCGCATGCACACTTTATGTATTATTATGTTAGTAAACACTTACAGCAAATCTCGTAGCCCGTCACCACCACCATCACCGTATACAGGAAGCATAGCCGAGCTGTTAGTAGTGGAGTTAGTGCAGGGGAGCACACCGACAGCCGCACACAGGGGGGGGGGGAGTGGTTGGGATTGTGTTGTGTCTACTCTCTATTCATTTTCCTACTTTCGTCTAGATAGATAAGCTATTCATTAGAATTACAATTTAGGTAATTATTTCTAACCTAAATTTTAAAATGTTAATAGGTACATAATTTTATGAACTTTTTGAATTTGAATTGGAAATCTTAATGCTGCTACGCCGGCGCGGCGTATTCCGTGCCACAAAAGTGTACATAATGTGTATTGCTTGTTTGGGTTTAGTGTGTGTGGAGGGTATGCGAGGACATGTGAGGGGTTGGGAGGGGCGGGAGGGGGCGGCTCAGTCGCGCGGGCGGGAGTGGTGCGCGTTGTCGGTGTAGTCGTCGTAGTGAGCGCGCGCGGGCGCGTCCAGCTCGTCGGGCGCGTCGTACTCGTCCGCCTCCGCGTCCGCCTCGCCCTCCGCCGACTCCTCCACCTCGTCCGCGTCCGCGGCCGCTTCCGCGTCCGCCCCGCCGCCGCCACCGCCGCCGACGCGTCCGAACATCGCCATCGAATCCTAAATACACACATCACACGTCCGCTCTACAAGCTCACTATGTTAGTACGTGCAATCTACATAGATTTCAATGAATATAAATCACTGCTGGTCTCACTTGCAGATGTTATTTGGAAATTAAAATAAATAGAGTTAGGTACTAAATTAGGTACTTTAGAATCTCACACTAGATAAAATGGTTTGGAAATATTTAGGTACAATTGATTATTAATAGTTAGAGAGCTGTCGTATGATTTTAAATATGAATAGATTCTCATGACCTGCACTATGCTCTCGACCGAACGCCAATATGTAACCCCATTGGTAATGAATAGAGTTAAGGCACTGTTCAAGAAGCACATTTTTTTGATCGGTAAAGTCTTTTCATCTGTCGGGTGTCTGTTCTACAATTATTAACCGGTTCGTGGACATAACACGATAAACGTGGATCGATAATAAGAGTGGGTGTGTAGGGATCGATATCACCCTCGAGACGATGATGGAGAACGAGCCAGTATGGCAGTGACGTTGGCAATAAACTAACGGAGAAGATGAAAGGTAGTAAGTTCCGGACAAACAAAAAATATTTAGTTGATGTGATAGGTAATGTGTCGCGTAGAGGTTAGTGCAACTGTTACTAGTAGCGTTAGGCACCTTGGTAGGTTGCCAGCCGCAGCCGGGCAGCGGCAGGCCGTCGGGCCCCAGCGGGCAGGGCGCGTCCAGGCCGGGCACGCCCTGGTCGCCCTTGTCGCCCTTGTCACCCCTGCGGCCGCGCTTGCCCACGGGACCCTGCAAGTGCACGCACACTGTCATACCAACATAGCTTCGCGCCCAACTGCTGTACCCCCGTGCTGAGTGTACACACGGGGCACCCTGGCCTTGGTCGGAACATAAATATGTATTATAACATTACACAATGCACTAATGCCCATAGATAAATACAAGTTCAAACAATCAATGTATACTCGTACAATTTCTACAATAATGTCTCAACCAGAACACTGCTCACTCCTCTCTCCTCAGTGCCCACTGTGATTTAGATCTGTTTTATAGTTGGCCGTAGTGTTTGTGTCTTATGTGACGTATCGTGGTTAGTACCGCATGCTTTAGGCTGCAAGAAGGTTAGTTAGTGAACAGGACAGGCGTGAGCCACGGCGCAAGCAGTCGCATGCTCTTATAGCGACGACGGCAGGCACGACATGCGTGTAGTAGCATGCTGCGGGCCGGCCGATAGCCCGACACTTACAGGTTCTCCTTTGTAGCCCTTGTCACCTTTGGGGCCCTAGCAAACGAAACAGTATTATTATATTAGAACATGTACGATTGTACGTACTTGAGTTTTGTATTGTATTGTGTGGGCGAAAATATCACTAACCTCTTGTCCGGGGATGCCGTCGGTGCCCTGCAATGTTTCACTGGGTATTAGAACAAGCACGGGATAGATATGCTTGTGACTAGGCAGTGGTTGGTCACCCCCATGGGTTACACCGCAGGGTCGCCAGGAGACCCGCTAGAGGCTCCTGGAGGGTACCCTTAGCCTCTCGTGGAAATGGTAATGTCTATCTGGTTAGATTTAACGTACTGTATACTCTGTAATTGGTTCCATGACCTATTGGCCTATACATGGCAATATTATAAACATATTTATACTGCCTTATAATTGGAACCCACTTCTAATACTGTTTAATAATCTATACCATATTATAGGATATACCTAAAACAATTCTTTATGTTACTGAGTCAGCATAATCATGGTATCGATATTATTTCATAATTTTGTCATAGGCTAATAAGTCATGGGACCAATTTACAGCATATACAATACGTTAAATCTAACCAGACAGACATTACCATTTCCACGAAAGGCTAAGGGTACCCTCCAAGAGCCGCTCGTGGGTTTCCTGGCGACCCTGCGGTGTAACCCATGGGGGTGACCAACCGCTTCCTAATCATAAGCATATCCATCACACGCGCCAACACAACCCACAAGCCACAGGAAGGTACACGACACAACGCATCTTCTGCGCTATGTAAGGAACTACGGCTTTTACATAATGGATGACGTGGTAATGTTCTTACCGAGCCGGTCGGCTGCTGCTATTCGTATACAGGAATCTTTAGTAGTAAATTATTTAATTATGCAAACATTGTAGGTACCTACAGGCTCTTTTCTTTTTCAAATGGCTACAACGAAGCCTCCCTGTATAATAAATATGAAAGTGGTGCGGCTGAACGGATCGTTAATTCAGTAAGAATGATGACAAAGGGAATGATATCGTATATCATTTGGTCATAGAAAAGAGAGAATAACGATCTGATAGTAGATACGAGTCAGCTGCTTAAGAGTAAGCAGATATTGGCCTTTCCCAAGTCTATTGTTGTTACAGTCCTTCCTGTGGCACTGTGTCGTGGAGGAACATCTGACAATGAGTATGAAGACAGTAAGTAAGTGGATGGCATGCCACGTACTGGTAGTCCGGGGTCGCCTCGCTCGCCCTTGGAGCCCGGCTCGCCCTGCGCGCCCTGCGTCACACAAAGGTAATCGGTAATCTATCCAAGTGGCACGTGTGTACCGCAAGCGTGTGCAGCTTCACGAGTGAGTAGTGACCAGATGACGAGAGGTACGCCTGCGCCCCTCTACTCTGTACTCGGCTTACCACCGCTTGACAATTGTACACTGATTTTAGTTTTAACAAATCAACAGAATATAGAAACGCTAAAATACTATGAAGACTTTAGCTAAGACATCAGAGGTGGATGTATAGTTTAGTGTATAGTGTATACTTACTGTATACCCACCTCTGATATCTCCGTACTTATGCAAGGAAATAAAGAGTTGTGTTTGATGTAGTGACTGACCTTCATGCCGTCGAGTCCGGGCGGGCCCTGTGGAACAATGGACATGTGAGCGTTTGTCGCAGCAGTGGCAGTGGCAGTGGGGAGAGGCGACCACAGCGGCTGCCATCTACATAACTACGACTAACTGACGGCTGACAACATTTGGTATGCCTTTGGCCTTTGTGGCGACAAATCATTTAATTTTGAATATATAACGTCCGTCCTTTTTGCGAAAACATGCATTTAAAGCAGTTCTTTATTCAAGAGACTGTAAATCATTTACATTTTTAATCAGGTACAGTATAGTCATATACCTAAACCTAATAAAGTTGGATGCAAGAACACACACACGCATAGAGAGAGAGAGAGAGAGAGAGAGAGAGTCGACAGGCACAAAAGATGCAGTGCCCTGTGGCTGATGGCTGACGAGTACATAGTTAGGTGAGGTGCCAGGTGCCAGGCGCCTGCAGGAACCTTCTCTAGTAGGGATGATCATTACTTTTTTTTTACTTATTTTTTTTAATTGGTAATATGACTGACATGTGAATATTTTTGACATTGTAATATGAGTTTATAATTCTTGAAATAAAGAATACAATTACGTAGATACATTTTCAAGTAAAACCCAGTATAATATCATAAACAAAGCAATATAATGTACACATAGAAATTACACGTCATCGACAGTGTATCTTGTTTGTTGCTCGAACAACGTTATCGTTAAGCACAAGGGCACCGAGCGCAGTCGGAGGGCAGCAGAGAGCAGGCGGGCCGCAGCCAAGCGACAGGGCCTGATGACGCCGACCTTGGTCGGTCGTCACTCGGAGCCTTTCAGGAAGAAAACACGACAATGCACAGCATGCAAATATTTATTTTCTTTAAAATAATTTTTAAATAACAATATTTTAGGCTCTCGTGATGTATATGGTACAAATGACAACTTTAAATTTTCATAAAAAAACTAAATCCTTAATGTTACGCTTACGATAAACAGACGAGAAATATCATTATCTGTTAGGCTAATATGTACAAGTGACCCGCGGAACGCGTAAATAACGTCTACAGGAGTAGGCAAGGTGCACTAGACAGGGCCGCACATTGCATAACTTCATCAAGCTTAGCGTTGATGTTCTAAATACTTATAAGTATCCAACAAATAAAGATATAGTACCTAAGCAGTAGGAGTGTGACTGTATACATAATATACATGTTAGTAGAAGAGTGGCGCGCACTCCGCTTTACAGTAGTCATTGCTTTTCAAATAAAACTTATAGTCTATCGATCGACTTAGATATAATAACAGTACACTAGCGAGTATAACAATTATATACACGAGTGGTAACTACCTACATTGGTTCATACATACATACATTTATCGAGTGACATTGACACGGTCACAGCATCAGGTCGGGGACGGCAATACTCCGGCGGGCGCCTAACTATAACATTATACACAATAGGTAGGTCTAGGTGGCTTGTATATCGTACGATAACATTTTATTAGTACTTTAATAATATTCACAATAAACATTTCGTTAGAACAAGCCTTATGTATGTCATTCATTTGGACAAACATTTGTGTAAATGATTCGAAATATAATATGGCAAGTTTTCATAATTGTATTATCATAAATGTACATATGACACGCCAGCCAGTTCAACTTTAAGAAAGTAATTTTATAGGGTTGAGCTTGGACGGTACAAGCGTCGACCGCGCGGTCGCGAGGTCGCATTATGTCGAGCGTGATCATGGACGTCTTATAAACATTATTATAATATTGGTCGCTCCCGCGCAACTCGCGGTAACGTGAAGCCACGACAAAACTTCCTAGACATGCTGAGACTGTGCTGTAGCCTTGCGGCTCTCCCTACACTATCTCTTAGACACAATAATGAGATAACTTAGACAGGCGTGCCTTGTTTGTATGTAGCACTGTCGCGCTAAAGGAACTATTAGTTAGGAAGTCGTTGTCATGACACGTACCTACCTATTAATACTGGTGGCACGATTGTGAAAGGATTTACTTAGTTTTACCTACAATAGACGGACTACTCATGCTTATGTTTGTAATGAGGTAACACTTACAAGTACTTGGCACCCGATATTTTGTCACATTACTTACGATACGAGGAAAGATGAGGCCACATGGTACGTGTCGATGCGCTACGGTACCGCAGTACAACGTGACAGCTTGTCGTCTGACTGTCTTCGGGAACTAAAACGTATCGTCAATACTCTCTAAGTACTTACATCTATAACATAATATAACATACGCATGTGGCTGGTGCACGTTTACGTTCACACTATTAGACATTTCTTATATGGTACAAACTTACTTTCACCAATTAACTTTATACCTACTTATAGATTAATGACTGGTATAGGATTCGGCGGGTAAAGGAACCTATTTAGGGCTGCTTTTCACGTACATTATCAGTACGCGAATATAATTAAGTATGTACCTAATATATTACATAATAGTACACCTGTATTATATACATTAAAATACAATTAGATTAGAAACAACGATATAAAGAAACAGAGACTAGTAGGAGTTTCGTTTGTACAAGGAAATGGAGTGTAAAGTAGAACGAAGTAGGGAGGAAGGGGGAATCGTTACATGTTGGCACCGTCCTGCTTTGACTGGCGGACGTCTGGCGGACGTCTGGCGGGCGCGAGCAGGCGCGGGACACTACGTGTGTACAGGGAGAGGCGAGCGACGACGCGGCCGCCGGCGCCGGCGTCACTACGTGAAGGCGAAGTCGGGCGGCCAGCGGTTGTCCTGTCCACACCACACCCCAGTTAGTGTTAGTACGTGCACACACATGTAGGTATTATGTAAGTACATCAAGGCATCACTCGACCTCATCCAAAGACACGGCTTGCGAGGCGCGAGTGTGGAGACACTCATCCGAGCTACTGACTACCATCACCGTCGAGAGCTAACCCGCTACTCCCAAACTTCACTGTCTCATGCATTTAATTAGTTACTTGTACAGTGGATAGGTGTTTGTGTGTGTTTGTGCGTGCGTCTATGTGTATATGTGTGTGTGCGTGTCTTACCCTCGCCCCGAAGTCGCCGGCCGGCCCCGGCTCGCCCGGCATGCCCCCCGGCCCCTGGGCACAAACACATAGCGTTAATATACTGATCACTTGCGCACGTTTAGCTTTAAGCCCTACTGACTAGACCACGTTGTACACTCACCGGCAGTCCCATAGGACCGGCGTCGCCTATGTCTCCCTTGTCCCCCTGAAACATAATCGTCAGCTCTAAGTAACTTGTCTCTGTGGCCAACTTGGTATGGCGCTATTTGTTGCTTGTTCTTCTTAGTGGCTGTTTTTTCAGAAAGTGCTGAACCGATTTCGACGGTGTTTGATACCATAGACGAGAAAACTATTCTAGTAATACAGTATTATAATTGTAAGAAAACAAACTAGCTACTCGTATCATATCACGGTATTTATGACTGATCGAAGCGTCTAGATTTCAAGACCATCCTGAATAATTTTGCTGTCGTCTCTGTGTCTGTATGCGTCTTACTTGCTAGCGGTCACATTTCAGATCTCCACGAAACTGACACCAAACTTCCTAATTTATAACAAAAAATTCTTCGAATACGTACCTCTTTCCCCCTGGCTCCTTGCTCGCCCTTGTCGCCCTTGATGCCGGGCGGGCCCGTCACGCCCGGGAGGCCCATCGGACCCGGCGCGCCCGGGGGCCCCATCATCTACGAACACACAGTGCACCACATGTCAACCTAAGATGCTGGCTCTCGTACAGTACTACTGTACCTGCGTGTGAGTTGTGTGTGACCAGAGCTAGTGTAGTGGATCGCAGCAGCATAGCCGTCTTTACATTTGTTCATAGTATCATAGGTGATGAAAAATACTATCGGGTTTTATTTGTAACTAGCTGTCCCTGCGAACTTCGTGCCGCATACATTTTTCTAATGTTCCGCACAACTTTTTTCTTCCAAAAGATCCTCCCCCTGATAATTACGAACACAACAAAAAAAGAAGTAGCGAAAGCCGTTCCCTTGCCGTTAACCAACACGACTTTGTTTTATATACATATACAGGGTTATTTCAAAAGTACCACAGACCTTTTAGGTGCCGTTTCTGAAGGTCATATGTAGCAAGTTTTGTTTTACGAGTTTGCATAATTTTGAATTATTTTTTTCCATACAAAAATTAATAAATCGACAGGCTCGTCTATCCACGATATTACTACGCGGCGCAGAACATTAATTTCGTACAGTGCTTCTGCCTCTGCTCAACCGAGCCATGCGATGCCAGCCTCTCGTACACGTGGTGCACCTGTTGACAACGGACGAGACTCTGGCAGGAATACTGAGTATTGAGTAGAGCCTTGAAACAGCAATAGGCTCGCTGCCCTATTACGTACGTCTCAGGCACGCTCGCACCACACACACGAGTACAGAACGTAAGGTACGTACGTGTAGAGTGTTCAGACTGGTTGCCCACGTACGTCTCAGGCACGCTCGCACCACACACACGAGTACAGAACGTAAGGTAGGTACGTGTAGAGTGTTCAGACTGGTTGCCCACGTACGTCTCAGGCACGCTCGCACCACACACACGAGTACAGAACGTAAGGTAGGTACGTGTAGAGTGTTCAGACTGGTTGCCCACGTACGTCTCAGGCACGCTCGCACCACACACACGAGTACAGAACGTAAGGTAGGTACGTGTAGAGTGTTCAGACTGGTTGCCCACGTACGTCTCAGGCACGCTCGCACCACACACACGAGTACAAAGGTAAGGTAGGTACGTGTAGAGTGTTCAGACTGGTTGCCCACGTACGTCTCAGGCACGCTCGCACCACACACACGAGTAAAAAGGTAAGGTAGGTACGTGTAGAGTGTTCAGACTGGTTGCCCACGTACGTCTCAGGCACGCTCGCACCACACACACGAGTACAGAACGTAAGGTAGGTACGTGTAGAGTGTTCAGACTGGTTGCCCACGTACGTCTCAGGCACGCTCGCACCACACACACGAGTACAGAACGTAAGGTAGGTACGTGTAGAGTGTTCAGACTGGTTGCCCACGTACGTCTCAGGCACGCTCGCACCACACACACGAGTACAGAACGTAAGGTAGGTACGTGTAGAGTGTTCAGACTGGTTGCCCACGTACGTCTCAGGCACGCTCGCACCACACACACGAGTACAAAGGTAAGGTAGATACGTGTAGAGTGTTCAGACTGGTTGCCCACGTACGTCTCAGGCACGCTCGCACCACACACACGAGTACAGAACGTAAGGTACGTGTTGGGTACTCACCATCTGGTGTCCGTAATGCTCGTACCCGGTGCCGTCTCCCTGCAAGTTCAACAGTGGGCATAAAGATTAACAGTTCGCAAACATGATGCGTTTGTCTGTCTGTATGGTGATGTATTATATGAGTCTATGTCCTCTACTCCAGTCGGCTATAGAGTCGAGAACCAACCTTAGCCCGTGTTTTAAAGTTAAAGTAACATGTGAGGGTCTATGACTTGATCGCTACTATTCGCAATGCTAGTTTTTTGTTGATTGAAACTGATATTGCTTTTAAATGGTCCGTCCTATTTTACATTTTAATACACTGTCTAGGTTAAGTTAGAGTTAAATGTAACATTTCAACACAATGTAAATTGTTAAGAAATACAATAAATACAAATACAAATATAGTTACCTGTCTCCTCCTGAGCTTCCTGTACTTCTGGTGAGGTCCCGCGCGCGCCGCACATGCAACAGGACACACACGCAACTTATATATTGGCATTACTGGACACTCAGATACAGTAAGTAGCCTTATGGTTAAACACCAACAGTTCTATTGAATTTATTTACAACAAAGTTAACCTCTCGCTGGCGCAGACCGGCAATAAATTTGTTAAGGTACGGTATGTACCGTAGTTCGGCAGAATTCTGGTAGGTGAAACCAACGCTAACCTCGATACCGGAATCTAGAATTTAAAATATGAAGCAAGGATTGGACGATATCGGTTATGGTCATCGTAGCTCAGTGGTCAGAGCATTCCCCTTGTTAGGGAAAGGCCGTGGATTCGAGTCCTGCCGATGACATTTCAGTTCTTGTGATTTATTTATAACTAGCGGACGCCTGCAGCTTCACCCGCTTGATAAATTATACACAAAATCCTTCCTCAAGAATCACAGAATCACGGATCAAAATCCGTGATTCTTGAGTCTTCATTCTTAGGAATTCAAATCCGTTGCGTAGTTTTAAAGATCTAACCATTCATACGGACGGAAGCGACTTAGTTTGTTTAATATGTAGTACGAGTAGTATAGCGATGATTTCTATCTTAATATTTAAAGAATAGTTTAAGCAAACTCATTGCTTTGAAATACAGAAATACGTCGGTTTTCTATTGTAGCTATAAAATTATGATAACGAATCAATGTCTGTGTAAAAATAAAATCTATACTAGATAATGTATAAATCCCAATAATAAGTGCGTGCGTCATTTGCAATCGTATAGCACAGGGCAAGAACCGAGCGAGGGGGAAGCGTGACATCAGATGACTTTGAGTGGTGTCATGTCGTGGATGCACGCTTACTACGTAGGAGGAGGTCAAGTAAATATCTGAATAAGGGGCCTCTTACCGAGTCGCCCTTCTCGCCCTTGTCACCCGGGTAGCCGGGCGGGCCGGGCAGGCCGGGCGCGCCCAGCATGCCCGGCGACCCTATGTCACCGTAGTCGCCCTTCGAGCCTTTCGGACCTATCTCGCCCTGGAACACAACATATCGCTACGATTATTTTCTCCGCACTCGTAATAATACATCATACTGATCACTTATTGTACTGTACTTAAGTATCGTACTGCACTTATTGTAACCCACAGAGTAAAAACGAACGGTACGGGACACGTATTAGCAGATGTATATAATCTGTGGTGGTAACTGCGATAATTATCATGAAGATGTTAAACATTTACGTGTGCGTCAGCTGCGTGGGATCGTTAAAGGTTGTAGTAAAGTTGTTGTAGTCGCAAATAGTGTCACAGTCGTGGTGACACTCACCCTCGAACATAACTAACTAGGTAGGTATGTAATGATGGCTCATTTACATTGGGCGTTAGCACCCGCACGCGGGGTGCGGGGTGCAGGGGATTGGCGCCCGCAGGTTGTCAGTCCGTTTCGTTGAGAGTAAACCATATCCAGCCTTAGCCTAAGCTATGGACTATGGACCGGTGAAGCACATTAGTCCCGCATGCGGGGTAATGACCGAGTATTAATGTAAATGAGTCATAAGGAGGGTAAAGTCACTTTGTACTTGTTAAACCAGATAAGAGTAACCCTTCAAAATTATTTGATAGAAAAATTTAAAATACACTAACCGGTTTTCCAGGAGGACCTTGTATCCCAGCAGAGCCATGCGCGCCGTCGAGCCCGGCGGGGCCCCGGGGGCCCACGTCCCCCGGCCGACCTGCAGCACCACATACATGCACGATGTTATACGGCGTTCATAACAAACTTGATGTTAGAAAGCAATAAGACCAGGGGTGCCCAACTAGTCGATCAGCGCTGGGCAGATGCAATACTCACACTAATATGAAGTAGGTAGGTACGGTACCGCTTAAGAATTATATTAGGTACAAGCTGACCCCGCAAACTTCGTACCGCCTCAATTTTAAACCTTACCTGAACTTTTACTATTATTTCAAGCCAATAATGAGCTGTTCCCGAGATTTAGCGCAGAAACGAACGGCGATTCTTTATCATTTTTATAGATAAATTAAGTATGTTTTCTTCTTAATTATACAAACACATATTAAATGTCAAAGAGTATGTAAGTGGTGCATAGCACACGACTTAGGCACTAAACTGTAGCATCATCTAATTGTTGGGTCTAATCAAGTTGGTCACCCCTGCATTAGAATGTAAGAATTTGCGATGTACTGATACAGGGTTAGTATTAGTACTAACCCTAAAAAGTGTTTGGTGGATAAAAATAACCCTGTATAATACATCCTACATACTGGTCAAGTGTCTGACAGCGAGAGGGAGTGAGAGGGAGCGAGAGGGAGCCACATCACTCTACAGAGAAACGTCGAACTACTAAAAACGACTTACCTCGTTGTTCCAGTTCCGCCGGTGTCCAGCGCGGTGAAGCGTCGTCACCGCGAGCAGTCGCGAGGGACCGAGTTAGGTTTTAGCGAGCGTTCGTTAGTCATCACTTGTACCACAAACCACATCGTGTACGCGACAGTGTAACTATTGGTAGGCGAGTGTCGACATGCGACATGCGGCATGCACAAGCGAGGAGCGGTGGCATGCGGCAGGCGACTCCTGGGGCACTCACCCGCTTGCCGCGCTTGCCCCTGGCGCCGCGCTCGCCGGGCGCGCCGCCGGGCCCCGCCGCGCCCCCCTCGCCGCGCTCGCCGCGCGCGCCCGCCGCGCCTTCACACAACACACGTGCACACTAGCTACTCCTACCGGCCTGCGACAGACCGTCCAGGGGCGAACACACACCGTTTACGGCTCCCAACACCGAATGTAGTTGAATTCATAAGTACATAAGCTTAACGCCATGCATATTTATTATCCCCCTCAAAAATGGCGGTAGGGTTGAATGTGGTCGTCACGACTGGGCCTTGCTCATATTGTACGGCAACCATCTACAATAATGCGCGTCGTACTCCAAAGTTAAGGCCTGATGTTACCTATTTAAGTCACCGTACCCACAATATTTAATGACATGTTGCAAAATGAATGCCAGGGTCAGGTCCCGGCTAGGAGCGACAACAGGTGTCCTGTCCCTGACAAAACACTAACTACTTTTAGAAGCAGCTTTGTTACTGGTTAATAAGCGTGTGGTTTAGTTCAGGACACGCCAGTGGCGAACGATCAATCCTTGATCATGAGAAAAGAAGTACATTTCAAAAAGTAAAAGAAAAATTAATACAATAATGAATGATTAAGGTTCGTCCAGTATTTTATTTGAATAGGCCAGTCGGCCTAACAATCGCCACTCAGTGGACCTTTCGCCACTGGCGTACAAATTAGAGGTGCGCGCAGACTTTTGTGCGGCAAATGAGCATGGCAGAAACCTACAGTGGTCTGAGTTGCACTAGTAGAGTGGCAATAATGTTATTGTTATGGCAGAAACTTGACACATAAGTGTGTTCCTGGCGCTCACTTGTCACGCTTCGTGCAACGTCACTGTACATGTCTGTAAGTGATGTACTAATACTGGTGCTAGTGCTTGGGGACTTCACGAGGACAAGTCACGATTACATTCTACGCCTCGTAGCAGTGCCTACGTCTACAATCTATTATACATGTTCTACGAGCTACGACACCATTGTAGTAGCTTCCGCTACGTTGAGTCAGAGTGGGTCAAGTACGTACCGGGGGGGCCTGGGGGTCCGGGAGGGCCTTCGATGATGCCGGTGGGGAAGGCGTCGCCCTTCAGAGTCGTTGTGAAGCCGCGCTCACCCTTGTCTCCTTTATCACCCTGGAAACAAGAAACGACGTCTAGTACAAAATACATACCTAATAGAGTTTAGTTTATACTCGTATCTAACACTACAAAATAAATATTTATGGAACTATCCTTATTTATTGATTGACACAGATACTCGACCACTACAGTATTCACTTGCTACACAAGACGGATACAAATTACATACAGAAAAATAATAGTTATGAAAGAGAGAAGAGGTATTACAAAGCGGCTGCAGCTCACCTTGGGTCCGGCAGGGCCGAGAGAGCCCGGCGGCCCCACGAGTCCCGGTGGGCCCACGGGTCCGGCGGGGCCGGGCGGGCCAACCGTGCCGGCGGGCCCAACGCGGCCCTCGTGCCCCGCCAGCCCCTCCGTGCCCGGCGGGCCCGGCACGCCCGGTGGTCCCGGCTCGCCTGGCTCGCCCTGCCCGTATGCCATATTTTAGTCTGACATTTCACAGTATTAACATTTATATAGTTAGCGATTTTCAAATATCTATTCAAAAATAATGCTTGGAATGTACAGAATATGTGAGACATACAAACACCAAAGAAGTAACGTAACGTGTAAACATCAGCGAACACATAGAACCACCTGGCCACGGGACATTCGCCTCGCATTGCTTCTTGCGAATGAAACAAAAGTAAAGCAATGTACTAGCCATGCCACGAGCAACGACAAGCGGCGGCGGCGAGGCGACCGGCGGAAATTGCGAGCGGGTCGCGAAGGCGAATTGCGTCGCGACGAATGAATCAAATGTATGAAACAGTACGGACCATGCCACGGGGACGGGCGAAATTCGCGGCGAAGATTGCAGTGATCAAATGAGTTTAATTTATGATAATGACATTTCAGTCGCGGACTTAAGCCTAGTTCGCATTAGGCTAGTAATTTAGAAGAGTAGCGAGTAATGTAGTAGCTAAATATATGCGAACTACAAAAATTTTGTCGAGTAATTTAGTAAATGATTTAGTCGAGTCAATCCATTTTACTCTATTTTTTCGGACGAGTAGCGCCTCCCACCACGCATCCGTGCTCACTGGTTCACCGGCTAAACAAGTCCGAACCTGTTGATTAGTCGAGTTAATTAGTGGCCGCCACCACTCACTTGTGTACTGTACTAAACCGTAATGCGAACGATTTCTGTGTAGTAGCGAGTAGTTTAGCCACTAAATTACATGCTACTCTACTAAATTACTAAAGCAGTGCGAACTAGGCTTTAGACGTGCGAATTTCTGTTGCCGCCGCCGCCGGCGCTGCGTCCACCGCCGCAGAAACCGGTGGCCAGGCCGTAACGTGCAGGGATCTTAATTTGTTTCTAAGAAGGTAACTGCATAATACAGGGCCATCCTTTGACTTTATTGAACCAAGCTAACCTCATTAGCAACTGGTGCACCTGCCGACCCCCGGATGAGGCTCGAGCCAACATTGAAACATCCAGTTAGCGGATAGACCTATTCCCTATTACGTCAAACTAAAAAATGTTTACATTGATGAATTGATCATAATGTATGTGATAGAGGGATTAATTAATCGTTCAGTCATAGAGTTGGTTTGTGTCTGGTGGAGTGTGAGGGTGAGTGGTGAGTGGTGAGTGGTGAGTGGTGAATGGTGAATGGTGAATGGTGAGTGGTGAGTGGTGAGTGGTGACGGCACTTACCTTGAGCTGTATGACGGAGTGCGCGGAGATGTTGTGTCCGGCGGCCTGCAGCCCCTACGTACACACGCACACACAGATAGAGAGTAAACGGGACACACACGTGCGTTCGGTATGTCGATGGTGACATATTATGTACTATATCATACATTATCTATCACTGTTCTGATCTGCCAAGGGAAGGGCTTAATACGGTCACCATCGGCACACATATGTAAGCACTACAAAACATAATAAACGCTGCTCTACGACTACGACAGACAGCACATCGACGACAGTAAAGCACTGTCGAATCGCAAATAAACTGTGAGGCTAACGCGACAAGCTCTAGCTAACTAAACCCGGGCCGATGCCGACACAGTTGCGCCGGTCCGGCTCCAGGTCGGTCCGTACCTTGACGGCAATGATCTCCGCGCTCGTGTACGGACTCATCTTAAAACTGTCCACGGATCGCTTCACGCCCTGCAACCAACGCACCCTGCTTCACTCATCACAACAGTAGTCAACAACGTTATGTTACTGGGAGCGAGTACACTCACTTACAGCCACGGTATGTTTAACAGTTTAAGTTCACAGTGTACTTGTACTGATGAAATGAACCACACTAAACATACTCGTATTCAGAGAGTCAAGCTCGCACCTACGTCATACTTGTACATACATAGATAGATGACAATGACGCCTTAACCGTGTGTGACGCTCACGTACAAACCTTTACAGCAGAGAAGACATCGAACCCGGGACTGCCATGGTCGCCCTTGTGCCCTTTGTCTCCAGGCCGACCCTAAAACAGCACAAAGTGATAATAAAGCAAGTGTTAGATAAAGTTCAGTTCATTTATGGATACATCTCTACTCTACTCAACTACCTGTACATGTCCTACCTGTACAAGTCCTACCTGTACATGTCCTACCTGTACAAGTCCTACCTGTACATGTCCTACCTGTACAAGTCCTACCTGTACATGTCCTACCTGTACATGTCCTACCTGTACAAGTCCTACCTGTACATGTCCTACCTGTACAAGTCCTACCTGTACATGTCCTACCTGTACATGTCCTACCTGTACAAGTCCTACCTGTACATGTCCTACCTGTACAAGTCCTACCTGTACATGTCCTACCTGTACATGTCCTACCTGTACAAGTCCTACCTGTACTTGTCATTCCATCCGTCTAAAATGGAGACAATGACGGTTAATCGATATAATTGCGATAGGATCCAGTAGTATTCTAGTCATCAATAAATATGTCGTTATGTGAAAAGTATTATTTACCTAAACTGATCTTATCTCTACTGATCTTATAAAGAGGAGAGATTTTATTGTTGGTTTGCGTTGACTAAGCTCCGTAATTACTGGATCGATTTTGAAAATTCTTTCACTAAGATGTAGATACATTACCCACGAGTGTACCGTGTCAGACAGTGATCGACTCGTCACATAACATAACATAACATTATAGCATCACGCCTTTTTCCCCGAAGAGGTAGGCAGAGGTGTGCAAACACACCCACATCTCGCCAGCTATGTTAGGTCCCATGTAATAGGGGGTGAGCCTATTGCCATTTACCGGGCACAAGTTCCAGTTCCATACATTATCCACCAGACCCGGGAATCGAACCCGAGACCTCGAGTGTGGCAGTCCGTACATAGTACCATTGTGCCACCGAGGTAGTCGACTCGTCACATACTTTTAAATGAAGAACTCACCGGATCCCCCTTAGGTCCATCGAGTCCGATCGGTCCCTGGAAATGTCAACAGAACACGTTAATTACTTCACTCAACAAAGCGCTGTCAGAAGCTAATCGTTATTTATTTCTATCCTCATGCATGACACTCTCACACACACACAGAGAGAGATAACAGATTGAGATTGAGACACTATCACTATACTGTCCCTACGTCCATCTCTGTCCCTCATCGTCCAACACTGAGGTGGGTAGGAAGGTCTCTAGGCCCACTTGCGTGTCAGCTCGGGTTAAATAATTAAATGTAGGGTTAGTTAAATCGGTATTAAGTAGTTATCTTTTTAACTCTAATCATGTCTTGCACAATAGAAAATATCATAGGGTTAACCGGGTTAACAAACCCCTAGTTAACATAGAATATCTATGTACAAACCAACCACACGTTAATGATTGAACAAAGAATGAACTGTGTATGTCTATCTCTTGTGTACTAAAGTGTTGGTTGCTATGGTTATGTGCTTGTGTCACATTTTACATTATTTCTGTATTCATGTACATATTTTCTGACAAAAGCATTTGACAGCAGCTAACCCAAGGTTAAGCGAAGTAATCCTTGCCAGATGGGGGGTAAAAATTTATAAATTGAACCCTAGGTTACACCTTTAACTCTTGTTGATGCAAGACAAATTAATGATTCGAATGAACTCAGTGTTAGTGGATAATGGATAACTCCGAGATAAGCACTTTAACCCAGGATCGCGCAAATAGGCCTAAACACATTAAGTTAACTTTCCTTAAACAACCTGAACATTATAAATAATGCTATGATTAATAAATATATATATTTATTAATCAATACTTCACCGATCATAAAACTATTACTAACAGGTAGTAAAACCATTTAAATAAAGTTTAATTTCTTCTTCTCATAAAAAAAGTTGCTTACTGATGCACATAACAATGATAAGTCATATAACATAACTTTGTACAAGAAGTGTCCAAACTCTTCCTTACTAACAATGCTACAAGAACTTCCTTCTACTTGTACGTTTTAGCATCACCCGAGTACTTGTTCTACATGAAACCACTTCTACAATACAAGCGTTAGTCGTTGGAGACGCGCCGTACGTACTCTACACGTCCTCCAACTTTGTCGCAGGGTAAAGTGGTAGCACTAGTAGGGTAGCAGTAGTACAAACACCAATAGCGATGAGTAGTGGCAGTTAGAAGAAGGCGAGGAGAAGGGGGAGGGGGAGGGGGGGGGGGGGAGGGGAGTTGGTTTGGCAACTGCTGTACAGACAGCACGGTGTCGGGTGCGGGCGCAGAAGGTGAGAGTGTTAATGAGTGCGAGGGGAGCTGACTAGCACTACGACTACGGGGGGCGTCGCGTCTTACCATAAAGCCTCGCTCGCCCTTCTCGCCCTTGCTACCCTGAAACGTGACGCGTGTAGTTTTACGGACTTGCTTCTCTGTTTCAGCACAAGTCATAGCTTATTTGGATTCGACTCTTAATTAATCAGTGGGAAACTACATAGGAAATAGAATAACATAGGAAATTTTAAAAAGTTGCTTTTATTAATGCTATCGATTGAAGTTGCACAATGTCAATAGTTGTAATAACTCTGAGTATAGTGTAAGGTAATATGCAAAAGTGAGAATGAGAAACAGAAACATTAATATAAGCAAATAAAAAAAATAAGTACCGGGAATCCATTCTTCCCAGGCGCCCCCGTCAACCCCTGCAAGTAAAATCAAAATAAAACAATAGGAAGCGAACTAAAGGGGATTGCACATTATGGTACAACAACAGTGTGTCTAGTACCAGTTCCTTTCGTTAATTTGCTTGAAATACGCCTGCGTATTCCCCATACATTTCACACCAGCGCCCCTAGCGGTAACGTCAGGAAACTGTGGTAAATGTATGGAAGAATACGAAAACGTATTTCGAGCAAATTAACGTAAGGAACTGGTACTAGACACTCTGGTTACTGTTGAGGTGAGCTGCGTGCTGTACTCACCGGAGAGCCAGATTCCCCGGAGTCTCCTTTCTTGCCCTTCTTCCCGCGCTTGCCCGGGGGCCCAGGTGGACCTGCAACATGAACAAGTGTTTGATGAACAAACGTAGAACGCGTAACTATGCAATTTGTAATTGCGCGGGCCTGTGCAGCAGACTACAGCTGAGTTGTGAGGAGACAGATAACGTCCCTGTGCAGCAGACTACAGCTGAGTTTGTGAGGAGGCAGATAACGTCCCTGTGCAGCAGACTACAGCTGAGTCTGTGATACCACCAGCAGGTGACACCACCGCCGGGCGCCACTACTATTTTCTTTTAGTGCTAAGGTACGGAAATGAATGCAAACGGAAAATGGACGCAGGTGCGGCCGCGGTCTTGGGCCGCGGAATAATAAACAAAAGGTGACAAGGTTTTTTAGCTTCTGCGTCACCTTGTAATCAGCTTGCTTCGGAAAATCAGTAGCAGATTACGTCGCCATTACAGCCGCGCTCAATATTTCGGTAATCGAGTTAAGTGCGAGTGCTGAGGGGCAGGACACTCCGGCGCGGGCGTGCCCTCCGCCATCTTCCGCGGGAGAGGAATCGAGCACAAATTGAGTTAACCTTGTTTAAGCGTAATTCCGTTTTAAAGTTAACAAAGTAAGTTGTTTTATAGAAGAGGGTCCGCGATCCGTGCGATGCCAGGTGCCGTCGACTATTATAAAATCTTGGTTTGTCTTAAAATTGATTAAGAAGTGGCTATATTCTTATCTTTGTGTTTTTCTGCGTTTAGCGGGTCAAAGTGCCTCCCTGTGTGTTCATCTGCTCGTCACCATTTGTTTCGAACCAGATCTATCTCCTAACGGGTTAGTTCAAGTCGGTGCAACGTAGAGACTGTGTGCAACCATGACTTGCCCACCCAATTATAAAAGTTGCCATAAAGCAAAGTGGGTAAGTTTTGCATATACTCGCCAAAGGGTTGTTGCTCACCTCAAGACATAGAGCAACACGGTCGTCGTATAAGAGACAACGAGTCGCTATTCTCGAGAAGCCCGAGAGTGAATCTATTCGTAATATTACGTAGCGATACTACCAAGGCTACATTTAATTTTATTTAATACTTAAAATTAGGTATCCAATAATGTACACTTAGAGCTAATAAAAAAAGTCCTAATGTATAAGTAACCATACTACGCCCGACACAATTAAATTAGGTAAAAGCTGACCAATTCGTTCAGAGGTCCACCCACAACGTCTGAGGCTCTGTGTTTTCACGCATCTCGGCGCGGGCCACCTCCAGAATCCAGCATAAATGTAGGGAGCGTTAGCCCTCAATTAAGTATCTGGGGCTCGTACTCGATAGCCGGTGGAACTTCAGACCACATTTCTGAAGTTTGGTCCCCAAAGTGACGGGGGCAGCAGCCGCGCTCTCGCGACTGATGCCCAACTTAAAGGGACCCAACGCTTCGTGCAGTAGACTGTACCTGTACCAGAGGTGTCTGCTGTACAAGACGCAGCTTAGACCCTGCGTCGAATACTGCTCTCACCTCTGGGACGGCTCCACGAAGTATCTGCTGGATGCTCTCGACGCTATGCAGCGACGGGCTATCCGTATTATAGATTGTCCGGAGGTAACGGGAAGCCTTGAGCCGCTAGCTCAGCACCGAACAATAGCTTCCTTGGCCGCATTCTACCGTATTTACCACGGCGAGTGTTCTGAAGAGCTCTTCAATCTGATCCCACCCTCTTCCTTCCGATCCCGAACGACTCGTGCCGGGCAGAGATGCCACCCCCACACAGTGGATAGCATGTTCGCGAGAACCGAACGTTTTAAACGTTCGTTTCTCTGCCGAACGATAGTGGCCTGGAACGCCCTGCTTGTGCACGTGTTTCCTCCCACATATAATCCTGGGTTCTTTAAGCGGAGCGTGAAGAGGCACATCAGTAGGTCGTCAAGTTGAGGGCCACTCTCAATAGTAATGTGTGCTGTGAGAGTGGCCCACAATCGCTAGACGTCGTCACGACTTACCACCAGGCGGGCGGCGTCAATTTGGCGAACCAAATATATAAAAAAAAAAAAAAAAAAGAGAACCGAACGTTTTAAACGTTCATTCTCTGCCGAACGATAGTGGCCTGGAACGCCCTGCCTGTGCACGTGTTTCCTCCCACATATAATCCTGGGTTCTTTAAGCGGAGCGTGAGGAGGCACATCAGTAGATCGTCAAGTTGAGGGCCACTCTCTATGGTATTGTGTGCTGTGAGAGTGGCCCACAATCGCTAGACGTCATCACGACTTACCACCAGGCGGGCGGCGTCGTTGGGGACCATCTTTGATCTTTGAATTCAATGCGTTTACTACACAAAATTTTATCCAAATTTAATTTGCAACAGTAAGTTATTTTGTAATTAGGTCTATTTCACCGGGCCCCGGACGTCTGTGGAATTTTTATTTTCACTGGACAATTATTGGCGATAAGGAAAATGCTATCGAAGGCAATTTGAATGAAAGGGACGACTCCAATTTAAGTTAGTCCAAGAAGTACTTACGCGTAAGTCGGCAGATAACAGAAAAATCCCTGAGTATCTGTATCTAGCAAATTACGCTACACGCGCTTATTTTATTACCCCACCCCACTCTATTAGACGGTATAAGATATCTTATAGGCTTCTGAACCGTAGGTATTGTTGTAATTTATTGTTTAGATAGGTTAGTATTGGCCGTGGCGACGAACGCCCATCGTTGATCTGGCGTCGGTTGACTGATGAGTCGCGAGTGGTGAATGATGTGCGCGGGTCGTGACGTGACCGATGTCACTCATCTGCTGCAGAGAGGGCAGAGGGAGGGGGAGCACCCTGTGCGCCCCCACATCAGTCAAGGTTATGATAGACATTCGTTATGGTAGCGAAAATACGAACAAACTAATTGTCCTACTCCGATGTTCAATCTAATAATTGAACTTTAGGCTTATAACATGGAGCCGCCACGTGTCGCATATACCGTGCTACCACCCTTGCAAGTCGCACGTCACACATCATGTCAAATGACATTTGACTTTGCTTCTTACAAGATAGCGCGCCTTGTACAAAATAACGGGCACAGCACTATCGACTGTTCACCTTAGTTATTGTTAGTTTACCGACGTAAATAAATAGGACCGAAATCTTAACCCATCAAAACACTGACCTTTATAGGGTAAGAGTTATCTGTGAGTTCTTAAAGATATACATAACATTGTTTCTGGTTAGCGGCGGGTCACACGTAATTGTATATGTTGGACTGACTCTGAAATGTAGGCGTCTTTAAGGTACGTAATTCCACGTCTCAATTGTCAATTCTAATCGGGTCAGTTTTTGGCTTCACCAATTCTTTTCGTTCCGTTCTGCTTCCACATTTTACCGCAGTTTATATTCCATTTACATATTGCCAAAAATGTTAATTTTACCTAAGATAACACACGGCCTTGGCTGTTATGACAGCCGGTCGAAATACGTTACTTAAATGAACAGATAAATAGCCCTGTCTGTAGTCAACGATAATATTTTTATTATGTGCAGTTACTTGTGCCTTTCGTGTTTACTCTTTATGTTGCTACTATTGTAATGCGCTACGATTACGAACTCGGCGTATGTCATCAATATACTAGAAATGATCCATCATTTAATGTAAGTGGCGCAGTCAGTGGTGGACATACTGGTGGTGTGACGTGAGTGAGTTGCTCAGGTGAGTGTGCTGTGCTGGCGTGATCGTGTCACATAACAATAAACCCACCCCTCGGCCGGGACACTCTCTGATAGCGACCTTAACTTCCAAGAGGGGAGACGATGCTGATAGTTTGATAGTTAACCGCAGGAAGGAAACATTGGGGAGTATTTGTCGTAGAAAACTAGGCGGGCGATTCAGACTTATTCATGATTATGACTCGTAGCTCTGACAACTTCTCGTAATTAACACATTCAGTACGGAACGGAGGTATAACTAAAGCTGGATGTTCTCAAAAGGAAAACATACTACTGTTAGGTTTTACTGATTCCTATTATTTTAATATATTTAATTCATTGTCCTTGCAACACCGAAGCGAGAAATAATGTAATGGGGGTAAAGATGGGAGAGTAGAGAAATATAAAAACGCACTGTCAATGTCTGCCGACTCCCACCATTGGGATTTTGGATAAAAGGGAGTGTTGTAGTTTTTTTTTTTTTTTTTTATATTTGGTTCGCCAAATTGACGCCGCCCGCCTGGTGGTAAGTCGTGACGACGTCTAGCGATTGTGGGCCACTCTCACAGCACACATTACTATTGAGAGTGGCCCTCAACTTGACGACCTACTGATGTGCCTCTTCACGCATATTTTTCATCTTCTTCTTCATGTAGTAAGATCGGGACAGTTCCTGTTCAGTTTAGATTACGAATTTACAAGTGTATTATGTTATTCACAAATTATTACCATAAGTATGTACCTAATGGGTATATGAGACAGTTTGGCTACTTGATGTGACGGATCGACTGTCGTCGGTCGATCCGTGAGGATTGCTTCTGTACTATGTAAGTTATTGTTACATTATTACTATGTTTAAATGTTTGTAAGATATTATAATAATATGACCCTACCGAGTTTCTTGCCCTTCTTCTCGGAATGTGGTAATCGAACGGGTGGATTACGAATAAATATAAAGTAGAACCTTACAGAACTAGTTTTATTACAGTTCAGAAGTGGTAGGAACTACATAGGTACGCCTATTTTTATAATGCTATGACCTAGTTTATTTTTACTTTCTTAATTTAAATTTTATATAAAGGTACCCGACATTATTACATTATAAGATAATTGAAAATACCCTGATTTTCACAAATCTTTTATTTTGTTGGGGATTGAAATACTAGTTATTATTTAAACTTAATAGCATAGAATACGTGTATAAGAAATAGTTACACGTATGTATTTGAGAATAGAATAGTAATATGTCGATTTTCTTTCTTAAATAGGAATATAAAATTCTAATTAAACAAATGATCACGGATCTGATGCACAAATAAAAGATAGCATACTTAGTGGAAGTGGTCATAGCAGTATAGTAAACGCTCTTCTGTGCCTGAAGTTTACAATTTTTGTCTTTTATTGGGGTTCGGCAAAGTTAGGTTCTGCTTATTGAAAGTCAATTAGAACAAAATACGTGTTTAGGAATTGCCTACACGCATGTAGGTATAAGTATAAGAATATGTTTTTATTATAGGATTTATGTTTTTCTTTTTATTTTACGATAATTGGATTAGGTACCCAATATACCCTTAGCTATAGGTATGTACTTTATAAAAGGTACAACGAACCCTAGTGATGGATATTACGTGCCTTAGACACTTCTACGTTGTTTGTTTTCACCATTGTGGTTAAGCTTCACCATTGTTAACAGATTGACCCACCGTTTTCGATGCTTCGTAATTTCATATACTAATCATGTTTGTCTTTTCTCAACAACTGCACCGCCCGGCGAGGGTTCGCGCCTGGTTGGAAGATGTACACAAGGGAGGAAGTCCTAGACCAAGTTCACCAAGTCGCTGCCGTCAAGGCCGCGGCCGTAACTGTCTACACAGTCGCCTTCGTAGCCGCGGCCACAGTCGCTGCAGATGGCCTCCGGAGTATAGCACCCCGGGACTCCTCGGCCCCATCGTGGAATTCGAGGTACGCAAAGCACGTAGACGTTGACTGTCGAAGTGGCGACAGTCCGTGTGCTGGTGAATATTAACTACCGCTAATGTTCTGGTGGATTCTGACACTCTCCACAGAAATAGTAATAATATGTACGTTAGTACATGAGTACCTCTGTTTAATAATGATCATGATGAAAAAGGCGAACACAGATGCACAACGTCTCGTTTTAGTACAAACGATGTACCTAGTTAAAGTATTAAGATCAATAAAAATTTAGCATCACTCTCATAGCTCACTCTCAACCATCAACATCAGCTACAATAATGAACCGTGGTAACCATTGTAAAATTATATTATGTACCAGAATTTTATCCCAATATGATGATAGAGTTGAAGAGTGCTCTGTTTATGGTTGGGATGAGGGTACGACTATTCATTACGCATTGCATAAACTACAGGGCTTGGTCAAAACATGGTAGAAATATTGAAAGTTTTTACTCTATTCTCTCTTGTTGGTCAGAGTGCCAAGAAATAATTATTAACCGCTTTGCCGTTTCAACAATATTATGGTCAATCCTTGGTGAAAATGCTTGAGCGTTAGATTAGGTACCTAGGTATTATATTATGAGCCTATAGAGAATTACTTTAATGATAAGTTTGCTATTTCTAATCAGTGTTATATGTAGGGTATATGACAAACGTGCAGTTGACTGTTATTTACTTCTGTATTTCAAATCAATGAGTTTGCTTAGCCTATTCTTAAAATGTTTAGATAGACATTGATTGATATTGTTATATTGTAACTAATTGTATTATTTACGGTATTAGTGACAGAACTATAAATTCTGCAGCTCTAGCTCTATGCAGAACAGTATAAGTACCATAATATATATATCCCCTTTACATAATGCATTCTCTAGGTGCCTTTATTCTCTGAAGATGTTAGAAAAGTGCGTTGGACTTGGTCATACGGATAATTATCTATTATAATACTAATAAAGTAATATGGGATAATCTCAGCCTTTAAACCAAATTCTAAATTTAACAAAATAGCATTCAGCTTTATAATCAGTGTTTATTGATTTCAGTGGTAAAGTATAACTTTAGTTACAACACATAGGACTTAGCAGAATGGCGTGAAAACAGTTGTAACCGGTTTGGTTTTGGTAATGAATTAGTACGTTTACTTGGAGAAGTTTATGTCGAACTCTCAGTATGTAACGTACATGCTAATATTTATTTCTATCGCGAATCTGATTGGAGAATCCCAGTCCCAGAAAATTTAGCTTATTTCATTCATTATGTGGTGAATTTATTTTTAAGCAAGATCCTCAGTGTTTATAGCGGGTGGAATATACACTATTAAGTATATATGGTAGATGTTTATCGAGTTGATACTCTTCTTCTTCTTAACTCTTTGGCTCTATTAGACCATTACCCGTAGGGTTAGGTTATGGTTAGGGTTTTGAATAGGATCTACGAACCAGACACTTAAAACATGAACAATGAAGATACTTTTGATGTAAGTTAGGATAGTGTAGGCGAGTTTAAATGTAAATTCTATATGCTGACGTTAATAAGACGTGTTATTTGATAACCAGTATTAATAAATATTTTGATTTGAGTTTGAGGTGGCAAGTGAGCTAAATGAATCACATACAGAAATATCGTCATTGTGTTGCTTCCTCTCTGTAGGAACTGTACACTAACGTTAGAGAAATGACCATCGAGTGGGATAATAAGGCACCTCAGAAGTACTTAACGAAAAATGGTAGACTTATAGATCCTGGACGCGGGTAATTGCTTCGGTGACGTGGTCGGTAGTGCATTGGCTTTCGACTCCGGAGTCTTGGGTTCGATTCCCGGACCGAATTAAATATGTATGTATTTAGAAATATACATATACTAGTGGTCGCCCGCGATTTCGTCCGCATGGTAATTTGGATTTTTTTTCCGTTCCCGTCGCGCCGCGCCATATTTTGAACAATTCACACAATATCTTTATAAATTGTAGCCTATGTGTTATTCTGATGTATAAGCTATATTATTGTTGTTTCATTTAAATCCATTCAGTAGTTTTTACGTGAAAGAGTAACAAACATCCATCCATCCATACATGCATACATACATACTCACAAACTTTCGCGTTTATAATATTAGTAGGAAGTATGTTTATCAGTTGTCTAGATCCCATAGCACAAGCTTATTGACTGCCTCGGTGGCTCAGTGGTATGAGTATGCGACTGCCGCCTCTGAGGTCCCAGGTTCGAATCCGGGTCGATTCAAATTATTTGTGTGATCCACAAATGTTTGTTTCGGAGTTTGGGTATTTTCCATGTATAATATGTATGTATTTAGAAATATATAAGTATGTTTATCAGTCGTCTAGATCCCGTGACACAAGCGTATATTAGTTTAATTTGGGCTAGATGACGTTGTGTGAGAATGACCAAAAAAAAAAAATATTAAATAAATAATAATAATTCTTATTATATTAGCTTAATTTGGACTAGACGACGTACTAGAATGTCCATAATATTCATATTATATTTAATTATATGGGATTGGAAATCAGAATAGGCGAATTCTATCACACTGATTCATAAAAAGAATGGCAATCTCCAGATTTGTGTTGGTTAAGAAATGCTCAACTCTATAACGGTTAAGGAGCGTAATCCCTTGCTGATAACAGATAACGAGATAGCTGTCTGGACATGCCCATTTTATTTCATTATCTCGATTTCGTCATCATGCGTTATTTATTACCAAATGTAAGTAAGATGCATTATTTGTGGTTCATCAAATTGCAGTAAAAGAAATCAACGTATTGGTCTCAGGTTATTTATTATAAAAGCGTATACCTTTCCCCTTGAAATAATCACTAACCTTACTAAGCCGATAATATGGAGGGGGTAGTTTATTCTTATTGCGCAGATTTCTGTCTCTTACAATACTTATTGAAGTACCTAAGTACAGTTACACATATATTTACTGACATACAGTACCTATGTTTTGGAGTATTGAGAAGCTACGGTTAAAATATTAGTACCTATCTTTAAATCTTTCCCTAAGAGAGTCTATCTTAGCAATAATAAGAAGCTTCTCCCAGCTTACGTTGGCCACTCTCGCGTAGTTCGTACCTACATTAGGGAACGACCGATACCAACTGACTGCGATCCTGTAAGTAAAAAAAAGGGGCAAACCGTAGTAGCAGCTAACAGAATGATGCCATGACTGCCCTAGAGCTGAATAAAAATAGTTCTGACACTGATTCTGATATGAATGATTTTAATAATGACAAAGTATGCAAAAAGTATACAAAAAAACCAGTTTAAAAAAATAAATAAATAAATAAAATAAAAACAATAGTGCCTAATTCCAAACAATAATAAATCACATTCAATAATTTAAAATATGTTGGCATGAAATATATAATTACAGTTGGTTTATGAATAATACATATTTAGTGCTGTTATATTCTATTAATGTTTGTATGTGCTTACTTACTGAGATTTGTGAATATAACGACCATAGACCAACGCGGTCGTCGTATACGCTGTCGCATAACGACATTAGGGGTTTTGGATTGACACATAATATTTCTTATAACCGGGATGTTTATGTATGAACTGTTTGATAGATGACTGTAATGAAATTATGGACTAATTTGACATTTTTTGTATATAATTATTATTTTCATTAACATATATTAGTGTTTGTATTGTGTAAATTGTGAATAACATTAGGAATGTAATGAATGACATTAGGAATTGGTTGGGTGTGACATTGTTAATATGACTTTTGTATAGCCTTAAACGCCAGAATATTGAGGTACGTTTGTATTGCGATATTTATGACATCAAAAACAAAACAGATTGTTATTTTTATTAAATGTACCCAAATTGCAATTTATATAGGTACATCATAATAATACTATAAAAACGTAATATAATCCATATAAATATCAAACAAAAACCCTTAAACGAAATAAGGTTATGCGTAGTTAATTAATAAATAAAATAGAATTCCTCCTCTCTCCAGACAAACATAGTGCTGTGCCCGACAGGGTCCATACTTGTAACTTTACTTATTTTAACATCTGTAGCACATTATGGAAGCAATAAATGTATTTAGTATTGAGTATAATAAGTTATAATTGTGTTTGTACATAACTTCATTAAATGACCTTATTGCTACTATTGAAATGATGTTAATTTAGACCAGAATATAATTGTTTGGGTTACCTGTCTATTAGAAGTAATTTATTTAAGGAAATACAATTGAAACTAACTAAATATTATCTAAATAATTGTTTGGTTGTTAGTATGTGCATTTTGTTTCTCTTTTACTGTTTGTAAGTACGGAGTATTTGTTCTTTAAAATTTGTGTAATTAATGGTGTTCAATACTAAACTGATTCTAACTATTTTTATTAGAATGTTACCGGCAAGGTCGGTAGATGGTGACACGTGTTTTGTTACCTGTATAATTAATATATTTGTGTTGACTATATGTATAGTGCTTAATTGCATTGCCTCTGGCATCTGAGTACACTGTTGGGTATTTGTAAAACTTGTAAGATCTACATGAACAAAGATTTTTATTTTAAGTATTGTTTGTGAGAATTTGAGCATGTAAGAGATATGGTATTTAAGTATTAGACTACAAATGTTTTAGCTTTAAAAGTTGAAGCTATGTAGGGACGTTCAAAAGTTGAAGTAAAAGAATAGAATGGTCATTTATTTCAGGTAAAGGCACTCATATACACAGTTACATTACAAGTTTAAGTCAAGTTAAGACACGCTATGAAATTAAATGAATTATCGAATTAAGATCGGAATGAAGTTATGTAGTGGACTTCAAAGGTTGGAGCCATGTAAGGGACTCGAAAAGTTCGAGCTATATAGTGGACTCCAAAAGTTGGAGCCATGTAAGGGACTCGAAAAGTTCGAGCTATGTAGTGGACTCCAAAAGTTGGAGCCATGTAGGGGACTCGAAAAGTTCGAGCCATGTAGGGGACTCGAAAAGTTGGAGCCATGTAGGGGACTCGAAAAGTTAGAGCCATGTAGGGGACTCGAAAAGTTCGAGCCATGTAGGGGACTTGAAAAGTTCGAGCCATGTAGGGGACTCCAAAAGTTGGAGCCATATAGGGGACTCGAAAAGTTCGAGCCATATAGGGGACTCGAAAAGTTCAAGCCATGTAGGGGACTCGAAAAGTTCGAGCCATTTAGGGGACTCCAAAAGTTGGAGCCACCTGAGAGACTTCAAAAGTTGAAGCAGTAGAAACTTTTTGATTATACAATAGATGACTTAACTATGGTTTTAATAAATATCCTAAATATTGCTAATGTATATGAGTCCATGTTACTTGAAATAAATGAATTTGAATTTAACTAATTTGGCCAAGATTGAATGTAAATGTTCTTAGTATATAATTATGTATATTGTAATTCTTATTTGGCCAAGTGTTAGGTTTAAGATTTACATTACTCTACACGTGTATGAGGACATGCACGTCGTCAGGATGGACGAGTGTTAGGTTTTACTGATTCCTATTATTTTAATATATTTAATTCATTGTCCTTGCAACACCGAAGCGAGAAATAATGTAATGGGGGTAAAGATGGGAGGGTAGAGAAATATAAAAACGCACTGTCAATGTCTGCCGACTCCCACCATTGGGATTTTGGATAAAAGAGAGTGTGTGTGTTCAATACTAAACTGATTCTAACTTTTTTTATTAGAATGTTACCGGCAAGGTCGGTAGATGGTGACACGTGTTTTGTTACCTGTATAATTAATATATTTGTGTTGACTATATGTATAGTGCTTAATTGCATTGCCTCTGGCATCTGAGTACACTGTTGGGTATTTGTAAAACTTGTAAGATCTACATGAACAAAGATTTTTATTTTAAGTATTGTTTGTGAGAATTTGAGCATGTAAGAGATATGGTATTTAAGTATTAGACTACAAATGTTTTAGCTTTAAAAGTTGAAGCTATGTAGGGACGTTCAAAAGTTGAAGTAAAAGAATAGAATGGTCATTTATTTCAGGTAAAGGCACTCATATACACAGTTACATTACAAGTTTAAGTCAAGTTAAGACACGCTATGAAATTAAATGCATTATCGAATTTAGATCGGAATGAAGTTATGTAGTGGACTTCAAAAGTTGGAGCCATGTAAGGGACTCGAAAAGTTCGAGCTATGTAGTGGACTCCAAAAGTTGGAGCCATGTAGGGGACTCGAAAAGTTCGAGCCATGTAGGGGACTCGAAAAGTTGGAGCCATGTAGGGGACTCGAAAAGTTCGAGCCATGTAGGGGACTCGAAAAGTTCGAGCCATGTATGGGACTCGAAAAGTTCAAGCCATATAGGGGACTCGAAAAGTTCAAGCCATGTAGGGGACTCGAAAAGTTCGAGCCATTTAGGGGACTCCAAAAGTTGGAGCCACCTGAGAGACTTCAAAAGTTGAAGCAGTAGAAACTGTTTGATTATACAATAGATGACTTAACTATGGTTTTAATAAATATCCTAAATATTGCTAATGTATATGAGTCCATGTTACTTGAAATAAATGAATTTGAATTTAACTAATTTGGCCAAGATTGAATGTAAATGTTCTTAGTATATAATTATGTATATTGTAATTCTTATTTGGCCAAGTGTTAGGTTTAAGATTTACATTACTCTACACGTGTATGAGGACATACACGTCGTCAGGATGGACGAGTGTTACGTTTTACTGATTCCTATTATTTTATTATATTTTATTCATTGTCCTTGCAACACCGAAGCGAGAAATAATGTAATGGGGGTAAAGATGGGAGGGTAGGGAAATATAAAAACGCACTGTCAATGTCTGCCGACTCCCACCATTGGGATTTTGGATAAAAGGGAGTGTTGTAGTAAGATCGGGGCAGTTCCTGTTCAGTTTAGATTACGAATTTACAAGTGTATTATGTTATTCACAAATTATTACCATAAGTATGTACCTAATGGGTATATGAGACAGTTTGGCTACTTGATGTGACGGATCGACTGTCGTCGGTCGATCCGTGAGGATTGCTTCTGTACTATGTAAGTTATTGTTACATTATTACTATGTTTAAATGTTTGTAAGATATTATAATAATATGACCCTACCGAGTTTCTTGCCCTTCTTCTCGGAATGTGGTAATCGAACGGGTGGATTACGAATAAATATAAAGTTGAACCTTACAGAGCTAGTTTTATTACACTACAATATCCTCGTACAGTTCCTAGTACAGACAATTGTATTACACTTTAACTTTTTTTTTTTTTTTAGTTCCGCGACCAAGGCCGCAGCCGCTCTAACGTCCGTTGCCGGGCGTCTCTGGTTACAAGCAGAACGTATTTCCAGTGGCGCCCGGCGGACTTTGACCACCTCTGTGGTCTCTGCGGGGGTTGGGTCGGGATGAAAATCCCGCGTCGTTGGGGTAGGGTTTTATCCCGCGTCAGTGAGTGAATCTGGTTGCGTGCTATGGGGCAAAGGCCCCGCAGCACGCAACCCTTCTAGCCTGCTTCTGTAAGGACGACGGGTGGCGATCCCGCCGTCCTCAGGCCCCGATCATGGAGGTCGATGGTCTTGGGCGTAGATGAGTCTGCGGCGCCCTCGCCGCTGACTACGGAACTCGGCGGGGAGGGTACGCTCCCTCTCCCTCTCGGCCGCCTCCTTCGCGAGCAGGACTTGCTCGCAGAAGGACACGGCCGCGTTCCACCTACTCCCGCTGGAGACCATGGCTTGAAGCATGGTCTCCCGCGAGAGGGTTACACTTTTACTAAACTATATAGACCTCGATATGCGGCAAGACACTGTCCATGTTACGTAGACAAGGTGCACATTGTGTTGTGCCCATGGTGAGATGTGGACTGACAAACTAACTAACTGAACTACAACTAAACTAAACTTCGTCTTCATTATCTGCGAGGGCATGGTCATGAAGTCATATGACCTTACAGATAAACCATGAAGTCGTGTCTCTGGTATTTACATATGAGTTTATTGGACAAAATTAGTGTTGAACTCCGAATACATTTCAAATAAGAAACTTTATTGCGGTGCCACATCCCTGTCATATCCATTTCGCTCCGTTATTAATTACTAGCTGTTGCCCGCAGCTCCGCACGCGTGGAATAGTTTTAAAGTATTCTATTTTCTTCTAAACTGTCTCTTTGAAAAATTTTCATCTTATTATGGTAAAAAAGATTTGAGATGGTTTAGCAACACCAAAGTCAATGAAGGATTATATTATTATAAAAGAAAGATAGGTATTTATTAGTAACAGAAATTAAAATAATTACTTATGTAAAAGATAATAACAGAATGTTTAGCGACATTCTGTTATTCTATTATATCTACCTAATCATTACCTAATGTGGAACGAATGTGTTTACTGGTAGTAATTCATGGACAATTTAGGAGAAGGTACATACCTATTTGCTACAGATACATACCAAAACTAAAAATACATTTAATTATTATGTCGTTTATTTCAATTAAATACTTATTTTAAACATTTTTAAATATACCTATAAAAATACAAATTTATTTAAAAATATAAAAAATAGTGACCCACCAGTAGCGGAGTAGGACCCAAACTACCGGCGGTGGAGGCTACAGACTGAGAAACCTACTAACAATACGGCACGTGTCAAGGATAACAGCCTTCTGAATCTGACTCTTGATCCAACAATCTAACGAGAGTCTCTTGAGATGTTGATCGAGACTCTTAGCTATTAATCCGTTTGCCGAAACGACCACCGGGACAATGATCGTCGAGTCTACGTCCCACATGGCGGTTATCTCGAAGGACAGATCAAGGTACTTACTAAGTTTGTCCTTCTCTGCCTTCACGAGATTTTCGTCATGCGGGACGGCGATATCGACGAGCACTGCCCGACGCTGGGTCTGATCAACCAACACGATATCAGACCTATTGGCAACAATAGTCCTGTCCGTGATGATTGATCGGTCCCAGTAGAGCAATGCACGACCATTCTCAAGAACTGGCACTGGTGTGTACTTACAGTACGGTACTTCAAACTCAATAAGGCCATATTGAAGAGCAAGTTGCTGGTGGATGATCCTGGCTACTTGATTGTACCTATGCAAGTACTCGGTGTTAGCAAGATACGAACAACCGGAAATAATAAGGCGAAGTGATTCACCAAGACGGTGGCATGCTCGACAAATGTCGACCGTACCGTCCTTCATGATGTATTTCCTATAGTTGTTCGTCTTGATAACCTCATCTGCAATTGCACAGGCAAAACCTTCAGTTTCCCCAAAGAGGTCCCCAAAACGCAGCCAGTTCACCGATGCGAGCAGGTCTACATCGAGTCCTGTTAAGACTCGGTAGAACCGCCCATGTAGCTCCTTGCTCTTCCATACGTCCTTACGGTCTTCAGTACTTAACACCTTTGGTTTACGCTAGTTCTCGTTAGCCAAGGAAAGAGGTGTCAGGCCCTTGTCAACCTTCACAACATCGCAATGAATGTCACACCCATTCTGTAGAAAGTAATCCCTGAGACTACACACTTCACGGTTGTGGAGGTTCTTGGCATTCAAAAAGCCGCGACCCCCCCACTTCCGTGGAATGTAGTCTCATGACAGAAGATCGTGGGTGTAACATTCGATGCGATGTCAGTTGTTGACGGACTCGCCTATCCAGGGCGTCTAGTTCCGTTTGAGTCCACCTAAGTATGCCAAAGGAGTATAACAATAAAGGTATCACCCAACCGTTGAAAGCCCGCATTTTGTTACCACCGGACAAAGAACTGTTAAGAACTTTTATCAGGCGGCCAAATAAACGTTCTTTCACCGATTTCTTGATATCCTCTAGGTATTTGTATGTTTCGGTCTCGGAGAGAGATCTGAGAGTTATTATCTCAGAAAGTTGTAAATTCGGTGAATTTACAACCTTCCCCCGTTGTACATGCATAACCACACACTTACCAACACCAAACTCCATCTTAATGGCAGTACTAAAAACTTCCGGAGTATTTAATAATGTCACTAAATCTTGGTGCTTCAGTGTGAACCGTTTAAGGTCATCCATGTACATCAGGTGAGATAGAGCCTCACCCCCTCTACGAATCCGATAGTCTAACCCTGAATCCTTCAGCAATGTGCTAAGTAGATTCATTGCTAAACAAAACCACAATGGACTCAAACTGTCGCCCTGGAATATACCACGCTCGATCCTTATCAAGCCTTGCGGGCCAGAGGCGTGTCCACCACTACCTGGTTGACGAAGGACTGTGGTCCACTGCCCCATCCACGAGACTAAGAAGGATTTAAGAGTCGGATTAATTTTATACAACTCTAAAATCCTCCTCAGCCATGATAGAGGCACCGAATCATAGGCCTTCTTGTAGTCAATCCAGGCAGTACAGAGGGCGCCCCTGCTCCGCTTGACTTGTTGGCTAGTGGCCATATCAATGAGGAGTAGCTCCTTAGTATCACGAGACCCAGCCCTACATCCATTCTGAGCGTTATCTAAGATATTATTAGATACTATGTGTGAGTTTATTTTACTTCTCAGAATAGATGTAAGGAGCTTGTAGATGGTAGGTAAGCAAGTGATGGGTCTATAGTTTTTAGGTTCCGTGGTACTACCTGATTTATGGAGCAGGAAGGTGATGCCAGTGGTCATGAAAGCGGGTAAGGAACCAGACTCAAGGGCTTCTTGATACTGTGTTGCCAAGCGTTCATGCGAGCTCTGAACCCACTTTATCCAAAAGTTGTGCAATCCATCCGGCCCAGGTCTTTTCCAGTTCGGGGCCGTACGAATTGCACAACTAACGTCTTCAGAGTCTATGGTAATAGACTCCATGGGTTCGATGATACTGCATTCACGCTCGACGACACGGGCCCAGTCGCCCTCCAAATGTTCGACGGGCACCGACCATATGTCACGCCAAAATTGATTCATGGTGTGAGCATCTGGCAGTTGTCCGTCGCTCAAGTTGTCCAGTTCCCTCCCACTCTCGGTACACCTTCCATTGGTCACTTTGGAAGATGCGATTCTGCCAGTATCTATTTACACGCTCTCTATAACGACGGATACGGCTTGCCCATGCATACACTTTCTGTTTCAGAAAGTCAATACGTTCCGTGACATTGGCTAAGTATTGCTGGGGACGAATACCGGTCGCAGCAAATGCCTGAGTCACGAAACGCATGACCCGGGGACGACTATTTCCCCGGCTGAAAGAGATAAGCTTTGCTATGAGAGTCCTAAATGTGCCGATACGTCGCTCGATTCTTGCCTGCCATACGGGAACACCATCCGGTCGTGGTGCACGGTTAACTTCGGGGAATTTAACGCGTGCAACACGACAAGCGGCAATGGCTCAACAGTAAAGAATCGAGTGAGTATCAAGCAGATCACTGCTAGTACGTTAGTACGGCTCTAGCAATGCATTCAGGGCTCCCATCAACGCCAGATTTCGTTTATGCATTGGCAAGCGTGGTAGCCGCGGTCTAGAATTAGGTATAAACCTATACTGCGAGATCACATCTTCCAAAGTACTCCTCAATTGCTCGCTTACCTGGATAGATGTATCACTCGTATCATTTCCCGCGTCGGGTGCGGGCGCCGCTAACGTCGCACTTGTAGCAACCGTCTGTGTCACAGGTGACGGTGCTCTCGTTGACACTGGAGCTGTACGAGTAGATAATACTTCCAGGCGTAGTCGATCAAGCACAGATTGATCCAACAACTTACATCGTTGGATAGCCCGCACTTGCAGCATTGAGTCCGGAAATGATGTTGAAGATCCACAAAACTTTCATCAGACCTATTAGTATAACAGGGACAGCGGCGGAGCATGTCGGAACCGGTGACGCGAACTTTAATCCGGTCAATTTAGACATTCGAAGGTGCATAAAGTCCCAACAAGCTGAAAATCAGTAAAATTGTTCAGAACATAACATAAATAAAATTTAAAGTTCCCCATCATTCCCGTGTGTGGAAAAAAACTTTGGACCCTTTTGGGCTAGGTCAAATTTTCTATTTTTTGGCTTACCTCCAGATCGAGGGCTATCCATAGAGGGGTCAACCATCATTGTAGCATAATCAGTTCCCGAGAGCTAAGGGGGACATTCCCCATTTCAATTTGGCCTATAACTTTGGACCCCTTAAGGCTAGGTCAAATTTTCTATTTTTTGGCTTACCTCCAGATCGAGGGCTATCCATAGAGGGGTCAACCATCATTGTAGCATAAGCAGTTCTCGAGAGCTAAGGGGGGACAAAAATTACATTCCCTATTTGTATATATAGATATCTCAGAAACGGTGGCTCGTAGGAAAAAAGTATTGATACATTTTTATAGATAATTTTAAGATCTACAATTTTTATCTAATGTACTTTTATGATAAAACTTACCGTTTTGCTGAAAATTGCGAAAAAGTCATTTTTTGGACCTTTGACCTCGAATAAAATTTTTTCCACACACGAGAATGATGGGGAACTTTTAAATTTTATTTATAATTATGTCCTGAACAATTGTACTGATTTTCAGCTTGTTGGGACTTTATGCACCTTCACTCTCATTTTTTGGTCTAGATTGACCGGACTATTGCTCGGCGACGCAAAACTGCTAAACTTTGTATTTTGTTCACCACGACGGAGGTTAACGTTTGCGGCATCCGATGACCTACTTGTAGAAATAATCACTACCTCGGCCCGCAGCTCACAATCGTGCGTTCTAACGCTTCCATCTTCAATTCCATTACGGCCAGGCTTGCTTTCGAGGATGTGATACCGTAAAAAGGGTGATGTACAAACACCGCCACCAATGCCTCCAGGTTTGGACTGCATTCGACATATCACCAACATAATGCTGAGTGCAACACAAGACGGTGTTCAGTGAGTCTGTCGTCAGTGAGATGCGATGTTACATACGCATTAACCTACTAACCATTCTATATAATACACCTGTCCTTCGATAATTGTACAGATTCACACGAGACATAATTATAAATTAAGTATAATGAAGTCTATGATGTCAGGAGCTGAATGACTCGATCAGCTTGAGCACGTGGTGTGTTACCCGAACGTTTGTGTACCGAGGGAGGCATGGTGCGAGCGCGAGCGTGCGGACTTGGTGGTGGGTGTGTTCAAAGTTTTCCTATCACATAAATCTGTCGGTTAGAGTTTTTTCATTACGATGATTGTGTTCTGGGGCTCAGGGGTGCATCACGAGACGAGACGGAGATGGGGCTGTGCGGTTGTAATACAACCCTTATATTTGTTGTCTTATTACATCCTGAAACGGTTACATTTAAATTGAATTTCATGCGAAACATTGTTATCATACAAAGAAGAAGAATTAGTACAGTTTTGCATATAAAGGAGAGTTCTGTCTTATGTTGTTGCAGTGAATGGCCTCGACATGATAGATGGGCAAAACCCATTTAGAAAGACGCAGTGAAATAAATGATGGCGCAAAGTGGCGTGTGTCGACTCCGGATTGAGTCTTGCAAAACTATTTAGTTATAGCGTACCGTGAGGGACACGTGAGCGAGCACTCTCTTGTGAGAGACTAATGGCGTCCCTCCCAGGGTCGCTGGGTAACGACAGTAAACCTATGTTCCTGGTATAGTTAAGTTAAATAAAGGAAATAATTAATGAATCGAGCAATACCTACTTTGTACTTTCGGAAATACACGCCATTGTTACGGAGTACGGAGCAGACGCCCGAAATGACTGTACGACCAGCCTCCAAGCTAATCTAGGTTAGTCAGGTATCAGTTGTACGAAACCGCACAAGCCCTCGCGGTCGTCATGGGGAACCGCTACCGGTAGACAGTGCCAAGGATACGCCCTAAGGCCTACTGCCCTTGATCTAATATAGGAGAATAATGGAAATTCATTTTCTGCACTCTTCTAAACATACGATAGATGATTTTATAGAGTCCATTTGGAGCACGTGTATTTGAGTGTGATTCAATTTAATACGATCCTCGTGAAGTGTCGCGTCAGTACCGCGCGATGAAACTGTTGAACGCTGAGCACATTATGAAGGGGTCTTGATTCGGTATCGGTAAACGTTTGTAAAAATTGCGTTCCAGGGTTGCGGGGGAGGGTGCGGGGGAGGGGGGGAGGAGGAATCTCAATAATCGTGCAAATTCACGTTACCTAGATCTGTTCAAGAGTGTGTGGTGATTACACAGATTGTAAGGGTAAATATGGAGAGGGTACTTCGACGGGTGACGTCACGTTTTATTACACTGCCCCATTAAATTAAACTTTCGGTAACAAATTAACAGCCTTAAGAAGGCACCTGACCCTAATCAATTCGGCCAATCCGCTACCGCTAACCCCGCTCCCGCTATCGCTCGAGTGAAGGATAGCGATATTCACTTTCCAAAGGACAGACAGAGATTGAGCGCGTTCTCGAAAATTTGACGTAAGCGACAAAATTAAAACTATAAATTACAGACGAACTATAATGATTATGAAAAAAGCATGTATCTTAATGTTTCATTTACCCCGGGTGCGATGACGTCTTCGTCGCTGGAGTAAGGCCGACGCCGACGTAGTTACGTGCGTCTTCTCTCAATACAAACAGATCGGAGCGGAATTACCATACATTTACATATTCTTAAACTGTTGAAAACAATGACTCCTCCCTTACCTCTCCCTCTCCCACCCCCCGCGCCCGCGGTATCACCGTAGACCGTAGATAATTGCGCCGGCGTTATTGTGCGCACACCCTTATTGACGAGTGCCGCCGAGTACTGAGTGTGGAGAATCACAAACAAGCAGTCGGAATATTAAGTAGGAGCGGGCCCGGGAGCGTCTTCACGACAAACTGCATCACCATTCCACTTAACCGATATAAGGCATATTTGAGTTATGTCATACTGATCGCCTAAATACGTGCTCGAAGTGTTATCCACGTTATCCACGACAGCAATGCCTGTACCCTGAGCCACTGTATGAAGCATAGTATTATTTCTCACAGTAGACTTGAAAAGTAAACATTTCGTCTTATTAAAATTTAATATTAGGTTATTCGTTCCAAACCAAGTGGGAGAGCTGTCTCTAACCTATATGAAAGGGGGAATAGCATAGCATAGCAATATGAACGAACAGAATTAGCAAAAGGTTCTCGAAAATATTATGGGACTTAGTGGTGACAAGAATCAAAGTCACGACGTCGGACGTACCGAGGAAAAATACAGATAACAAAATAATGACAACGGTAAGATTATATGAAGGTCCAATAGAGCGACACAATTTGCAACTTTAGTAAAGATTAGAGTATTAGACTAGAGTAAAGCGCCACAGGGTGGTCCGCCCACCCTGTGGCGCTTGGGGTGATGAACGTCCGTCCGCGCTCCTGTAGTGTAGTCGTCATACATTGAATGACGCTACTTATAATTAGTATATAATAGCAGGTAATCCTCATTTAACAGGCATATTAAATTAGATCGTGAAACCAATAACATCTTTAATTTCTCTCCGTACATCCCATCCTTACATGGCGACCCTGCCAGGATCTCAGGACTTTATAACACTGATGATTATCCGTTATCTTTAAAATATAGACTTCAGAAATTTCAAGAACAAGCCAGGCAAAATTTGTTATTATCAAAGAATATCAGGAAATATGATTATGATAAGAAAGTTAACCCAATTGTATACCAGCCTGATGATCTAATATTAGTACAAAATGAAAATTGCAATAAATTTCAGAGTGTGTTTAATGGTCCTTTTAAAGTTTTAGAAGATACTTCGCCTAATGTTCGGATAATTAAAGACAATAAAATTGAAACAGTTCACAAAAATAGAACAAAATTATTTAAAAATTAAAGCTTATCTTACTCACTTATTATTTCTATTTCAATGTATGTTTAGTTTTTAAGAAAATTGTATACTTTTCAAAATAAAATAAACATGTATATTATTTTTTTTTTTTAAAATAAGGGAGATGTAGTGTAGTCGTCATACATTGAATGACGCTACTTATAATTAGTATATAATAGCAGGTAATCCTCATTTAACAGGCATATTAAATTAGATCGTGAAACCAATAACATCTTTAATTTCTCTCCGTACATCCCATCCTTACACTCCGAGATGAACCGAGAGTACCGCGGGAGGCGCAGGGATCCTCGTTACCGAGTGACGCCACAGGGCACTACTGTCATAGTTTTCTGCAGTCAACAACAACAAGGTAACAAACAACTGAGATTGAACTAGCCTCCGGTTTGTTTACTCGACATAGTAATTTGTGAAAATTATTTGAAGATGACGTCACGTGCCACTCCTGGTAACATTTTGTACAAATTGCGTACGCTAATAAGTACCTACTTGTTGTACGTGTCACAACAAAGGGAGGTATCCGAAATGATTAAGTAGTGTCTGATCAAGTAGCATACAGAACGCTTATATTATAATTAATGTCATGCAGTTATTCAAATAAAAATGTGTACGATACAAATATAATGTCGGCTTTAACTTAATTCCTCAAGATTATATAAAGTGCATTCTAAATAAATAAAGGGGATTTGCTGGAGCTGGCGAGGAGCCAACGCGTTATAGAGAGTTACAACGGTGTGTGGAGACACACTGGGGCGGTGGAGAGTGGAGACAACAGCAGCAGCAGAGGAGCTGCGTGGCGCGAATACTAGAGTGAACTGATATCCGCAAGTGTGTGGCTACTCTAGTACTTGTTACTCGTGCCTTCATTAACTCCTATGCTACAATAATGAGAGGACATAAACTTGTTACAAGTTGTTGCAGAGTTCCAAGAAGTCTCCGAGCCTCCGTACTGTTATGTAGGTACCTACTCACTACCAGAAACATATACTGTCATTACAATATGTGAGTGTGATAAACATCATTACTTAGAGAACAGCTTGCGCCAGTTCCAACTGCTGTGTGCACCTACAGCTTGTCACTCTTATTGCTGCTGTATAGTAACCAAACCACATACTTGGTACCTACCTACTGTCCAGCTAAGTACACAAGAGGAAAATTATTTTTATTTATTTATATACGCTTTATTGTACGCCATTACATTATTAATATATCTACATACACAGAGCTTAGGTACATATATGAGCAGTACAATGGACGGCCTTATTGCATAAAGCAATTTCTACCAGGCAACCTTTGGATGGGTAGAATTTGAAGGACTAAAAGGTAGTAGTAGGGGTAGGTCAATAAACTTATAAATACAAACATATATTAAATTACAACGTCTATTTGCAATACTTCATTCTATCAAGCACCTACCTAATTTGTATTTATGATGATACGCAGTCAAATTACACGACGAACGATTGTATATTATGCTACACGAAGTTCTCAAAATAAACTGTGTTCCCGAGCGACGCGACACGACGCGACGTTTATGTTCTTGGCTGACAAATAGTTGTGGGTTTATAACAGCGTCGGTTATTAATTAACGTCACCACACACGCCATATTAATATTATTAATTGATGCGACAGATCGGATAGGTGCGAGACAGATGTCGAGCCGTTTAACCATAAAACACTTTTGAACGTGATGTGGTCTGCGCTCGCGCTGACGTATCACAGTGAAGGTCAGAGTCTTCATCAAAGAGTTTATATAAATTTTAAAATTGAAGCTTATCTAAGTAGTTGGTCCACCGCTCTAAGCTAAAATATTGTAGCACTTATGTAGTTATGATACACACTGTATGTAGGAGTACCAAACGTTAACTAGTTGGGAGGATTGATTGCTGTTGAACTTTGAACTGATTGATGTTATGCTATGAGAGAATATACTAAAAGTGTCTTGTTATTGTAAACTGTATCGTCATTATTGATGAACAAAAACCAAAGATAATAACTACATTACGTAGTATATTATTATGTGAAAAGTCCTTGGCAAAACACCAGCACTTGACATTTTTGGTATAAAACATCCTCTACTGACGACGTTGCACACAGTTCACTGCGCAAGTAGCTATGAAATGAAATGAAATGAAATGATTTATTTATTTGTATAGGTCACTAAATGGGTCTTACAAACGTTAGTAAGTACTTAAAATAAAAAAATGTCATTGCTTCTATATTTACATGTACTGCCAGATTCGCAAAGCAATAAGTAGAACCGAGAGAAAGAACCTGGCAATAAAACTCTCGGTCACTCTTTTTCAATAATTAACTTATTTATACATTTTCTTAAGACTAAATGTGGACGAATGTACATTGGTCCCGTGTCAAAATCAAAAAAGACGTGTATAATGCACTATATAACTATAACTATATAACTATAACCACTACCTCGGTGGCACAATGGTACTATGTACGGACTGCCACACTCGAGGTCTCGGGTTCGATTCCCGGGTCTGGTGGATAATGTATAATTCTCTTTAGAATTTTATCCAGATAATTATCCCAGAGTCTGGAACTTGTGCCCGGTAGATGGCAATAGGCTCGCCCCCTATTACATGGGACCTAACATAGCTGGCGAGATGTGGGTGTGTTTGCACACCTCTGCCTACCCCTTCGGGGAAAAAGGCGTGATGCTATGTATGTATGTATGTATAATGCACCAAAAAAAAGTATTTAGTCACCAAAGTACAAAATATGCTACAATTACGGCATTTTAGGAGGCGCCTGCACCATGCTCAAGCCAGACACTTTTATCGTTAAAGTAATCAATTGTCTTATAATATGCTTTTTGACATAAAGTGGTCTTTATAAAGGTTTTAAATTTATTGTCGGGCATACAAAGGACCGATTCAGGCAATTTATTATAAAAGCGTATACCTTACCCCTTGAAAGAATTACTAACCTTGCTAAGCCGGAGGGAACGGAGGGACTAGTTTATTTTTATTACGTAGATTTCTGTCTGTAACGTCACTTACTTTAGCTAGATGCATTTTTCCTGACATACAGTATGTTATCAAATATATATTGGGAAGCTACAGTTAAAATATTAATATCTTTAAATCGCTCGCTAAGAGAATCTCTCTTACCTAAACAATAAATGGCACGGACTGCCCTCTTTTGTAATATAAAAATTGTTTCTATATCTGCTGCATTTCTCCAAAGTAGTATTCCATAGGACATCAAGCTATGGAGGTAACCAAAGTAAACTAGCCTAGCAGTAGCTACATCTGTCAACTGCCTAATCCGTCTCACAGCATATGCAGCAGAGCTAAGCTTATTAGCTAAAATGGTGATATGGTCACCCCATTGTAATTTAGAATCTATTGTTATTCCTAAAAAGGTAGTGTTATTTACAAATTCTAACCTTTGGCTACCCAGCACGACATGGACGTTTGCTTGTCTGACATTGGGCATTGTAAATTTAACGCATTTGGTCTTTTCTGCATTCTACAATAGGTTGTTTGTAGAAAACCAATTTGAAATATCATTTAAAATATTATTAACATTATTCGCATCTGTACTATACCGATTTACTTTGAATATAAGTGATATATCATCTGCGAACATTACTATGCCAGCTTGTGCCTCGATCATGCAAGGCAAGTCATTAACATAAACCAAGAAGAGAAAAGGTCCCAGAATTGATCCCTGAGGTACGCCTATTTTGACGTTAGATCCGTTTGACTTAACGTTGTTCACATGAAAAGTCTGCATTTATTTATACAATTATAAGTAGTTTTTGTTAACAATTCCACAAAGCGAGTTCGGCTACATACTCTTCTATATTCTGTGGTTCTGCGATCAAAAAAATGTAGAGTACGTCCACTGAAGAGGCGACGAATGCAACGCGGCGAGCGGCGACAAATCGTTGTCACGCGTTGGTCGTCACCGTCACCGCTACACGTTACACACTTCGCCAGGAGAACACGAGAGTTATATCCGGGCGCAAATAGCGGCATGATCCAGCGCCGACACTTGAGTACCGATGTGTGGCAATCTTAGTACCTACCTCTTTAGTGGTTAATGCCAAGACTGTCATTCTTCCGTAGGATGTAAACCTAGCTTCATTTAGATTTCTTGCGTGCACATAGGTGCACGCACAGTTTTGCTAAGAATGCTTACATACACAAGATACTATAGCACAATGGTATACCTACTACGAGTACGAGTCAGTACGACACACTTACTGAGTGGACCATTTTTATAACGACTATTATTCATAAAGCGCACATGAATGAGATACATTTAAGTGGAACTTTAACAGTCATAATGTGGATACGTACAGTAGTCAAATAACAGAGCGAGGATAGTGTCTCTACCAAGAACCGTGACCTCGAGACGAGGCTCGTGACCCTCCGGCGACAAATGGGAGCGATCTGTCACTCGGAGGGAGGCTCTCTTACACTCTACTACACACTTCTTACAGTACCCCACAGCTGTTAGTGTAAGCTTTTAGAGCCGACAATCACTCCTACATTACACATCACTGCAGTACCTATTTCATAATATCAAATGTTGGAGGAAATAGATAATACGGATACGATACGGAGCTGTCACTCGTAATAACACACGCGAACACACGCACACATGACCTGGCCTAGTACCAGAGACAAAAGTAAAAACTACTAAGCATCGAACATAAATATTTACTTTCACTTAATCATCATAACATACGCATGGGTAGCCAGTTCTTGCTGTACGATTGCACTACTGTGTTGATGGCGTGATCGAAATAGAAGAGTAATATTCATAATGAGTTTTGTAATTAGCAACATTGTTAAACATATATTATTGTAATCCATTACTTGTATTAGTCTGTAAGCCTTCCTAAAGCAAATAAATCAAATCCAATCCCTATGTACTTATGCTTTGATATTTATAACTACGCAACGGATTTCGATGCGAATTTCACAAATGTATATAGTGGTTCTCGAGGAACCACTATAGTTAGTACAGTTTGTGTGTATATAATTTGTCAAGCGGGCGAAGCCGTGGGCGTCCGCTAGTATTCTATAAGTTTGTCTTCTCAAATTGATTTTGAAATTTTGAGTTCCCCTGAGCTCACCTGATACACAGTGATTTTTGGAAAATGTATGTATGAATAGCCTTTGTCGATGTTTTGTAAGTACGGAGCTACTGAACCTTTCGACTGATTACCTTAAAATTTTGCACTAACGTGTACTTTAATAGTGCGACAGCTGACGGGGAAGCTTATTACCATTACTTTTCCAGGGCCGGATTAAAGAATAAAAAACTCCCAAAAAACAGGTTTTTTTCTCTCTCCTTTCTCAAAAAGCAGCTTGAACTAGGTAGTTCAAGCTAGGTAGTTAGGTAACTATATGATCTATCACCATTGGACGAACTGTACAGGAATTACCATAAAAAAAAATTAATGAATGCCAAACCCAACAGGTACTCAGAATCTTATACAGTATTATTTATTCATCTTGTGTAAAACATAAATTTAATAGTTAGGTATACTTACTAGCAAATACTGCAACTTACTCGCATTTTTCTTGTAAATAGTTTCTGCGCTTATGGCAATAGTAAGGAAGTTTGTCCTGTGTGTGGTTTTATTGTGTCTTCTGTAAGTTCCCAGTGAAGTGGACACAACCCACGTAATGAGCAAATTGCTGACTCTTAGGAATTTAATATAGCCTCCGCCATCGGCCGCCGCGCCTCGCCCCAGCCGAGTGTCCGACACAAGACCCTGCTTGTGTACACTCACTACTGCTCTATGATACCTACACTGTTATGTCATGGAAGTATCTTGTGAGAGGATAAACTACTTGGTCCCACTCAATCAACACAATGATGAATGAACTCTGATTGAGTTCTGAGTTCTGTACAAGTACATACCTACAGCAGTGAGTGCCACCACCGCCACCGCCCACCGGACGACAAAACTTAATAGAATATTTACTTTGTTATCGATATCGCGCTTACTGCCGAAACGCAACCCGATCATTCAGATAGGTCCGATCAAGTGATCCTCGTTAATGGCTGGACAATTAAACAGCCGGTAGATATTTCGGACATACAATATTATCAACGATCACCATGCCCAGAGTTATAAATACGAGTAGTTACCGAACTACACGCGCTATCCTATTAAAATAATATTTCTGAAATAAATTGCAACGCGATTCTGTCAATGCCACGAGGCCGCGAAGCCACTCAGCTGATGAACGCTGCCACTGGTACGATGAGACGTGTGACGTGACGTGACAATGCATCACGCACACAGGTACACAAACAATTGTATAATGCTGTATCCCATTGTACCTCTCTGTATAGAAGTTTATTTAACTTGACATACTAAATGAATCAGTGAGAACGTTAATAGTACTATTCTCTATTCTGTGCCTGCAGGTACAATTTACAATAATTTGTTTTGGGTTATTTATTCTGAACAAATTCTATAAGTAGAAGTAAGATAGTTTAACTGTACTAAAATAGGGTCATGATTTTTATTCGTCTAGGAATGTGTTATTTGTTTAACATACACCTTGCTAATGTGCCTTTAATTTTACCACCCACAAATCGGTGAAAAAGTCGCGCGTGTAAGCGTGTCGCACCGCGCACCCTCATCGCGCGACAGAAACTTTTCCAATTAGTTGACAAAACCGCGCGCGAACCTTCACAGTCAACCCCGCACTGTCCACCCACAGTCGGCACTGAGTCCATTTACTTTTATACTTCAAATTAAATTAGTTTTCCACATACTAATACCAACATCTATAGGTATACTTTATCAGGATGGCTCCCGCCCAATTGATTAGCTAAAAGCATTTTAAACTTTATTACACGCTGTTATCGATTTAGATACTTAGGTACATACATATTACAGTGGAAATTGTTATGACTGAATTTGGTTTAACATAAGTACATTATGAAATATTAAGAGTTTTTGGGTTAACGTGCTAAACTCTGAACAATTCCTATTTGGACCGTACTGTAACATAATAATTATATTTCATCGTGATTTAATGCAGGCGAAACAGCGGGGTACATTATTGTTACAAATAACTGACATTACCTAAATCAATTAAATTGAATATTTAGTGAAATTTACATCCAACTACGCATCGCCGCCGCCGCCGCCGCCGCCGCCGCCATAGTTTGTTCTCACTATCCAACCCGAGCTCAGCTTCCAGATAAACTTTCAATACAGCTTCATTTGAGAAAGCTATTAAGATTATAATCACGTTCGAGCGCATCTGTAATGCTTCGATTTGTATGCGCGCGTTTAATCACTTCCTCCACCTTAGCAGAGAAGCCCTCCTACACGACGCACGCCGCGATATTACTCACAATATTAGTTAATTACAAGCTTTATTTTTTCGTAATTGACACTTAAGATAAAACAATCAAGAACCGTTTTAATGTTTACAGTATTACACGCAACATTAACATGGCACCGGCAGACGCCCCGCGGCGCAACAACGCGGCAACGGGCGGCGAGCGCGAGGCCGCGCCTGTACCGGAGATAATGTTGTAACTTTCATTTGAATTATTGTAAACCAAACCAATATCAAGTTGGCTGTATTAAAATAATGTCACACGATATCCCTTGTGTTTTACAAAATTTATAACTAAGTGACGCCCACAGCCCATTGCCGCACTGTTACGTTACGTCAGTGTCAACCGAACCTGGAATAGTTATGACGGTGTTACTGGTGAGTGTTACAAATCATCTATTTTCTACCTTGGTTACAGAGTTTGGTACCTAAATATGAGGGGTAGGTGCTGCAGGATTTTTGTACCTGTGGAAGACTGATATAGGTAGGTACCTATATCAGTCCTCCACGGGTACAAAAATCCTGCAGCTCACTTACAGAACATACCGCGATGTACGTTGATCATAAATGTTTTGTTTCTTTCTTTGTCTTAAGATTCAAGACTGGAACCCACTTTGCATGAATATAGGATATAGAACGAGGGACAAGAGTAAATTATGATATAAAAACGAGCTATTAGACCGAGCCAGTGTTTATAGCTCGCTGTGATGTATTGTACCTAAGTAATTCATTACCGATATAAGTGACTGCGGCGGCGCGGGCGGCGGTGGCCCGCGGCTCATGTTATTACTGCCTTACATTAATTCGTCAAGTGTGGTCCGGCTCCGCCCACGAGACAGCTTAAATTAAATAATAAACCGCAGCGAAGCGGTATACCGTACACCGCACGTTCTGCCTGTTGCCTACTAAGTACGTCTACGTATACGTGTTCTACTACACGTACACGATATGACGATACCCGCGTGCCTACTAGGTATTTACATTACTAAACACTCTAAACATACAAACTTCAAATATTGGATAGAAACAGGCGTTACTTGGCGAAAATCCATGACAAAACAATGGTAAGTAAAATGTTTTAAGAAAAAACTTTTTCAAATTATATAATAGCATTAATTTTTCGTTCATGTCTTGTACTATTTTAGATATGTGGATGATATTATTATATGTTGGACAGGAACAAAACGTCAGCTTAGCGTCCTTGTCTCCAAGTTGAACTCAGTACACCCTAGAATTGATTTTTCACTAGAGTTGGAGTCAGATTCCACTCTCAATTTCTTGGACCTTTCAATTACTAGAAGGAACGGTATTCATGAGTTCCGTATCTATAGGAAACCAACAGTTACAGACACAGTTATTCCTTACTCATCCAATCACCCATGGCAACATAAAATGGCAGCTTTCCACAGCTTACTGAGCAGGTTACTGGCGGTACCGTTGAGCCCACAGGCATTTGGTGAAGAATTGTCCATCATTTGCTACATAGCACAAAGTAATGGCTATGACGTAGGAATGGTCCACTCATTATTAAATAAAAAACGCAGAAAGGCTAGTTTTCATTTATTACATCCGATTCAAGATCCACCTAGGAAGTACACGGCCTGTTTGCCGTTCGTGGGTCCCGTCTCGTTGAGTATAGCTAAGATCATGAGGGAAAGTAGTATATTTGTTGCTTTTAGAACTCAGAACACCTTGAGGGAGCTATGTAATGGCAAGGATTCGGTGTCGGTCTCACGCAGATCAGGTGTTTATTTGTTGAGTTGTGATGAATGTGGTTTGAAGTATGTGGGACAGACTGGCAGGTCCTTCGATATTAGATATAAGGAACATAGAGCGGCGTCCCGCAATGGTTGTCCTGAGAAATCCCTCTTCGCGAAGCATCTTCTTGACACTGGTCATTCCTTGAACAATAGTAGTAAATTTGTCTGGTGCAAGCGCGGGAATGTTCTTATACGGAAGAGTGATCAGGATAAAACATACATAATCCGCTCAGAAGAGGACATTAGGAAATGGGTGCAACAGATAAGTAACGACAAAGCGTGAGTCATTGCCCTGTTTTGTTTTTTAATTATTTTTCTTTTTATTACTTCGCACAATAACGTATGCAACACCTACCTACCTATGTATAACGTCCTATGGCTAGTACAACTAATAATTTGTTCGAAGATAATTTTGTCATCTGGAACGATTATATGACGTCATTACCAAAAAATAACCACATGATAACAACTTTACATGTGAATATAAGGTCTATTATATTGAACTTCGCTCAGATTGAAAGTATTGTTGCTTCAAGCCCGCGGTTGGTTGATATTGTGGTATTGACAGAGGTCAACATTAGGGAAACCTGCTCGCCATTGTTTGAATTATCTAATTATAATATGTACACTAATCTAAGAACAAATAGAAGAGGCGGGGGTGTGGTGGTCTATATTCATAAAAAAATTAAATTCACAAGGTCATCAACTTGTTCGTATTTTAGTGAAATTGTTATGGGTCGAATCGAATGAAACAATCAACAAATAACCATAATTAGTCTATATAGGCCACCAAATCTATCAATCACCACATTCGTAAGGGAAATTAGTAATTTGATTCAAAATAGGGCTGAAAAATGTAACTTGCTGATTGTCGGTGATATGAATATCGATATATTGAAATCTTGTAATATGACATCTGATTACATGAACACATTGTGTGGGTTAGGGTTAACGAGTTGTATTAATCAATATACGAGGGTTGAAAAGAAGGGTAACCGAGTCACCAAGTCATGTATAGACCATATGTTCGTGCGGAGCAGCTCAGCGACAGCGACTACAATCTATTCCGCCGTAGTAAATGAGTCACCAGCTGATCATTACATAACTGCATGTACACTACCTGTCGAGCGGCAGCGTAGGTACGATGCAAGCGAGCGCGTTGTATATACCTACGACAGTGAACGAGTGCTGACTGAGCTGCGCCGGGCGGACTGGAGTGCGTGCCTTTCTTGTGATTCCGCTGGCGATATTTATGGCAAAATGTGTAGTGTTTTTTCAGATACGTATGAGCTATGTAAACAGCGCAAAGTTAGGTTAAATAAATACAAATCAAACGCCTGTAACTGGGTGAATAAAAGAGTGTTATCTATGTGTGAAAAACGTAACGAGTTGTTCAAACTATACAAAAAGGTACCGACAATAGAAAATAAGATAATCTATAATAAATATAGAAATAAAACGAATAAATATATTAATTATACAAAAAACAAATTTTATAATAGAGAAATCACAAAAAACTTTCATAACAAAAAAACTGTGGCAATTTATAAATGTGTTGTGTGGCAGGGTTGTTCACTCGGTTGATGAGACGATTCAGAAGTACTTCTCGCTATCTGATAGGGACGCTGCAAATATGTTCGCGATCGAATTTAAAAAGAATATAGATATCCTAGATGTACATTCGTGTGATAAAAATGTATTGACCGGGTCAACAGGCACTGCTGGGATGGGGGTGGATGTGTCGATGAGATTACCAAAAATAACTGACGAGGAGACATGTAAAATATTAAACAGATTAAACATTAATAAAAGCCCAGGACTAGATGGAATTCGAGCAGTTGATATTAAAAATATAAAAAAGAAATAACACCCGTAATTACTAACTTGATAAATAGTTGCATTGCCACATCCACTTACCCAGACAACCTAAAGGCGGGCGTAGTGCGCCCTATATATAAAAAAGGTAGGCACGATGACTGCAATAACTACCGTCCTATAACCATACTGTCTTGTGTCGACAAGGTAATTGAGAGGTACTTGGGAGATAAGCTCAGTCAGTTCTTGCAATCACACAACATAATTCATGGCAAACAATTTGGTTTTCAAAAGGGCCGAAGTACATCTCAATTGCTTTGTCAATTTACCAATGAGATCAACGAGCACTTGAATGAAAAACGTCACGTGCTCGTTATTTTCATTGAATTCAGCAGGGCTTTTGATATGCTCCAATATAATGTGCTGTATGAAGGGTTGGAGCGATCTGGCATACGGGGCCCATTGTTACGACTTTTCCAAAGTTACCATCTCAATAGGTACACGAAAGTTAAAGTAGGAAATACATACAGTAACAATATAAATACTAATAAAGGCACGGCCCAGGGTTCAATATTAGGTCCAAATGAATATATTGTATATGTTAATGAAATGTGTAACCTGTTTGCACACGGCTCCGTGTACCAGTTTGCTGATGACACTTGTCTAGTCGTAGCTGACAGAAATGTAGAAACTGCTGAGCTTCAATTACAGGAAAATTTTAATAGGATGTGTCAATGGGCGCACGACGTTGGATTGGTGATTAACGCCCAAAAAACCAAATTAATGTGTATAGAATCGTCTCACAACACGAGCAGTTATACTCCAAGTATAGTGGCTCACGATCATGAATGTCTACATAACAACTTTTTATGTAAACCCAACAGTACATGTACCAAGCTAGATCAAGTAAATGAACATATGTACTTGGGCCTAGTGATAGATAACCGATTTAACTGGGGGGCACATATAGAATATGTTTGTAAAAAGTTAACAGCACTGCTAAGTAAGATATATGTACTTAAGTATAAAATGCCATTTAAAACATTACGTCTATTGTATCTTGCATTGGCTGATTCCGTAATTAGCTATGCCTTAAGTAGTTATGGTAGGACTTACAAGACTTATGTGGAAAAAATATTTAAGATGCAAGTGAGATTGTTGAAAAAGATTGTACCGCTTAACGTAAAAACTGAACATGGCGATAACTACAGTGAAATCTTCAGATACTGTGAAGTATTACCGATACAAGCCAAAATTAAAATGGCCGTTATGAAAGAAGAGATTGCTAACATTAACCAACTGTGTGAGCGAACACGTAACAGTAACTTGAGACATCTGCCACACCTAAAAAAAATACTGTATTCCAAGTTCCAATAATTTATATGGAACCAGAATATGTCGTTACATACTGCCTAGTATTTTGAATAACCTACCTGAAAGTATCATAAATAAATACGTTACCGAACAGCCATACTTAAAATCCTTGCACAAATACCTACTGGAAAATATAGACCTAAATTACCTATAAACTAATCACTGTATTATTAGTGTATCCATTTACCTTCAAAATTCATGTAAATTGTTTTTGTTATTGTTATAACTAGTGACTATAAAGTATTGTTAAAATTCGAAACTCCCACTCGCACAAAAACCTTCGAGGTTTAAGCGAGTGGATATTATGCATGCAGACTGTATTATTATAATGTTTTGGTCAATGAATAAAAAAAAAAAAAAAAAAAAAAATAGTAACACTTTTAAAGTTTTACGTTTATGTGAGAAAGGGTTCAAGTTAAGTGTTTGGGAAAGGCTAGAAATAGTTAGAAGAGATGCGGACACCTTACTCAACGAACAAATAGATTTTCATACATCTCCCTTACTTAATCTGTTTACGAACAGACAGACACATTAATTGTTGTTGGTTTGTGTGTGTCATTTGGGTTTTCTACGCAACTTATCAAAAGAAAGTAATTAAATCAAACAGATAAGGTCAAGTATTGGTGAATACCTATTTTTGGAACTTAGTTAGCATGATCTGAGGTTTCTACCCACATTAGTTATTGTAAAGAATCCTACATCGCGATAATGAAATTTGCACGCGTTTACTTATAAGCAAACACGTTACAACCACGAATTTTGCTGTTCTCTCTGAGACAGTCTTGATAATGCCTCGTTTAGAGGCGAAACAATTGTCGACGTTTTTGTTGTCTTTTTAATTCTGCGAAAAATTAATGCTATTATATAATTTTAAAAAGTTTTTTCTTAAAACATTTTACTTACCATTGTTTTATACAAACTTCATATTCACCGATCCCATGTTTTTAAACTATAAATTGGTCATAGTTTGTGGCTATCATAAACTATATTAATTTGAAGTGGGAACTATATTAATCTAAGGGAAAAAATGCCTCTTCTTGTCATTGAGATCGCGGACAAAATAAGTCAAACCACGTTCTGGTAAGTGTCAGAAAACAAGGAATCAATACCATCCTATTTGAATAGCGTCCACCATAAGAACAATACTTATGATTAAGCGTAATTGGCTCTATTTCACTTCTAATTTAAAAGTAACAAAGCAAGTGAGGTAGGTACAATGATTTCGATTGACTTCAAATAATAAGGAACGTGAATTGTATCGTCACTACACTCTCACTCAAACAAGACACCTTATACACAATACAGGCGCACATAGCGTCACATGGAGTGGGACATCGCAATACCAGTATGCGCGCGCGCCAGTTCATTAATGGATGCCCAACTCAGCCCAACCTTTAGCTCCTCTTATTGCGCATATATCACGAACTGATAGACAGAGACACGGGCACACGTCGTCCTGTACATACTCACGCACAGACGGATGGTTGTTACCTGGAACGATAAGACACTGTTGTTAGTTTTATTGTATGTACTGATATGATCATACAATACTAGGAACGACTTAAATGAAGTAACCTACGAGTATCAATGAATATCTCAATTAAACAATACTGAGCACTGAATTGAAAAGAGATTGAAGGAATTGGCAAGTTCACGTGCCATAATAATTTGATGTTAGTATTTCGAGCGTAGCGGGTAGGAGCCGCTTGGTAACTTCTCAAACTAAGCTATCTTCCGCATGCCTTTGAAAAGAGTAAGTACGTACATATTGAAATTTCTTCAGCATAATATTATAAGATAGACAATTTACAGCTAAGAATAACATGATTATGAATCATCACTGCCCATGAAATAGACTGACTGCTGTGACGTATCCCCATTTGTCAAGAGTCAAGATGTTCCAATACGTCACGTCACGTCGCGTGGACGAGTGACCCAGGAAACGTGTCGTGGCATTGACACATGGCGCAGCGGTACACTTACCATCAATTACTTGCTCAAATACTGGTCACCCACAGTCTTAGACACGATCGAACCGAGCCTTCATCCACTAATTAATCGGCACACTTGTCAAAGAACGATCGCAACTACATACGTTAATATCTCGATCTAGTCATTAGGGTGGTCTAAAATATTTTAACCGATAATGCTGGTGCTGACGATACTTACTGCGCCAGATAAAACTTAATTTTATTTATATACCTAAGTACTGGCTTATATCCGCGGCTCCACTCGCGTGGAATAAATTATTCGTTCTCAATTCCTACGCGAACACAAATACCATACACAGTGCCGGCGGCACAACACGTCTGCTTTTGCTAAATCTAAATCGGAGAAATCATATTTCTGCTAAGCATGTAAATGCCTACGTACAAAATAATATTATTATTGGTATTATAGGCACCTACGCACAGGGCATGATGTAAAGAGCTGTAAGCTTATATAAAAATATCATACATCCCTACGTATGCAGTTAATAGGGCAGCATTATTAAGGTACTTGTATATTACTAGTATATTAGTGGTGTGCATGCCGCGGTCACCTTCCACGAATGCCATCCGCGCTTCGCCTGTGTATAGTATAATGATATGTGTAATATTGTGTATACAGTAGGTATACATAGCATTCTAGCTTCGCTCTACTACAGCGACGCGACCGACGCTGGGACATTATATAAATCGCAGTAATACTGAAGCAAAGGATTTTAAACCATTGCACCGTTTGGTAAAGTATTCAACACAATAATCTCACAGTCTAACTCTCTAACAACTTCTTGTTGAGGACAAACCGACCACGTGATAAATATAAGATACTATATACGAAGTTTAGGTGTAGTTGGGCAAGGTCAGCCAGTGACATACTCCCAGACACATATTGGTGAGTGCAATGTAATGTAGCACAATGCAGGTGTGACCAGACGCTTAATGGTGACAAATTGAACATCTGCTCACCCCCGGCTAAGGGTGTCGACACACTGGCGAACTGCTATGTCGATGACGGAGTGAGATCATTATCATCAGCCGGTGTCATCGAGATAATTGATACGGTATTATTTTTATTCAGCCAGGAATTAGTACTAAACAGTTGTGCCACAATTCTGTAAAATTTTAATTGCTCTTCGTTGTCCAGTACGAACTGCAAAGAAATTTCTGTAGGATATAAGAATGAAACGCTAATTCCTCTTACTTGAATGGCATCTGTGTACTCATACTCGTACATAGAGCAACACGGTCGTCGTATTCGAGCCACGGTGGAACTATTAAGTTACCTCGATATAAAATGCAGTGTACTTACTATTTTATTCCCAATGAAGAAGTGAAGAAGAAAACGATATATCGCCCATGGGTTGTGAAGGTCAGATGGCAGTCGCTTCACGGAAAATATCGATGTTCAGCCGAATTACAGTTAGACTGGAAAGCCGACCCCAACTAAGTTGGGAAAAGGCTCGGTGTATGATGAAGAAGTGTATCAAAAGGGCAATTTTTTTTATCGATAGTCACCGATGTAATTATCGATACGATACGATGCCGATGTACATATCTGATTATGCCCAATACATTTTTAAACTTCCGCGACAGCGACAAAAAAATCTTCCCTCGTAACTGGTTAGGTAAATCTAGTTACCAACATGGACGAAGGGGTTTTTTACACACTAAAAATACACGCCAAAAATTGACACAAGAACCGACTTCAAATGATCGAAATGGAACCAAATAATTGTCGGAATGAGACCAAATTGAAATGGGACAACTTCGGAAGTAGAAGCTTTCATTTAAAAAACAATCATAATTGGTTCCCCCAGTCCAGAAATATGAGGTAACAAACATAAAAAAAATAAAATTAAAAAAACACGGTCGAATTGAGAACCGACTCCTTTTTTGGAAGTCGGTTAATAAATCTACGAAAACCGACGATAAAGATGATGTGTTTTCCTTTTTATTCACCAACATTGGATTGAGCTGAATCCAGTCAACCAGTGACCACGGCTGTTGCAACAGGGTCGAAACGTCGAAGAATAGACTCGGTTTTCATAAGTTTATATTATTACTAGTTATCCCGACGAACTTTGTAACGCCTCAAATAAAAAAAAAAAAAAAAATAAAAATAAAAAATTGAAAAACGCGACGGACGGACAGACATACATACAAATTGTCGTATTAAATATATAGATAATACAAAGAAGTTTATAATATAGAGTTAGGATTAAGATATTATGTTGCTCGACATCTTTGCTATTGCTAATCTTAAACTCATCGTGACAGCTGTCCTGGTTTCGCTCCCGGATCCAACCGCGACACCGGCATCGGCATCGGTACAGGCACCGGCTTCGGCATCGGCACAGGCACCGGCATCGGCATCGGCACAGGCACCGGCATCGGCATCGGCACAGGCACCGGCTTCGGCGTGATGGATTAAACCGAGTACGTCCTTCCATCTCACAACCACCCGTGACGCGACTAGCAACTTCACGCAACGCACAATTATTAACCTCTCACTACGACACATGGAGTCAGCCAGCGTGCTACTGCTGCCACAGAATAGGGAAGGGTACTATTACGTAGATGGAGCTACGACATTTTGTGCTGCTAACACAACCTTGACATCTAGTTAGTATTTATGTTTGACAAAGTGGGGAAATATTGAAGTTTATCTCTTTACAGGTTGAGCGTCCGAAATAAGCAATGTAAATTAAACAATCAAGTTTGAAACTGTAATAACTGTACTTGTAAACAAATGAGACTGCAAAATCAGAAATCAAGAACTGACTGTAGCTTCAAAATATTTTAACAGTACAATAATGTATCAGGAGAGTGAGTGCCGCACCGTACCGTACTAACTGCACGCTCTCTAAATATTTAGAAGTAGGACGTCCGGTCGGCGGTGTGGTGTGCACGGTCCAGCAACCTGCCGCGGTGCAGGGGGCACAGGGAGTCGGGGCGAGACTCCTCCAGTGAGCCGCGAGGGGCCAGTGACCGTCCGCGCCAAGCTGAGGTTAATTGTTCATATATTTCAGCCGTAACTACTTTATAATCGTTGCCAGAATTTTACATAAACGAGTTGTCGGTCCTCACCCCACGCCATTTAGTAGCTTCGCAACAAAAACATTAAATGTAAATAATGGCACAACTTGTGACACTTTATTTTGTTAATTGTCGTAAGAATTATGCACCAATTTGGAATTTACTCACAAAGACCGAACGAACGTCGATCGCTTTATCGACCTGTGTAAGAACTACGAGTAGTACGAGTATGTTCGCTACAACCTCGACAGTGAAACGGCAGGTGCACCACTTGTAGGTGAGGTTGGCCTCGGTGGGACCACTAAGTATATATTGTTTTTACAAATAAGGAATAGTTCGATAAAATAATAAGATGGGACGACAACAATGTATTAAAGTATTTAATAAAAGACATCAACGCCACACTCGTACAGGGGGCCAATTCGCGTATTTGAATTGTAGCAAAGTAGCATCGTATTTGCACGTCGAAGGCAAATTTTTCAGTTTTCGTAGTCTACTAACACAAACGCAGTCCAGTGGCGAACGAGCGTCTGCCTGCTAGCTTGTGACGCGCTAGTGGCTAAATTTTTGTGGGAAGATGGAGTTCAAATATTTTTCGGGTACTGGGGACCGCAAAAACGAGGGAAAATTAGACCTGGGATGCTTAGTTTTCGAGCTATAGGTTACTGGGAATCTTGGGTATTTTTGCGGGATGAGAATTCCCTGGAATGATTTAGCATGCGAATGGGACTCGTGATGGGTGGGATTGCAGGGGGAACAAAAAATTGCTTACAATTTAGCTGGGAAGCTCGTTTCCTGGGATATAGGGGCTGGGAAGTTGTAAATGGTGGGAGTAACTGGATCTAACTTAACCTAATGATGATTGTACTCTGCAGTCATTCGGTTTGGTGCCTTTCTGACGCCATCCTGGTGCGTTGGTTGTGAATCCAGGTCCATTGTCCAACCGGTGACGCCATGATAGTGACATAACAATTATAAGGATTTTGATATGTAAAAATTACAAATACCCTTATTGATACCAGATTGTACAAATTTTAATAAAATCTCCGTTAAAATGTTCTCAAACTAGAGAAACAAGTGGATGTACTTGCAGAACCAGAACGACGACAAAGAACATTTGTTTATGAACTACCTATCTCTCTAAACTGAAAGACAATAAAACTATGTACGTGTTTGACCCGCGCTTCAAATAATGCACTAAGTACCGCCACCACCACTCACCCCCACTAATCTAAATAATAATCGAGTCAATGCCGTGCGAATACCGCCAAACAACATGGATTGTAATGTAAATGTATGCTAATGGTGTGAGGAGTTGAGGAGAGGTCGGACAGACGTTGTAGCTCCACCGCGCTGTAGCGCTTCACAATATTGTTGCGGGTGCTGAGTGCTCGCGGCGACGACGACGAGAAAAAATGGCAACCGTAGTGCACAGATAACGACAGCTTATGTAGTGAGAAAGTGAGGGTTTGAGCTAAATTGTGGAAGCATGACTTGTGTCAACAACGTGCCGCGACTTAGACGGCGACGCGCGACGCTCAAATGTAAATTGTATAACTCCTTGCTTTGATGATTTCCAATTTGTTGTACCGTTTTATACCGAGTCGGGTAATTTAAATGCTACACGGAACAGAGAACGATTACCGTTCTTATAATTTGAGCTAGCTTGAGATAGCGTAATGTCTACCCTTAGTTGAATTATCTGTAAATAATAGCAAACAAAGCAATTACACAGTGCTGGTGCACCCATACCCATCACCACTACGCCTCTTGTAACCAAGTTGTAAGAAAACTGTCGACGCTATTCCTTGCTATAAAATAGTACATACTAAATTACGTATTGAGAATGTCCAAAAATATTTATTTATTTATGTATGTATTTAAACTTATTATTACTTATTTATTTATTTTTACTTTCAAAAATGTTACTTATTATAAAACAAGGTTTTCTTTACACCAACTACTGTGTCCCTTCTGTCTACATGATAATACTAAAAATCTACGCAGTTCTCACCAATACAGCATTTGTATAATTCTCTAAAGCTTTATGTGGTAAACGAATACCAGTTGACAAATTAGTATTAAGTACCACTTCACGTATAGTGCGGAGTTTAGCGAGTGTTCTCAGGACGGGTATTCGACTGAGACGGGCCCAATCCGCTACTTTCCATACAATTTAAATGAACAATTTGCCGCTTCACTTATTTATTACGCTGACGTACCCATTACTCCCGCCATTCGTCCTCGTCCACCCTCTTCTGTTATTTCTTACCGAAAAGATTTTTTGAACGGCTTTTCTTTTATTATTTGCAAGCGCTTTCATGTCTACATTAATAATTTCCGTGAAACAAATTAATGATTAATCTATTGGCGCAATTATACGCGTATAAAAGCTCGTATAAAAACCTACAACAATTCTGATGTATAAGTTACAAAATTGAGCGTGTCTATGTCGTACACCAGAAATAATTAAATTTGTAAAGTTAAACAATATTTTCATAGAGCTGAATCACAGTTTGAAAGTTAATAAAATTGTAATTCTGTTCTGAGCGTGTAAAACGTGTAAATTTAAAAGATAACTAAATATTGCAGTTGGTGTTAATTACTTATATTGAATGTCCCTGTGATTGTTTAGGGAAGCTAGTTGATAAATAAAAAAAATATACGGTAAGTCAATTCACCGAAACTTCTTCTTTATTGAAATCGCTTTTAAATAAGTGTACTATAATGTATGGGAAGTGAGGCAGGCGCGATTGACTGCAGAAACGCATTGCGGAGCGCTGTCGCAGTGCGCCCGCCGCCGCCGACGCTGCATGCAGCCTGTGCTCCTGCTAAGCTAGCTGTGTTCTCGTACGTCACGTGAGGCCTGACGACAAGTTGCTAATCAGTACCTACACTACCTGCATGATACTGATGCATGGGAATACATAGAATATTTATTTATAAGGTAACCGCATTTACTTAAAGCAAAGAATCAAAGAATCAATCAAGAATCAAATAATCAAAGAATCAATTTCATTTATTCAGTTTAGGCACATAAAGAGCACATATGAATGTCAAAATTTTACAATTTTGTCAAGTAATATTATAAAAATACTAAATTAAGTAACTACATAAATAACCATTAGAAAATGATTCTTTCGCTGGTTCGGTAAGTTGGTTCTCCTGAGAAGAGACCAGCAAGAAACTCAGGTAGATTATCCATTTTCTTTTTTAATATTGTTTTGTTTACATTGTTACAATTAGTTTATATTGTATTATACGAGTGGCCAACAACAGAAGATTAGGGTGACCATGCATTTTTATCATTAAGATATTCGTCTACATTATAGTAGCCTTTCATCATCAAACATTTTTTAACTACTATTTTAAACTTATTAAGAGGCATGTCAACCAAATCCTGAGGAATTTTATTATACATTTTATACATTTGCCTACAAACGAATTACCAACTTTATGAAGTCTAATTTTGTCATTGCCAGTTTATTTTTATTTCTTGTATTAAAATTATGGTTATCGGATTTTTTTTTAAGAGATCTATGTTCTTCCGTACATATAAGATGTTGTCGTAAACATATTGAGAAGCAACTGTTAAAATATAAATTTCTTTAAATAAAACAATGGTAAGTAAATTTTTTTAAGAAAAAACTTTTTAAAATTATATAATAGCATTAATTTTTCGCAGAATCAAAAGGACAACAAAACGTCGACAATTGTTTCGCCTCTAAACGAGGCATTATCAAGACTGTCTCAGAGAGAACAGCAAAATTCGTGGTTGGAACGTGTTTGCTTATAAGTAAACGCGTGCAAATTTCATTATCGCGATGTAGGATTCTTTACAATAACTAATGTGGGTAGAAACCTCAGATCATGCTAACTAAGTTCCAAAAATAGGTATTCACCAATACTTGACCTTATCTGTTTGATTTAATTACTGTCTCTTGATAAGTTGCATAGAAAACCCAAACAACACACACAAACCAACAACAATTAATGTGTCTGTCTGTTCGCAAACAGATTAAGTAAGGGAGATGTGTGAAAATCTATTTGTTCGTTGAGTAAGGTGTCCGCATCTCTTCTAACTATTTCTAGCCTTTCCCAAACACTTAACTTGAACCCTTTCTCACATAACCGTAAAACTTTAAAAGTGTTACTATTGTTCAAGGAATGACCAGTGTCAAGAAGATGCTTCGCGAAGAGGGACCTTTCAGGACAACCATTGCGGGACGCCGCTCTATGTTCCTTATATCTAATATCGAAGGACCTGCCAGTCTGTCCCACATACTTCAAACCACATTCATCACAACTCAACAAATAAACACCTGATCTGCGTGAGACCGACACCGAATCCTTGCCATTACACAGCTCCCTCAAGGCATTCTTTAAATAGTTCTTTCAGCGAGTCACGGGGTCCGAGTCTATAGATTGCTCGTATAGCTCGTTTCTGTAATACGAATACTGTCTCAATATCGGCAGCTGAGCCCCACAGCAGCAGACCATATGACATAACGCTATGAAAGTAGCTAAAATAAACTAATCGTGCCGTTTTTTCGTCAGTCAGTGACCTTATCTTTCTAACCGCATAGGCAGCTGAGCTAAGTCTTCCTGCCAAGGCTGTGATATGAGGACCCCATTGTAGTTTACTATCTAGAGTTATCCCAAGAAAAACTATGGTATTCACTATTTGAACTAATTCATTATTCATAGTAATATGAGTATCCACCTGTCTACCATTGGACATAGTAAATTTTACACATTTTGTTTTCTTCGCATTGAGCAGCAAGTTGTTACTTGTGAACCAATGCAATATTTCCGAAAGGGTATTATTTACATCGTCAAGTGCTACTTTTTGTCTATCACTTTTAAAAATTAATGATGTGTCATCAGCAAATAATACTATCTCACAAAGATTTTTGGTGAAATAAGGAAGATCGTTTACGTTTATTAAGAATAAAAGGGGTCCTAATATCGAGCCCTGGGGTACTCCCATGACTAATGAGGCGCCAGAAGAGTCGGTGCCATTAATGTTTACTTTTTGTACTCTACCAGTGAGGTAAGACTCGAGTAAGCCAAGTGAGCTGTTCGAAACACCATAATAACCTAATTTTAGTAGCAAAGTCTCATGATCAACACAATCAAAAGTTTTTGATAGATCACAAAATATACCAATGGCATCCTGCTTTCCTCCCAAGCATCAAATATATGTTTCACAAGTGCAACTCCTGCATCCGTTGTGTTCCTACCTTTAGTGAAACCAAACTGTTTGTTATGAAGTAACTTATTGTCTGTAAAATGTGAAAGCAATTGATTAAATATTATTTTTTCAAAAATTTTACTGAGGGTTAATAGGTCAATAGGGAAATAGGTCGAAAATTTGAAGGATCACTTTTGTCTCCTGCTTTAAATAAAGGAATGATTTTACTGTACTTCATAAGATTAGGAAACTGAGTGAGGCGCTATAGCAGGCACTATTGATTTTATTATATTAGTTGAAATGCCCCAAAGATCCTCTGTATTTTTTATATTTAGTTGTTTAAAAGTTTTAAGTATAGTGACAGAGTCAATTTACTGAAAATCAAAGTTAATTCTACATTTATCAACACTAGATTTAAGAAGAGAATTGGCTACGTTTTTTGACGAATTTAACTTATTTGTAGTGGTGATTGGAACATTTGTGAAAAAAGATTCAAATGCATTGGCCACTTCAGAATCAATTTTAAAATGTTTATCATCTATTTTTAACTCGAAGGATCGATCACGTGACTTTGCTTTACAAGTTTCTTTGTTAATAACATTCCATATTGCCTTCGTTTTATTATCAGATTTTTCAATTTTAGCCCGTATATAATTAGATTTAGCTGTTGAACATACTTTTTTGAATAGTTTGGAGTACTTTTTAACCTGTTCAATTACTTGTGGCTCATTAGTAGATGCCTTTGTCTCGTATAATTCATATAATTTCCTTCTACTTTTATAGATTCCAGGCGTAGCCCAATCACTAAATTTAATTTTGAATTGATTTACGTTTATTGTTTTTTTAGTGAAAATGTTATCACATTCGTATTTGATTACTCCGAACAAATCTCCGTAATGATCATTCGGGTTTTTATCATTATTCAACTCCAAAAGAGGTACTTTATTCTTAATATTTTCTTTAAATTTTTCTAATCTATAAGTTGTGATTGGTCTACAAACAATATTTTTTGATAATGGAACATGTTGGTACTTAAATCTAACTAACTGACCTGCATGATCTGAATTTATAAAATGTATTATAGATTTCTCATCTACATTGCTGTTAGAAAAAATATTATCTAAGCAGGTAGCTGATGTGGCTGTGGTGCGAGTTGGTTCACAAAAAAGATTTTGTAAGTTAAAAGATTTAAAAAGGTTGAGGAACCTTAGCGCGTTCTGAGAGTTTTCTAAAATATTAATATTAAAATCGCCACATACAACTATAGTCTTCTTACATTTACATACCTTTTTTAAGGCTTCCTCCATAATGGACTCAAACAGGTAGTAATTTCCAGAAGGAGGTCTATAGACGCTAATAATAATATATTGTTCTAGCTCTGCACATGATAGTTGAATATTTCGCTCACTTGTGAGTGCTACTACGTCTTTTCGGCCTTTTGATTTTAATTTGTCATTAATTAAAATGAGAGACCCACCTCTTATAGCGGAATCTCTAGTAAACGCACTAATGATTTTATAATTATCAATATTTACTAAGAGTTCATGTTTTTTTAACCAGTGTTCAGTTAAACAAAGTACATGGATACGTTTTTCATTTAAAAATACTTTGCCAGAAAAGCCTTCAATATTATATTTGACGCGACATAACCAAAAATTCTGGTAATCTGTGAACAGCGCTGTGGGCTACGTTATTGTTATTCCTCTGTCTTTACTTGTACCAATATTACATAATGTAGCTGTTTGTTGTTCCTTTATATAAATAAAATAAAAAAAATAAAATAAAAATATTTTGATGAATAATATTCATGAACATAGACTTTTCCTTTGTCCTTTAAATTTCATTTGCTAGGGATTTCCTCTATTGTCCTACAACTAAGTTTAAATTATTGTCACCCTTTTTTGGAACAGATTCCAAGGTCACAAAACAAACATTGTCAGTTTTCTGCTCAATAAAAGCAGATTGTTTAGCCAAGTTTTTGGCTGAATAACTAAAAAAATATGATAGCGAAGATGCTATCTGTCTCCTAAAATATCTATTCAAATAGAATTTATCTTCCGTCAATAACAATTTATTTTTAATTTGTTAATGTCAATCAGATGGAATTTATTTGGATTATGAAATGTCAATGTATGTATTGTTTGATTTAGCTTATATCTAAGATTGTTTTCGGCCTGTGACAAGCCACGGCTATAAGGAAGTGTGAATAAAATAATGTTTTTAACATCTAATAAGCTCAGTAATTCTAAACAATTTACAATTGCATTTCTGTCTGCATTTCCCCTATCTCCCACAAAAATTAAAAGTGTACAGCTGCTGTTTAAATTACAATTTAATTTTTTTTTATAATGTTACAGTAAGTTAATCCCGGCATACAATAGCATTACAATAACATTTTGTTCTAAATATGAACTAAGTAACTGGCCCATTGATTTCCTTAATTCATCACAAAACATCACTATTTCAGATTTAATCATATTTTGTTTGGTGAAGGAACTACTGGGTTTCTTGTTTGACTCAAGTGAAGGGCTTATGTTTGAAGTCAGCGAGGACTTAAAGACCGGCTCAGGACTAATTAAATGGTTGTTTGATGTCAATGTGGAATTTGGACTCATAAGATCCTTCATGGCCAGAATGTATTCCTGATACTCACTTTTAACATTACAATACCTGTCAGTCATTATATCTAGTGATTTTTTAAAATTATTAATTTCTGATTCTAACTTTAAAATATTGTTATTATGATCAGAGATATTATTTTCAATTAATAATGAATACATGTCAAGTTCATCGCCTAGTTGCCTTCTCTCATTAATATACTTGACTTTTTTGTACATACTTTTTTTGTCTTTTAATAAGTTTTTGTGTTTTTCTTAGCGAAGCTAAACTTACGTCATTATAATACCGAATAGTGAGACAACGCTAACGCTATGGACTCTAACAAAGTGTTAGTGACCACAGTGGTGTTGGTGCGTATGCACATCAATGGCGTCTGTTGGCTAAAGTCCAATACATACCGACGAGAGTACCAAAAGTACAAAAATCACAGTTTGTAGTCAACCACACCGGTAGAACATCTTCAACACTCCCACTCCAATGTATAGATACATTCATGTAACCTGGAGTTATTCGTCGCATTATGTGGTGCTGACACAGAGAGCCATCTCCAGACTTATTTTCAGAGATTTATTTCCAGACGTGTGACGTCTCTACGATTGTCTCACGCTGATTTACGCACGCTAAAAGAGTAAAGAGATGTTTGCTTTACGAGTAACGTCAACTGCGAACGCAAATAAACTTGTGCGTACAACGACTCACCAGACAGATAATAGGAATATACAGCTTCAAGGAATTAGTAATAATAATGTAGAGAGCTTAACGAGAACAAGTCGCTGGAGTTAGTTCAGTAACAAATCTACACTCTATTGGGCACTTTACAGCTGCGAGATTTATCGATATAGGTTATTGTGGAAGGGGAGGGGACGAGGCGGACTTGTTGCGAGCACTGGGTTTAGTGGTAACGTGTCTAAGTTGGTTTGCATGTACTCGTACAACAGCAGATGTAGGTTTTGTGAAAAGGGTTATGATGTTTAAGTATCCTGTCTTTAAGTTTAGTTCTGTAGAGTGTACTTGGATGGTAATTATTACTCATTTATTAATAACTACTTCATATAACGAGATAAATTTATCTATTTACCGATACTCTTTGGGACCTTTCGTAGTACAATTTTCAGATTGGTTCCCGAGTTCCACCAAACAAACTCTTCCGAATTATATTATTAGTCTACACAAATAATATAATGCCCTTGCACTTACGTTGTTGACTGCTGCTGCTAAGTGTTGCATGCTCGACTTAACTCGTGGATGATAATAAATGTAAGTATTTAGTACAAAGTGGCGCGGATTAATTGTCTCCCGTTGAGTGTTAAGTGGTGAGTATTGGCTACTGCGTAATAATATAATGCTGTATGAATTTCTACTTCTATTCGACTACCTACTACCGATATTGCCGACAAGATGTTGGAATTTGACAAATGCTATGTTATCATCACAGTCTCGAATAGAGATGAAAGGTATCCAAAGGTATTGTGGGGAATGAACACAATTTTCTTTAAGTTTATGGGCAATTTGCGATTGAGCTTGTAACCGCATTTACTGTATGTAGTGAGGGTATAACTGTATAAATGTAACTACACATATTATCTACTCGCAAGATACTGACACTAACAACAGGAAGTCACTCCTAGCACTATCTACTAGGCGCAGGACAAGCAAATCAAATGTCTTTATGGAAAAAAAACATGGCAATGTGACGATAACTAGGTACCTCATTGGTACCTACATACCTTACGCTTTTGCTCCACTCATTCATTTAATTTAAGATTTGGATCTCCTAACAGGTAACAGGTTATATTTACTTAGCAGTATCTCCCCATCATGGAATTTTAATTACCGATAAATAGTTATCATAACGATAAATACCTATAACTGCATCAATAAACCGATAACCTTATCGGTAGTTAGAGTTACCGATAGATACTTACTGTTCAATATACAGTCCGAGCGAGATAACACGATCGCGATAAACGTTAAAGAGATCATATCACACTAAACTGTTTGTCCTCTCCAGTTAGATAACAACTAAACAAATTGCATGACATTGATTTTTTGAGATGCATTTTTATTTGTAAACTAAGTCTCGTCGCTTATAAACAGATACTAATCTATCGAAATTGCATTAGTTTATCACAACAAGGAAATGATGTTAAATATTATGGTATTTCGTTATTGTTGTTGATTAATTTATTTAATTGCACGTATTAATTGGTACATTATACCGGGCACAGAGTTTATTTATTTATTTATTTATTTAATAAGGTTCACCAACAGTCATTTACATCAATACAAGTACATAGTTAACACAAAATATAAGCAAATTATAATGCAATGACTACTTACAGGTAAACACCGCTTGTAACTATTATATAATAATATAACACAGTAAAAAGAAATGTTTTGAACGCTATAATAAAGTACACCCACTGCACAAAGGATATATAGAGAATAGAGATATAGAGAAGAATAGATGTATTATGAACGCGGACTCTCGCGCACATAACAAACCCGTACCTCAAACAATGAAAAATATACATAATTTAAAACTTAACAAAGTAATTAATCAAGTTCCCCTAGAATGCCCTCGACGGGACAAGTTCCCCTAGAATGCCCTCGACGGGACAAGTTCCCCTAGAATGCCCTCGACGGGACAAGTTCCCCTAGAATGCCCTCGACGGGACAAGTTCCCCTAGAATGCCCTCGACGGGACAAGTTCCCCGACGGGACGATTTTACTGTGAGATTCAGTAGCTATTTACGCGACTATTCATCGGAAGCATCTTAATCCTAGTAGGTATCTGTTTTTGCCTTTGATGGACAACAGTTTGTTTCCATGTATTTCCCTTGAACCACAAACCGTCAACTGTTCCAGTTCATAGAGGCCAAAAAGTTTGAGGGCAGGTGTACTAAATAATTATAGTGACATTAGCGACACCGACGCACGCGCCGCTCCCACGCGATCTGGAGAGAGCTTTCTAATCGTAAACAGGTTAAATATGGGCATTATGCTATCTTACAATAAATCTATGACTAACTTTAACATGCAAGTGTTGCATTTATTTGTATCTCACAATTATACAAACAGATAATAAAGTTTAGTTAATGAGAAACATGGCTCATGAAATGCCGAAGTATCGACTAGTGTAGGTTATTGGTTATTTTATGGTTTTAGTGAAGTGTGTTGTACTATAACGTTTGGTCTACCAAAATCGTAGACTGCAAGTTTTACTATTTAATAATTAAGTTTAATAATTAATTTAATTTTAATAATAATTAATAAAGTTTAATAGTAATTAATTTTAATAATTAAGTTTAAGTTGCATTTCATTAACATTTCATCGCAAGGCAACGGGTATCAACTTAGTTTTTCAAAATTACAATATAGCTGCTACTTTTTATTAAATTGATTCGGCCATTTTGGTCATAACCCATTATAAATGTGCACGGTGACGGCAATAGGCCGATTACGTGGGACTAAAAATACTGGCAAATTGTGGGCGTGTAATGCACCTCTGCCTAACCCTTCGGGGATACAGGCGTGGTATGTGTGTGAGTTAATAATGTGATTCTGATTCCAATTTCGCAACATTATTACTGATGACAACAAATTCAAACTTCTAGTAGATATGTGCTTAATTATTCAAGTCCGAATTCCTTGCGACGGTTCTAAAGGGAGGGGGAGAGGGAGAGGGCAGAGGTTCGCACGTGACTCGACTTTAGAGAGCAGACGAAGACTCCCCTGATGAAGACGCGTTATTTACTCCGCTGACCCCATAAAAAGCAACCTACCATCCAGTACTACGAGTACCATCCGCCTGTGTCACTACCCCACGTCGCGTATCGTCGTTGAATTTTAAACCAAAACACATAGACGAGGCTCGTTTAGTGATTTCCGCACCGAGTTACAATGTGAGAGGGGTGACGTAGTGTAGGTATAGCAGGAAACTCACAAGTTTATTTAGCGTTGATAGCTCGCTGTGATATCATATACCATGGTGGATACTATCTCTGTCTGGGTGGTATCACCACCTTGTCCCCAACTGTGACTCAGTGCTCGTATGTACCTCCTACCATACTTTGTATAATAGTTACCGCTAATAAGTAAAACTTCATTGGTGTGGAAGGTACATACATATAATATAACATCTACAGTTTCAACTTTTACTCTGCGCTGTGTGATGGTGGACTGGTGTGGTTCCTAAGGTTACAGTGAAAGTGCTAATTAAAAAACAAACATTAGTTATCTTAATTCAAATGCAACCACTGAGTAGATCTTATTGTAGTACTTTGAAATCTCCTGGACCATAAAGGTCCATTATGTTACATTAATGAAACTTGATTTCATGTTTTGAACGAGTAATTAACTTATCTATCTATGGAACCACCACTATCTATAACGCCTTCACATTCGTAATTGATGTTACGATAGTGACATGAAGTCGTTCGGATATTTCTGTGAATTCACTGTCGAATGTCGAGACTCAGTTAATTGCCGTCAGTCGGTCAGTCAGAGCACACACGTGCCGACTGCGAGTTGAGCAGAGAGAGGCGAGGCCGTGAATAGACACAGCTGTCGATACGACGCAGATTTGTAGCCGATGTGCCGTGAATACTGCGCGCTCGCTACGAACCGCTACGAGCACCGCTACAGCATCGGTCTCGTAGAGCCGTAAAATCTCACTCGAGTCCATTTGATGACAGTTACAGCAGTGTGGAATGCAAGTACCTATTACTTCTATTAGTCACTTGTTGGAACTTATGTGAACAAGTATATGGTTATGTTATTACGTTATAATAATTATTACTACTACTTATACTGTTTTATTTCTTATTTATCGTAATAATGGTCTGTATTTTCGGCGTGTATCAATTCTGTATAGGTAATGGGTGACTGGAGATCTGTAACACAGGTTCACCGAATTCAGTCTCCAGTTTGTCACAGCTTTGCTATATAGCATGTACTTACGCCTATGACGTCAATTTATATTAAGAAATAAACTTAACTTAAAAAAACTAGTTTTTACTACTTTCATACTAGCTATTAGCTATTTCATACATCAGCCTTACAACATAAGTTTTTTTCGAAACATGACAGATGAAAACAGCAGGCTATCATCACTACATAACTATTGTTATAAAAAAAAGTCCTTCGCAGCGTCTGTCTGTCTGTCAATTCGCGATAAACTCCAAAACTACTACACCGATTTTCATGCGAATTTCACTAATGGATAGGGCTTCTCGAGAAAGGTTTAGGTATATTATTTGTCATGGGCGATTGCTAGGTATATAAACTTTTCTATTTAAGTTGGTAGGTACTAGTAATTAGTAACCATGAACGCAATATTCGTTCCACACAATAAGTTGTAGTGGACTGTGGCGATGGCGGTACAAGTGTGAATGTTACGCTCAACCTAACTAATTAGTTAGTTCTATGTCGCATGTTTTTATTCATACGTTATGTTATTTATACATTTTGTTATGTGACTTTTCTCATTTGCCCGTACGTTTGGTGCGAACGATTCTATGTTACACTGACTTGTTTCACTTCAGACTATTTCCATAATATATAATAAGACCGCTTGGGTTTTATGTGACCGCTAAACTAATAAGTATTGTCCACCAACTGACGTAAGGTTAAGGTTTGATAACTTTGGCTGATATTTGTAAAATGGATAACGTTTTGCTAGTCCATAACAGCATTATCTTTACCTCATATTCTGTTGCTGTTGATGATGTTGTACCCACTTGTTCCCGTTCCCTAGCTCGTCAAGTCTCTCTTCGTCCGCCTCATATCCGCTGACAGTGAAGTCTTGCATAACATTACTCCGCGCTCTTGTTATTGTAACTTATTTTCAACGTAATCTATTTATCCAATTAACTTTCCGGCCTTAAATACCAATAAGTTCCGCAAACTAAGGCAGACACCTGTGTAAGTTACAATATGTTAAGTAAATCGGAATAATAATTAGTGTGTTAATGTATTCCCACCGTATAAATGCCTGCGGGGCTTTACAAGACTAATTTACAACTTACTATGCGCAAATAACAATATATGTTATGTAAAGCCCCGCAAATCTGCTAAAGAGGCTTAAGTAGTTACCCGAGCTAAGTATTACATAAGTCCTCGTAAGTAGACAGCAGACGGAAGGTCAGGTTTACTCCGCATAGATACTCCGCATAGATACTCCGCACTCATAGACTGATATGACATGTCCTACTTTACATGTTAATGTCCACTTATTGACAAATCTTAAAGAAAAGAGACAGCTGTATGAAGTAACTAGAGAAGAAAACTTAAATGTATCCTCAAAATCTTGCTACAGCTTGAACCGGGAAGCCGTTTATAAAAGATACAATAAATATTGTTTGAGTGTATGCAGAAAATATTAGTTGAATATGCGGTGTGAATGGGCGGTGCAACTGAGGTAGGGAATCAAACGTAAACAGTGTGTGAGTCAGGGCCCGGGGTCACGCAACGGTCGGCAGCGGCACGACGCGCGACGCGGACAGACCTCCGGGTAATTACAGGTTTGCGGCCGGGTCGAGTTCGGTTTCCTCGACAGGATACTCTCGTGGGTGGACACAACGATGAGTTCATAATAAGTATTTTCTATCAAAGTGTATTTGTTCCTATTATTATACTGTAAGTGATTGATTGATTGGTGATACGTATGACATTTAGGAGTACAATTAAAAGCATAGGCACATTTGTTCAAAACTATATTAATCGAGTCGAGTGCTAGCCCCCGGAATATTCTTAATAGAGTTAAATTGAAGCCAACGAGCAGGTAGAGAGAGAGTTAAGTGTTAACACAATTAAGCACCTGACTATTCCGCATCACATAGCGTCGCGTCGAGTCGCGTCGCGTCGCGTCGCTGGGTCGCAGGCTCGCAGGTGTCACGGCCACGCGACGGACGAGATAGGACGGGACACTCGGGACAGCCGCACTGCACTAGTGTGACGTGAGTGACGTCACAACTTGTGGTTATTTAGCGCTGCAACTAACGGTAATTGAGTACGAAGGTCCGAATAGCGAACTAGATAGATCGTCAGAGAACTAATTGATGAACTAATTGAGAATTAAAGTTTTTAGTTTACGTGTATATAAGAACAACACGTCGTATTGTAACCCGTTAACTGCAGGATGTGCAGATGTGCAGACTAGGATGTATAACGAGCTGATGGGAGCCAACAATGAGTTGGACATATTTGTTAAGTTGCCGTCATTTATCAGAGCTTTAAAGGATATCCTGCTCCTGACATTCAGTTTTGAACGCAATTTTTTATAAGCAGCTTACAGACACATAAAGCAGTTTTAGTTAATTTAATTCTTTTTTTTGTATAAGTAAGTACTTAACCTTTGTTTGAGTGTTTACTTAATTTTAGTTTAATTGTTACTTGTTTCTAGCCAATTAATGGTTTAGCTGAGCGCACATAATTTACGTTGCAAGCCAGTTCAGTATTATAAACAAATATTTCATGTATACATTTGCCATGCTTGTAATGTGAATGTGAGCCATGAATAAATAAATTGAAATACACGCGACTGATACACGTAACGTTTTACATTTTAATACAAGGTCGCTTAAAGTTTTAAATAAGTACAAATTATTCTTTGTTCTTGGATTTTTTTCCAAATAAGGAACTAAATGGTGTGATGTGTGGATGTATTGGAATTGATGGCTGGTGTAAGATTGTGGATATCTAGGATCTGATCAAGAGATCAGGTGTAACTGGTCTTGGGACGAGTTTCAATGTGAACGAATCGCCCCTAACCCGTGGAAGTCAGGCCGTGGAACAAGGAGTTACGGGAAGAAACTGGTGATCTCCGCGCAGGCAGCTTTCTCGCGCTTAGCAATCCTGCGCGGGACTGCTCCCTGTGTTATGGTCATATGGGAGAGATCGTTTCCTACTGAGTGTATTGGTAACTGACATTATTTCACGAGTGACAACAACGACAGTCCACAAGTTAGGTCACGCACAGCACCCTTTTTTTATTCTCTGGCCCAGGGCCGCGACCGCTCTCACGTCCGTTGCCGGGCGTCTCTGGTACGTACGCAGAAGGTATTTCCTGTGGCGCCCGGCGGACTTTGACCATCTATGTGGCCTCTTCGGGGGTTTGGTCGGAATAAGAATCCCGCGTCGTTGGGGTAGGGTTTTATCCCGCGTCGGTGAGTGTATCTGGTTGCGTGCTACGGGTCTGAGGCCTCGCAGCGAGCGACCCTTCTAGCCTGCTTCTGTAAGGACGGCGGGTGACATCTCACCGTCCTCAGGCCCCGATCATGGAGGTCGATGTTCTTGGGCATAGATGAGTCTGCGGCGCCCTCGCCGCTGAGTTCGGAACTCGGCGTGAAGGGTACGCTCTCTCTCCCTCTACGCACAACACCCTATGAACGTTTAATTGCCTAATTGACGATCCAGACACCTACCTGTCCTCAGTGTCTGTATCCCTCTATACTATAACGGTATGTTCAGTATCCATTACTCGCGAAGTGCACGTAGCTATCTCCAATTACCTTTCACGGGTGGCTAGGTACGGGGATTGGACGCAGTATCGTCGTCTGAGGCGCACCGGTGGAATTGGGGGCGGCAGTAATTGAAATAGCGCGAATGGGGTTGTGCATTGAATTCATTAGACGGGCCATGATCAAGCGAGACGTTGCAATGTAGGTGCCAGTGAACGGCTAATCAGCTCGGCTTGTAGTGTACTCGGTTAGCGTTGTTTAAAGACTATTGGTAGTGGTACACAGCAGCTCCACGTGCTGAGTGCACACAATTAAGTGAAATTTGTGATTAAGCAGATTATACACAGACATTCAATGACACATCTTTTTCACAAGCATATTGCCGTTTTCGTGTACCTACCTGCTTTGAGTCCTGAACCTTTGTAGTCTCAGTGAGGCGGTATAGCATCTTACCCGAGCCAAAGAAAGAAATTCATAATTACTTATTTTCGATTAGGTCCTAAGTACCTACATTAATTTCGTTGGCAAAGGTACATTTGAACTACGCATGTTCGTATGTGCGTGTGAGTGTATTTTTAACTACGCATGTTTGTATGTGCGTGTGAGTGTATTTTGAACTACGCATGTTCGTATGTGCGTGTGAGTGTATTTTAAGGATCGCATCGCGTGATAGTATTTATTATCCCACGTAACGGTGAGGCAGTGAGGCGCGTGCGCAAGGTGCTATGTGAACCGTAATGATGATGAGACACTGTTACATTTACAACATAATGCGCGACTTATCTCACAAATTATATGAATTGAGTTACAAAAACACTTGAAATTGTGTTTTAGTAGTATGTAATCAGTAAGTATACTATAATATACGGCAACTGACACATGTGAGTGCGTCATCAAATGTGGATTAAGGCGTGTGCACACGAGTGGTAGCGGCGATATAGAGCGCGGTTCCGCCAGCGGCTATCTATGAAGCAACGTAGCATTACGTTTTAGGAGAAGTTATACGGATTATCGCTAAGTATAAGTTGAGCAAGTTACCGCGGGAGTTCTAATACGCGCACTCCGAGCTCACTGCGATCATATTCACTTAACCGGGATTAGAGTTGCTATAGTTGCCAGGTAAGTTACCTGAATTATGAACATATTTAACACTCCCTGGGTAAATATCCCCACACAGGTAAATATTGGTTACCTAGGTTATACTCACGTATCCGTCTACAGCATCTTGTGTTAGATAATACCAAGAACCACTCCGCCACTGCCATCAGAATATTCAACTTTTGAAAAGGCATTATGTGCAAGTCTTGGTTAAAATGTGAACTTCTTAAATTATGTTATGTTAAATATGCAGAATTTTGTACAACGCTGGCCTTGTGACAACTACATGTGTATGAATATGTCCATTATATGGCTTAGTGACAACTACATTAATATGTCTAATATAGCTTGGCAAAGGACCTTTGATCAAATCATACATCAATTTTCAAACCATTTCCTTATTATACACTTGAAAGAAAAAACTAATAATTTTCATCAGTACATAATTATAAATACATGCACGAAGGCGTGCTAAAGTCTTTAAGACTTTACAGCAGACCGTTTTAGAGCCTTTAGAGGAGAATTGAATACTTTATTTAATAGATAGGTACACAGTTAATTATTTTGATTCACTGGATGCTCTGTTGAATGAACTTTGCCCTGATTACAACCGCGTGGTCCTAATGGGCGATTTCAACACCTGTCTGATCAAGGACGACCAGCGTACCCATTCTCTTCAATTACTTCTGTCCTCTGTCAACCTTCACATTCTTCCTCTCACTGCCACGCATAATTTTCCTAACCGCAACCCTTCTCTCCTAGACTTAATTATTACCTCCTCTCCCGATCTTGTGGCCACTCATGGTCAACTCACCGCTTGTTACTCCTACCATAACCTTATTTATTTATCCTTTTCTATCCGTCCTCCTAAGCGTAAGCCCGTTCTTTCAGTGACACGGAATTACAGGGGTGTGGACCTGGGGGCATTGCGGCGTGATGCGGGTGACATTGACTGGTCGCCTATCTTTAACAGTGATGACGTTGATAAAAAGGTTGCAGTTTTTAACGCTGCCGTAACAGCTCTTTACGATCGCCACGCGCCGAAACGCCGGATAAAAATCGTATCGTATCGGCAAGTCACCTAATTTTAACAGTCATGACATTGATTTATCCGCTCTAAACGCACATTTCTCTATTCCTCCCCTAATTCTTGACCCTGTTGTGAAGTCCAGCACTTTGCACGATCTCTCCCAACTGCCGGTACCAGTCTCCCCCTCGTTTAATCTAGTTGCGGTCGGCGAGGACGATGTCAAAAAGTTGCTCCTGTCGATCACATCTTCAGCTGTAGGTAACGACGATTTGTGTTCGAAAATGTTTACTCCTATCCTTTCCACCGTCATCCCTATCCTCACCCACATATTTAATTCCTGTCTGTGCTCAGGTTGCTTCCCTTCCAATTGGAAACAAGCACACATAATTCCACTATCCAAGTCCTACACTCCTGTCTCAATTTCGTCCTATTTCCATCCTTCCTTTCTTATCCAAAGTCCTGGAACATTTAGTGCATCGCCAGTTGTCTGCTTATTTAACGCAAAATAATCTTCTCGGCTCCCTTCAATCTGGTTTTCGACCAGGTCACAGCACCGTGACGGCCCTTCTTAAGGTTACCGACGATATTCGTTGGGCCATGAAGAACAAATCTCTCACTGTATTGGTGCTACTAGATTTTAGTAGTGCGTTCAACTCCGTGGACTACGATATTCTGATCGGTATCCTTAAGACATTTAACTTTTCCGCGGAATTTGTGGCTTGGTTCGATTCATATCTTCGCAGGCTCTCGCAGTGTGTCCGTCTTGAAGATTCATATTCGGATTGGCGCGAGCTAACTGCGGGTGTACCTCAAGGCGGCGTTCTCTCTCCTTTGCTTTTTTCCACTTTCATTAACTCTGCCGTTCGAGTTATATCCTCTAACTTCCATCTATACGCGGACGACTTGCAGCTGTATCGACATTTTGCGTTGAATGAATGTAGATCGGCTGTTGATGCCGTTAATCGTGACCTGTGTGCAATAAACAATTGGGCAAAATCTTTTGGCATTATTCTTATAAATCCTACTAAGTCGCTGGCCATGATTATCGGTAGCAGGCAGATGAGGAGTGGATTGGATGGATCTTGTCTGCCCCCTATCTTACTGGATGGTTCTACAATCGGGTACACCAGCACTGCGAAGAATCTGGGAGTGATAATGGATATCACCCTACCCTGGAAGACTCACGTTGGTGAGGTTAGTAAAAAGGTGCATTACACCTTCCACACGCTGAAATGCCTCCAGAGCTATTTACCTCTGAACATCAAAGTCACACTTGCTCAGACGCTTATCCAACCCATTTTGGACTACGCGGATGCCTGCTATTAGGACGCTACTGAGGAGCTGTTAGACAAACTTGAGCGCTTGCAAAATTTATGTATCCGTTTTGTTTTTAATCTGCGTAAGTATGATCACGTTTCGCACTTTCGCAAGGAACTCAAGTGGCTCCCAATCCGCCTTCGCAGAGACACTCGGATATTATGTCTCCTTTTTAATATCCTGCATAATCCCACCTATTCTTCCTACCTGCGGGAGCGCTTCTCATATATGAACGCACCCGGTACGCTGTGTAGGTCCCACCTCAAATACCGCCTAAATTATCCCTCCCACAAAACTGATTTTTATTCCTATTCCTTTTCCGTTCACGCGGTCAGGCTGTGGAACTCTCTCCCCCCGGACATACAAAGCTGTAGAACTCTTACTCTATTTAAAAAGAAAGTGAAAGCACACTACCTCTCCTCTTTATCTTAGTTATATATATCGCCGCCGGGCGCCACTGGAAATACGTTCTGCTTGTAACCAGAGACGCCAGGCAACGGACGTTAGAGCGGCCGCGGCCTTGGGCAGCGGAACAAAAAAAAATAAAAAAAAGTTATATATATCGGGTAATGGTATAGTACAGTATGTATTTATTTATGTATATATTATAATGCACCTTTAGTTTCTGTAAGTTTATTTTTATTGCACTGCACACACGTTCCCTTGTCACCTTTACATCTCCTCTCTGACCTGCTGGAAGAGATTCTTTTGGGAATAAGTAGCGCCCTTGTACTAACTGCTCACTGTTCTGTTTGTATTCTTCTTATTGTTTGTTTTTCTCTGTGTGTTGTAAATAAATAAATACATAAAAGGAAACAAACACAAAAAGGAAAAGTAAAATACCTATAGAGACGCCCAGGACTTTAATTGGCTGTGCCATTGCGGGTGGCACGAAAGATTTTGTTGCCTTTCATCAACATTTCATAGCAAGGCAACGGGTTTCCAAAATTTTGTTCAAAATTACAATATAGCTGCTACTTTTTATTAAATTTTGGACATAACCCATTATAAATGTGCCCGGTGACGGCAATAAGCTTGCCCCCTATTACGTGGGTCTAAAAATACTGACAAATTGTGGGTGTATAATGCACCTCTGCCTACCCCTTCGGGATATAGGCGTGATGTGTGTGTTTGTGTGTGTACATCCTACATACAAAATACTGAGATAGGTACTGAGATGATACTGAGAATCTGTTTAGAAACGGCCCCCCTTTTTACAGGATACAACATAAATGTTTAGCGGGCTTTATAATATAATTATCCGTCAATTATTTTGCTGGAGAAGCTATTGTCGCCTGCATCATACACGAGCGTGGCGTGGCGACACGGCACGGCACGGTGTGGTGCAGCGCGGCGTGGTGCGGCGCGGTGTCGTGTGTCAGGAATGTCACATCACGCGTGTAATCGCGTCGTAAATCATCTCTCTCTCACAAAATTTGATATTAAAACTCGTCAGCGCGCCATATTACAGTCACAAGATCGCGGATCGATCACAAATGTGAACCAAACGACCCAGGTATATGTTGTTTTGTTAGTTTGACTCTACATGTACTTGTACACTAGCCCTGGCCCTACTTACTAACTGATATACGATGTACGAGTATAAGAAGCTCAACTATTTTATATTATTGCCCATTTCCTATATTTTACGTAACTGTTATCGGCTTTATTAATTGAGAATTTAAAAAAATAGTAAATAATCAAGAGAGTGAATGAATTCAATTGCAATCAAATCTGTACAGGTCGACAATATGTTCTCCTGAAGATTGTTTGTGGCGCGCAGTATGCTAGTACCGCAATCAATATCTAACTAAGCTGATTACGACTAATCATAGTTCTATTCTGAAACAATGGACTCGCATACGAGATATTAAACAGGAACCTAGTTAGGTATTGCTAACAGCACGGCACCCCGGTACCAATCATATATTATACAACATGGGGCACACTAAAAGTTTTGCACTTCTAGCTAATCGGAACTATTTGAATTTCGAATGTTATATTTTTTAAACGTTGCAACCTTCTTAGTAATAAAAAAACACAATTGGCGGGAAATCATTTGTCAATTGTTTTTTATCACACATCAAAGTTCTACGTATGCAACGAAAATGGAATTAAGTCGAAAAGATTTTGCGATGAAAATCAAGCGATGATTTTTTATGATTTTAATAGTTCTCTCCCGCAAGACTGTGCCGCTCGTCTTCGAAATGCTTTTGGGAGAGAAGCACCTTGTTTGAGCACCGTGAGGCGATGGTTTGCTGAATTTGAGAAAGGTCGAGTTTCTTTACATGACGAATTTCGTGAAGGGCGGCCTTCAACTGCCGTCAACGAAAATAATGTGGCTACTGCTAAGCGGTTAATTGAAGAACACCCGCGGATTACCTATGAGACAATTCGAGGACTATTGGGAATTTCTATGAGTCAAATCCAGAAAATTTTACACTTAGAATTGAAAGTTCGGAAACTTTGTTGTCGTTGGATCCCTCATGAACTGACAGCGGAGCAGAAGCGGGCTCGCGTGGAATAGTGCTCACAGATGCTACTGAAGTACGACCACGGACATTCTAATGCTGTTTATGACATTGTCACAGGAGACGAAACGTGGATTTATTGTTTTGAACCCGAAAAAAAACAGCAATCTTGTGAATGAGTGTTTGAAAATGAGAACAAGTCAACAAAAGTGAGGCAGGCGAGAAACGTTGGTAAAAAATGATCGCGTTTTTTTTCTCAGCTATGGGTCCCCTCTGTACAATTCCACTTGAAGATAGCACCTAGCCACCCTGTGATTTCTGTATTTTCCCCAAAATCAAAGATTTGATGAGAGGTTTCACTTTTACCTACTCCGAAGAGGCAGTGATGGCATTCAATCAGCACGTAGAAAACATGCCGTCAGATCTGCAGTCTTCCTGTTTTAAAAAATGGTTCGATCGCACGAAAAAAAATTTAAAATTTAAAGGAGAGTATTTTGAAAAGCAATAAACATAATATTTTGGTTTTAACATGTTGTTTTTTTAAGTTACGCAAAACTTATAGTGTAACCTACGTAGAAGAGGATCATGGTAACTATTACTTTAATAGTCACGCCTGTGTTTTGTGTTACCTACGTCCACTCTTGGCCAACAACTTTGTTGGTCCTCTGATACCTGGCTACGACACCCCAGATCCAACCTAACGCAAGCTTTTAACTAATCAGTTGGAGTTAATTGTACTCGCTGTGCGTATTTGCGGTCGGTAATGTACCGGGTGCGCCCTCGGAACGATAACCTCAGGACGCTCGCAGTTTCAGCCCACACTCAATTACACACACTAATTATATATACAAACACATAAGAGTTACTTAATTATGGTTTGTAGTGACCGTGACTGTGTGTACCTACCTACAACATTAAGGTAATAAGTCATCGTTGCGCTCTCTCTCGTGTTGCTATCGGCAGACATCATAAATCCCGTGGTCGCGCGTCGGCGCGGTGGCGGGTAGCGCGGCTCGTCAGTATTCATTACGCGCACGTGTTACGACGTAATTGAAATATCTATAAACTTGATTTCCATGCGCACTACACATTCATAACTCCATCCAGTATTCGACAGATAACTGCCGGTGAGGTATCTCCCAGGAGGGCCCACAGCGGCCCAGTAAGATTGTATAGACTCAAGCCAAGCTCACCTCACCTCAAGGTGGTGCACCTACAGAACAACGGACGAGGCTGGTAGAGGTGTATAATATGCGTTTGCATACTCCACACAGCAAACAGAACAGGTATGATTTTATGTACATAATGTAGGTGGTATCATTGACATCGAAAGCCTCAACCTCAGAAGCGCCGCTACACACTTAGGGATTTGTGGCTTTTTGTGCTTAATTTACAAAAATCTAAGACCATTTTCTGCTAAGTTGTAAGTTTAGATTTCCTTATTTATCATACAAACCCCATATAATATATCATAGGTAAATAATCAACTTGTTCTAAACGGCATAAACTAATAGAATATAAACATTACGAGCATACTGATGGAACTACTCTGTAAGTAGGTATGCTATGAACAGGTAATTTGGTAATATTTTATAGACTAGGATATCACATTTCTCACGTGAGACAAAATTAATAAAATAGATATTTAAGATATTTAATTAGTTCATCTGGTTGTGGAGCGGTGAGTTTCGTGGGTACATAATATTGTTGTGACTATCAACCTAAATGAGTTACAATTTACCGACAAAGTGCGGCGCGTCTAACACAGTTGTATAAGTAGTTTGTGAGTGCGCACTGAAACTTAACTAGGTGCTACTTGTAGGAGCGAGTTGTGCACTGATTGTTTCAGCAGTTGCAGCGATTGGACCGTCTCGTACCTACGTGAGTGAGGCGAGACTACTGAGACTGTACCTCGTGTGTAACTATCATTATATTACCTATCGCATTATGATTATTATTTCGTTTATTCATTAACATTCTTATTTTATACATTTTTGAGCGAAGCACAAATACATTTAAAAATATAAAAAATAGTGACCCAACAGTAGCGGAGTAGGACCCAAACTACCGGCGGTCGAGGCTACAGACTGAGAAACCTCCTAACAATGCGGTACGTGTCGAGGATAACAGTAACAGCCTTCTGAATCTGACTCTTGATCCAACAATCTAACGAGAGTCTTTTCAGGTGTTGATCGAAACTCTTAGCTATTAGTCCGTTTGCCGAAACGACCATCGGGACAATGATCGTCGAGTCCACGTCCCACATGGCAGTTATCTCGAAGGACAGATCAAGGTACTTGGTAAGTTTGTCCTTCTCTGCCTTCACGAGATTCTCGCCCGATTCTGTTCGATCAACCAACACGATATCAGGTCTATTGGCAATAACAGCCCTGCCCGTGATGATTGATAGGTCCCAGTAGAGCAACGCACGACCATCCTCGAGAACTGGCACTGGTGTGTACTTAAATATAGTACGGTACTTCAAACTCAATAAGGCCATATTGAAGAGCAAGTTGCTGGTGGATGATCCTGGCTACTTGATTATTATGATAATTGGAATATTCTCAAGTTTTCTTACCATAACCGCACTATCGCACGAACTCCGATGCTCGCGATATTATTGTGACCAAGAATAAAGCATTTTTTGTGTTGTAAAAAGTTGTAAAAAGCTTCTGTGTTTTCGCCGTAGAGTGAGACATGTACTCGTACCTTACTACCTAACTATTGTCTATAACGCTCCGTGGAGTGGAACCGCTAGCATATTCCTTGTTCTGTGCCGCTAAGTTATAAATAAGGTAGGTAGTAGATAATGACGTAAACTTGTATCGTCGTCGCACAAGTTATCATCATGACGCTAGATCTAATTACGTAATATCGCCCTCAGAAGGGATCTAATTTCGCCTTCGCCGTAATTCCTCTAATTATAATTTCGCCACATCCACAGTCAAATTGTAATTTCCCCATCTGAGCCGCAGTTGGCAGTAGGTACACATAATTGCTTAGTAATTAGATTCAATAAGCCTTACTCGCTTACTCTGACATTATATTTGACATTAACATTAATATGAAGCTTAGTCACAGAATAGATAAATGTCAAGATAGTTATGTAATGTTAAATTAAGTAACTGTTCGCCTAGTTATGAAGCTCAAACATACTGTGTACATTCTACACAGTATATTTGAGCTATACATGGTTATTTCATACATGTTATGATAAAACAGCATTTTAAAATTAATAAGCACCTAAATATGTAACATACTATACATATATAAAAATATAGAAATAAATAGTGCCTAGATCGGAACACAGCTGTTGTTACAAATCTATATTATGTAAAGAGGTATCTCGGCATAAAGATTGCATTAGGACTGATGACTGCTGGCGCCCCTCGCCAAGCGCCGCGAAGCGTGACGCGTACCAAATGACAAATCAGATCAGATCAGTACTCTCCCTTCGAGCGATGCGCCACCGCCACCGCCCGCACCAGCTGTGCTGTCGGTACTGCTCCCTAGGTTCCTATGAAACTGGCTACTTCATTATCGTAAAGGCCCCATACGATGTGTGTGACAGGTTACAGGACGAATGAGATATAGGTAGATAGGTACGACCCAACAACTTGCAGAATAAACATTGTTGACTAGATATGGAAATAATTATTAAAAGCGATTCTAGCCCCATGTTGCGCGCCATTGACTGACTACTTAGGTGGCAGGTGCCGTGGTCGGTACTTATGATGATAAACATACATATAAGTATTTATGAATTTATCTAGTACTCATATCACAAGCTCTGCATAGTTTGAGACTAGATGGCGTTGTGTGAATTGTTCTAACATATTTATTTATTGGAGTTTACTCCTTAAGAATCGATTTTCATATATAAGGCGCCCGGTATGAGAAAAATCCGAGGGGTAAAACCTACTAACAAGTAACGAAAATCGTGTCACGTTTTTGGTGCGCAACTTTCTAATTTGGCTGTGAGTGTATTAAGATTATTATTATATCGTTTATTCATTTATATTCTTATTTTATACATTTTTAAATACATTTATAAAAAACACAAATACATTTAAAAATATAAAAAATAGTGACCCACCAGAAGCGGAGTAGGACCCAAACTACCGGTGGTGGAGGCTACAGACTAAGAAACCTCCTAACAATACGGCACGTGTCGAGGATAACAACCTTCTGAATCTGACTCTTGATCCAACAATCTAACGAGAGTCTCTTGAGATGTTGATCGAGACTCTTCGCTATTAATCCGTTTGCCGAAACGACCACCGGGACAATGATCGTCGAGTCTACGTCTCACATGGCGGTTATCTCGTAGGACAAATCGAGGTACTTGCTAAGTTTGTCCTTCTCTGCCTTCACGAGATTCTCGTCATGCGGGACGGCGATATCGACGAGCACTGCCCGACGCTGGGTCCGATCAACCAACACGATATCGGGCCTATTGGCAACAATAGTCCTGTCCGTGATGATTGATCGGTCCCAGTAGAGCAATGCACGACCATTCTCAAGAACTGGCACTGGTGTGTACTTATAGTACGGTACTTCAAACTCAATAAGGCCATATTGAAGAGCAAGTTGCTGGTGGATGATCCTGGCTACTTGATTGTGCCTATGCAAGTACTCGGTGTTAGCAAGATACGAACAACCGGAAATAATATGGCGAAGTAATTCACCAGGACGGTGGCATGCTCGACAAATGTCGACCGTACCGTCCTTCATAATGTATTTCCGATAGTTGTTCGTCTTGATAACCTCATCTGCAATTGCACAGGCAAAACCTTCAGTTTCCCCAAAGAGGTCCCCAAAACGTAGCCAGTTCACCGAAGCGAGCAGGTCTACGTCGGGTCCTGTTAAGACCCGGTAGAACCGCCCGTGTAGCTCCTTACTCTTCCATACGTCCCTACGGTCTTCAGTACCTAGCACCTTTGGTTTACGCCAGTTCTCGTTAGCCAAGGAAAGAGGTGTTAGGCCCTTGTCAACCATCACGACATCGCAATGAATGTCACACCCGTTCTGTAGAAAGTAATCTCTCAGACTGCACACTTCACGGTTGTGGAGGTTCTTGGCATTCAAAAAGCCTCGACCCCCCCACTTCCGCGGAATGTACAGTCTCATGACAGAAGATCGTGGATGTAACATTCGATGCAATGTCAGTTGTTGACGGACTCGCCTATCCAGGGCGTCTAGTTCCGTTTGAGTCCACCTAAGTATGCCAAAGGAGTATAACAATAAAGGTATCACCCAACCGTTGAAAGCCCGCATTTTGTTACCACCGGACAAAGAACTGTTAAGAACTTTTGTCAGGCGGCCAAAAAAACGTTCTTTCACCGATTTCTTAATATCCTCTACCGCTATACCCAATGACTCTGACATACCTAGGTATTTGTATGTTTCGGTCTCGGAGAGAGATCTGAGAGTTATTATCTCAGAAAGTTGTAAATTCGGTGAATTTACAACCTTCCCCCGTTGTACATGCATAACCGCACACTTATCAACACCGAACTCCATCTTAATGGCATTACTAAAAACTTCCGTAGTTTTTAATAATGTCACTAAATCTTGGTGCTTCAATGTGAACAGTTTGAGGTCATCCATGTACATCAGGTGAGATATAACCTCACCCCCTCTACGAAACCGATAGCCTAGCCCTGAATCCTTCAGCAATGTGCTAAGTGGATTCAGTGCTAAACAAAACCACAATGGACTCAAACTGTCGCCCTGGAATATACCACGCTCGATCCTTATCAAGCCTTGCGGGTCAGAGGCGTGCCCACCACTACCTGGTTGACGAAGGACTGTGGTCCACTGCCCCATACACGAGACTAAGAAGGATTTAAGAGTCGGATTAATTTTATACAACTCTAAAATCCTCCTCAGCCATGAATGAGGCACCGAATCATAGGCCTTCTTGTAGTCAATCCAGGCAGTAGAGAGGGCGCCCCTACTCCGCTTGACTTGTTGGCTAATGGCCATATCAATGAGGAGTAGCTCCTTAGTGCCACGAGACCCAGCCCTACATCCATTCTGAGCGTTATCTAAGATATTATTAGATACTATGTGCGAGTTTATTTTACTTCTCAGAATAGATGTAAGGAGCTTGTAGATGGTAGGTAAGCAAGTGATGGGTCTATAGTTTTTAGGTTCCGTGGTACTACCTGATTTATGGAGCAGGAAGGTGATGCCAGTGGTCATGAAAGCGGGTAAGGAACCAGACTCGAGGGCTTCTTGATACTGTGTTGCCAAGCGTTCATGCGAGCTCTGAACCCACTTTATCCAAAAGTTGTGCAATCCATCCGGCCCAGGACTCTTCCAGTTCGGGGCCGTACGAATTGCACAACTAACGTCTTCGTAGTCTATGGTAATAGACTCCATGGGTTCGATGGTATTGCATTCACGCTCGACGACACGGATCCAGTCGCCCTCCGTATGTTCGACGGGCACCGACCATATGTCACGCCAGAATTGATTCATGGTGTGAGCATCTGGCAGTTGTCCGTCGCTCAAACGTTGTCCAGTTCCCTCCCACTCTCGGTACACCTTCCTTTGGTCACTTTGGAAGATGCGATTCTGCCAGTATCTATTTACACGCTCTCTATAACGACGGATACGGCTTGCCCATGCATACACTTTCTGTTTCAGAAAGTCAATACGTTCCGTGACATTGGCTAAGTATTGCTGGGGACGAATACCGGTCCCAGCAAATGCCTGAGTCACGAAACGCATGACCCGGGGACGACTATTTCCCCGGCTGAAAGAGATAAGCTTTGCAATGAGAGTCCTAAATGTGCCGATACGTCGCTCGATTCTTGCCTGCCATACGGGAACACCATTTTTATTATTATTATTCTCTTTATTAACACTTAACACATATTTATTACATTTTTAAATAGATTTATAAAAAAATACATTTAAAAATATAAAAAACAGTAACCCACCGGCATCGGGTACAGGGACCAAGCTACCGGTGGTTAGGGCTCCAAAGACAGGAACTTCCGCACAATACGGGCCGTATTCAACAGAACCGCCTTCTGCATCAAGCCCTTGATCCAGCTGCCTAACGCGAGCCTCTGTAGGTGGAGGTCGAGGCTCTTGGCTATTAGACCATGCGCAGATACGACTATCGGAACAATAATCGCCGAATCCACATCCCACATGTCGACAATCTCGTGAGCTAGGTCTAAATATTTAATTTGTTTATCTTTTTCTGCTTTCACGAGATTCTCGTCATGTGGCACAGTGATATCGACAATTACTGCAAGGCGCTTTAATCGATCCATTATCACTATATCAGGTCTGTTAGCTATAACAGTCCTATCAGTGATAATAGATCGATCCCAATACAATGTGACATGACCGTTCTCAAGAACTGGGTCGGGCACATACTTGTAATAAGGTACCTCCACGTCGACAAGATTATACTTTAGAGCAAGTTGCTGGTGGATTATCCTGGCTACTTGGTTGTGTCTGTGCAAATACTCACCGTTCGCAAGACGGGAACAACCAGAGATAATATGTCTTAAAGATTCTCCGGGACGATGACATGCCCGACAGATGTCTAGCGTCCCATCTTTGACAATAAATCTCCGATAGTTATTCGTCATCACGACTTCGTCAGTGATTGCACAGATAAAACCCTCAGTTTCTCCGAAGAGATCACCAAATCGTAACCAGGATACCGATGCTATTGAATCAACATCGGGCCCATTTAGAGCCCGATAAAATCGACCATGCAGTTCCTTGCTCTTCCATATTTCCTTCCGATCAGATACACTTAATATTACAGGTTTGCGCCAGTTCTCTTTCGCAAGGGACAGCGGGGTCAGTCCGTTGTCTATTGCCACAACATCTCGATGCACATCCACGTCCACCTGCAGGAAATACTCTCTAAGGTTGCATATCTCACGGTTATGGAGAGTCTTGGTATTTAAAAATCCCCGACCCCCGCATTTCCGTGGTATATACAACCTCATTACTGACGAACGTGGGTGGTGCATTCGATATGAAGTCAATAGACAACGCACCTTCCTATCCAGAGCTTCTAACTCCGTCTGAGTCCATCTAAGTATGCCAAAAGAGTATACTAAGACTGGCATGGCCCAGCCGTTGACAGCACGCACCTTGTTACCGCCTGATAAAAGACTTTTCAGTATTTTTTTCAGGCGGCCAAAGAAACGATCCTGCAACTTCTGTTTCATGTCAGTCTCAGCAATACACAGAGCTTGAGACATACCTAGATATTTGTAGGTTTCGGTTGCGGAGAGCGACCCAAATCGTGTGAAATCTGAAAGATTGACTCCTTCAGATTCCACAATCCCGCCCCTTTTTACATGCATGACCGCACACTTATCTACCCCAAACTCCATACTGATGGCCTTACTAAAAGTTTCAGTAACTTTTAGCAAAGCCATCAAATCGGGGCCATTAGGGGCAAATAACTTTAGGTCATCCATGTAAAAAAGGTGGGACAAAATTTGACCCCCTCTGCGCATCCGATAGCCTAACCCTGAACCCTCTAGTAACGTACTGAGAGGATTCAGTGCTAGACAAAACCACAACGGACTCAGACTATCACCCTGGAAAATACCTCTCTCAATCCCTATTGGTACACCACCTCCTAGAACCTGACGACACCCTGGATAAACAAGAACCGTACTCCATTGTCTCATACATGATCCCAAAAAGGTGCATAGAGTTGCATCAACTTTATACAGCTCTAGCACCCTCCGAAGCCATGTATGAGGCACAGAATCGTACGCTTTCTTATAGTCAATCCAGCATGTCGCAAGGTTCTTTCGGTTGCGGCGTACCTGCTGGCAAACAGCCATGTCAATAATAAGGAGCTCTTTCGTACCACGTGCCCCACTTTTACATCCATTCTGAGAGATTGACAAGATGTTATTGTTTTGTACATGTGAATATATTTTTACTCTCAGGATGGATGTAAAAAGTTTGTATATGGTAGGTAGACAAGTTATAGGTCTATAATTTTTGGGGTCTGTGGTACTACCAGACTTGTATAGGAGGTGGGTTACTCCGGTAGTCATAAAAGCTGGAAGCGACGATGACTCAAGGGATGACTGGAAGCAAGATGCCAAGCAAGCGTGTGAGCTACGGAACCATTTTAACCAAAAGTTGTGCAGTCCGTCCGGTCCAGCAGATTTCCAATTTGGCAACGAACGAACTGCACAACCAATATCTTCTTCAGATATGGTTATAGGTTCCATAGCTGGAATTGGTTCACACGCCCGCTCAACATCCCTAATCCACGCATCCTGTGTATGACTGACGGGCGTCGACCAGATGCTTTTCCAGAAGTTAACTGTAGAAACAGCATCAGGTAGACTCCCATCACTCACATCCGAGTTAGGTCGCTCCCACCCTCTATATACCCACCTCTCATTTTTTTGGAACAAGCGATTCTGAGTGTATCTGTCCACTCTTTTTTTGTACCGCCTTATGCGGTTCGCCCACGCATAAACTTTCTGCTTCAGGTAATCGATGCGCTCTGTGACCCGAACAGAGTATTCACAGGGCCTAATATTAGTTCCCACGAATGCACGGGTCACAAAGCGCATGACTCTCGGGCGTGTATTGCCCGTCCTGAAGCAGTGTAGCTTGCCAATGAGCACCCTAGCCTCGTTGATGCGCCGTTCAATTCTGCACTGCCAAGCTGGTACAGCAGGCTTTGGTCGAATAGCTGTTTCTTGTTTAAAAAAATTAACACCAGCTATTCGACATACTGCAACAGCTGCACAGTACAGAATGGAATGGGCATCAGTAATGTTTCTGCAGTTGTTAAAAAACGATGTTAACATCGAGTCTAGGGCACACACTAGCGCCACGTTTTTTTTATGTGTGGGCAAACGCGGAAGCCGCGGTCTACACTCAATAGGGACAGATTGAAACTCACCAATCGCTCGCTCCAAAGCGCTCCTTAATTCCTCATTGTATTGAGTACTTACAGGTATAGCAGCATCACTCACTTCTTCACCAACATGTGAGATGATGTTTTCTTGCGTTCTTTCATTACGGTTACTTTGTAATGGCACAGGTAATGGTTGCAATGAAGAAGGCGTGATACCACTACACACTTCTAAGCGTAGCCTCTCAAGTGTAGCGTCATCCAACAGGTGACAGCGTTGTATGGCGCGCACCTGATCCGATAGGCGTTGTGCCGATACGTTGACATCTGGTTCAAGTACCTGAAACAGAGGTAGCATGCGAACACGGTACGCAGTGAGGTTAGTTCCCCCCTCTGTAGCCACAAAATATGCCCGCATCACGTTTTCATTCATACCGAAGTTCCATCGAATGCGGTGCACATTACCACCGGTAGCGGGGTCCGTAATCGAAGCCGGAGGGCCTCGGGGTCCCAAGCCAGTCGGTGGCCGGCCTCTCCCCTGCCGACGTACAGGTAGAGGCGACGTCGGCGGAGAGAAAAACTCGTCGCTGCTTGAGCTCGACGCCTCACCAGTAGTCACAGTTGTCGACGACTGTAAGGCGGAGCTGTGCGACAAGTCCGGGGTTGGTAATTGTGCTTTTTTGGCGCCAGCTCTGGTCAACATTATATTTTTTCTTGATTTTCATCTTATTTTCATATTATCATTTTCAGTTTGTTACACTGACATAATGTGTCAAAGTGTACTATAATTTATAAAATATTTGTTTGTTTTTTCCGGATTTTCTTCATGCTGATTTTTTTGTTATAGATATATATTTGTACTTTTATTATGTTTTGAATGATATTTTTGTATTATTGTAGATTAAAGGTAAAATATTTTAGTAAATGCTCCTCAAGAAAAAAATGTGACTGTTTTGTAGCAGTGTTGCCAGGTTAGTTAGTTATTATTAAATTATTAAAATTAAAAATTATTATTGTTATTATTATTATTATATCGTTTATTCATTTCTATTCTTATTTTATATTATTATTAGTGTATTATTTTTTATATTTTTTATATTATTATTTCGTTTATTCAATAACATTCTTATTTTATACATTTTTAAATAGATTTATAAAAAACACAAATACATTTAAAAATATAAAAAATAGTGTCCCACCAGTAGCGGAGTAGGACCCAAACTACCGGCGGTGGAGGCTACAGACTAAGAAACCTCCTAACAATACGGCACATGTCGAGGATAACAACCTGCTGAATCTGACTCTTGATCCAACAATCTAACGAGAGTCTCTTGAGATGTTGATCGAGACTCTTCGCTATTAATCCGTTTGCCGAAACATTATTATTATTATTATTGTAATTAATAATGAAGGCAATGTTGATCTAATTAATATTTAAAAAAAATTATAATTGTGAGAATAATAATTACCTAATTTATACAAATTTCTAATGAAATATTTGTGCACATCTAAAATTGACTATTGTGAAAAGTTTAATGTAAAATATTTCGCCGATTAATTATAATTAATGTATATAAAATTGAATAAATGTATATTTATATATAAATATTATTTTTTCATTAATTTGTGAATTTACCCTTTGATATTAATCTTTTTTCAGTTGAATAAACTCTTTTTGCGTATGGTTAGATACTCGTAATAAAGGAGTGAACTCCAGTCGTGCGTCGGAGCTGACACACACACTTTTTATGGTTAGATACTCGTACTTAAGGAGTAAACTCCAGTCGTGCGTCGGAGCTGACACACACACTTTTTATGGTTAGATACTCGTACTTAAGGAGTAAACTCCAGTCGTGCGTCGGAGCTGACACACACACTTTTTATGGTTAGATACTCGTACTTAAGGAGTAAACTCCAGTCGTGCGTCGGAGCTGACACACACACTTTTTATGGTTAGATACTCGTACTTAAGGAGTAAACTCCAGTCGTGCGTCGGAGCTGACACACACACTTTTTATGGTTAGATACTCGTACTTAAGGAGTAAACTCCAGTCGTGCGTCGGAGCTGACACACACACTTTTTATGGTTAGATACTCGTACTTAAGGAGTAAACTCCAGTCGTGCGTCGGAGCTGACACACACACTTTTTATGGTTAGATACTCGTACTTAAGGAGTAAACTCCAGTCGTGCGTCGGAGCTGACACACACACTTTTTATGGTTAGATACTCGTACTTAAGGAGTAAACTCCAGTCGTGCGTCGGAGCTGACACACACACTTTTTATGGTTAGATACTCGTACTTAAGGAGTAAACTCCAGTCGTGCGTCGGAGCTGACACACACACTTTTTATGGTTAGATACTCGTACTTAAGGAGTAAACTCCAGTCGTGCGTCGGAGCTGACACACACACTTTTTATGGTTAGATACTCGTACTTAAGGAGTAAACTCCAGTCGTGCGTCGGAGCTGACACACACACTTTTTATGGTTAGATACTCGTACTTAAGGAGTAAACTCCAGTCGTGCGTCGGAGCTGACACACACACTTTTTATGGTTAGATACTCGTACTTAAGGAGTAAACTCCAGTCGTGCGTCGGAGCTGACACACACACTTTTTATGGTTAGATACTCGTACTTAAGGAGTAAACTCCAGTCGTGCGTCGGAGCTGACACACACACTTTTTATGGTTAGATACTCGTACTTAAGGAGTAAACTCCAGTCGTGCGTCGGAGCTGACACACACACTTTTTATGGTTAGATACTCGTACTTAAGGAGTAAACTCCAGTCGTGCGTCGGAGCTGACACACACACTTTTTATGGTTAGATACTCGTACTTAAGGAGTAAACTCCAGTCGTGCGTCGGAGCTGACACACACACTTTTTATGGTTAGATACTCGTACTTAAGGAGTAAACTCCAGTCGTGCGTCGGAGCTGACACACACACTTTTTATGGTTAGATACTCGTACTTAAGGAGTAAACTCCAATCGTGCGTCGGAGCTGACACACACACTTTTTATGGTTAGATACTCGTACTTAAGGAGTAAACTCCAGTCGTGCGTCGGAGCTGACACACACACTTTTTATGGTTAGATACTCGTACTTAAGGAGTAAACTCCAGTCGTGCGTCGGAGCTGACACACACACTTTTTATGGTTAGATACTCGTACTTAAGGAGTAAACTCCAGTCGTGCGTCGGAGCTGACACACACACTTTTTATGGTTAGATACTCGTACTTAAGGAGTAAACTCCAGTCGTGCGTCGGAGCTGACACACACACTTTTTATGGTTAGATACTCGTACTTAAGGAGTAAACTCCAGTCGTGCGTCGGAGCTGACACACACACTTTTTATGGTTAGATACTCGTACTTAAGGAGTAAACTCCAGTCGTGCGTCGGAGCTGACACACACACTTTTTATGGTTAGATACTCGTACTTAAGGAGTAAACTCCAGTCGTGCGTCGGAGCTGACACACACACTTTTTTTTTATTTATTTTAATGACACTAAAGTTTTGTTGGTTAATTGAAATCGACAGAGTGCTTACCACACATAAATAACAAAATAAATTTAGAACCTCTTACCAACATAATACGTACGGACATGTAAAGAGGATGGAAGACAGGAGATTGACAAAACAGATATATGAAGCGAGTGTGAATGTACTACTAGCTTAGTGAGGGTCGACCAAGGCGAACATAGGTACTGCTACCAAGTCGCAGATGTCTTAACTAAAGGTCAGGTTAAAAGTACCTGTAACCGGTAAGCATGTAAGAAGACATCAATGAAAGTGGAATAAGCGAAAGAAATATGCAAGGATCGTAGCAGGTGGAAATCCGTGGTCTCTGCCTACCCCACTGGGAAAGAGGCGTGATTTTATGTATGTATGTGTTGTACCTACATAATTAACCTAAGTAGGTATAAAAAGGTTCAATAGCATTCTGCTAAATTATAAATATACACTTACAAAGAATTTAACAGGTGGACACAGACAGAAAAATTATGAAGCCTCTTAACGCCCCAAAGTGAAATGTTACTGTGAATGTTCCAATTCATATCCGACACATATTTTGTTTTCAAGTATGAATGAGTGTTCCATATGTGAATGGTGAATGGTATCTAATGCGCACGTAAGCCGGCGCGGCTCGAGGCGTGAGGCGTGAGGCGTGAGGCGTGAGGCGAGAGGCGTGAGGCGAGGCGCGAGGGGCTGGAGGAGCTTGATGGATCGCGCGTTGACGAGTGCACCCGCGCCGTGCGTGTGTACCTACCATTTTATTAAAAAGTAAATAAATTGCCACCATTCAACGCAATCGAGTCAAGTTCTTTCGCTAAATGAAATTGCCATTCCCATTTGTGATTTTCTCGCTTTCTCGTTTAAAGCGAGCAATATAACCGATAGGCGACAATACGTGGTGTTTGTTATTAATCAAGTCATGTCAACAGTAGGGCTGCCATTTGTAAACATTGGCGGCATCGATCATAAAAAGCCGGAACCGTTGGGAAGGATTCACCGTCTGGCCACGCTCGGGAACTACCTACATCATCACCAGACCATAATATATGTATAATTATTACTATCTTGAAATACCTGCATACCGTATTTACAAGTGTAACAATAATTTTATTTTTTTGTGTAGAATCTGACACACGTTAGGTGACAATATTATAAACGATGTGCAAAACAAATATGAACGAACCGCTGTTACATGACAGCCCTATCTGTCCACCTTCTTTTGCTGTAGCTAACCATGAAAAATAAGACAAGATTTTTATCCCGATACCAGCAAAGTTGTATATTCAACATTTTTAGTATTTGGGTCTGTTTGTAGCGGCTTTGTGGCTTGTGGACACTTGCACGCTTAAAGTAGGATTAACAAATAATGTGCGGCATCACTTACGGATGTTTAATACAGATTAATGTGGCCTGAACCTTTCCTGGACGTACCTGCAACAAACAAACAATTTGTTTCCTTTTATTGTTACACTTTTTAAGTAGTTACGAGTGTCTTTGCGACTACTATTCATTACAAGCTTACCAAGCCCATTTAAAACCCACAGCTATGGTGGCGTGATCGATAAGTGCATCCACCTTCGACATCAGAGTCTCGGCTTTGGTTCCCGGGGCGAATCAAATATTTGTGTGATCCATAAATGTTTATTTCGGAGTTTGGGTATTTTCAATGTATAATATAGCATAGCATCACGCCTTTTTCCCCGAAGGGGTAGGCAGAGGTGTGCAAACACACCCACATCTCGCCAGCTATGTTAGGTCCCATGTAATAGGGGGCGAGCCTGTTGCCATTTACCGGACACAAGTTCCAGACTCTGGGATAATTATCTGGGTAAAATTCTAAAGAGAATGTATAATATGTATTTAGAATATATACATATAGGTAAGTAGGTATGTTTGTCAGTTATCTAGATTACCTTTACAAAAAGTTAATAAGGTTAATTAGTTCCCTAGTAGGTTGTAACGACAATTTGTGATGTTGTTGCTTTCTTCAGCTACTTACTTCAAAGTAGGATAAGTATTTAAGTAGCTGGTAACTTTAGTGCTAGCTGTCTACCTGTCTCTTACTCGATCGAAGTCGAATCTAGTGTTAGAGTTAGTAATACTCGGTGTAATAGAACAGCCAGCTCGAGTCTTAATAACGTAGTAGCGTGTAGGTGGGGCATGGCCTCACAGGCAACAAGTGCAGTTACCCGCTCATTACGCGCTCGCTTACACCTTCCGCTTCTCAGTGCTGTAATTCAATATCTTATGGTCTTGTCTTTACTTACACAACTTCGAACCTGGTGGAAATCATTATTTATGTGTTCCTTTGTGTAGCTCTCCGCCAATAACATGATTGCCTCTATAATACAAACGACCTTCCAAAATATGCGTTTTACTTTACTTAAAATGTTAATAAATTGTAAGAGAAAAGAAAGAAGATCAACTCGTCTCGGAATTCTAACTACAATTGAATAATAATGTAGTTATATGTTAGTAATCCGATTATCACGGTATCTCTCAACTCGATCAGCACGATATCACTTTGAATTGAACAGCTATTCAATATGTTTAATGAATTCAAACCCCAAATCTTCTTATCCTGGAATTTAGAAGTTACTGTTTAATCTAGAATAATAAAGGTAGATAATTTTTGAGAGATTTTTTTACCAAGAGCTATGAACATCTTTAATTCTACAAATTTTGAGTGCTTTTTGAAACAAAACGCTAAGTAAATTATATTTCTAATTTGAAAGTCGTAATTTTGCATTAACCAGAAGTCGTATCTAATTGAAACATTAAATCCTTTGGATCTGTTCGGGCGCATCGCCGTCTATGTCGCCGCAGCGCGTCGGGCGTCGGGCGTCGTGCAGCGTGGACGCTTTGTCGTTGGACCCTAATTGCGCTCGGCAAAAAGTCTAGATTAAAATGTGCATAGTCTATGTACATTATATTATTTTGAACTTTAACTTCTTTGGAATAAAGCTCTTATTCCCGAAGACTCATTAATAACAGACAGCGATTCCTAATGTGCGGCGCTTCTAAGAGCAATTAAACGTAACGGTCATTAACGAGAAAATATTGAAAAAATGTACGGAATGAGGGCTTTACGGTACAGCACAGGGTCGATGTGGTTGTTCTGTATGGACATTAGTGAGTGACTGTGCAGGTGCAGGCTAATAATAACTAAGTTGTAGACGGGTGATGGTTGGTAGGCTGTCTCATCTATATTTGCGTAAGGAAGAGAGTTTGTTTCGATTATAAACCCTTCTTCTATGTTGATATGGTTGAGGAGGGTGGCTACTAATAAATTGGAGAATGTCTACAATTTACAAACCTTGAGGCTAGTATTTACAGAGGAAAGAAATATTGTAGTCAGTATAAACAATAGCAAGTAACGTAGGTATTGGTTGTCACTAACCATAATATATTAAGCTGCTTCGGAATAGATGAGCTGAAAAATATAGAGCACACAAACAAACAGCCGAGTTTTACCGGAACACGAATAAATAACCGCATCGCGATAAATAAAACTCTGAAATATGTTGAACATTGATGCATCGGCTCCATTCATGGTTCGGAAAGAACGATAAATAATGAGCTCCGACGAATAAGACTGCGACTACAGACCGGGGGCCTTGTACCAGCATCTGGTTAAAGTGTGCATTCTGCCGATGTGGTTCAATCACAGTTTCATGACTTGTGACACCACCACAAGTCCCTATACTCGTAACGCAAATCATTTTATTATCACTGGCTGAAAAGTTGACGTCGTAAAATTTAATAGTCGCTGAAATATATTCTGTGGTAGAGCGAAGGGGAAGTGGGAGGGGTATGCTGCGATGGGGGGGGGTTGCTATTAAACGAATCCCACTTGATCCGCGCTCTCCGTGGGGCCCAATAATATGGCGAAATGCTGCACTTGTGGTATTTACTTGCTATCTTAACTAAGCTACTAAGGGTTTGTGCTGGTTACTTTAATGACTATTTACCAGTTTTGTCTAAAAAAAAAATTATCACAATGACGTTGTGGCTGAACAGATGTTTACCCAACAGATGTTTAGCGCGCAAGAAAACATACCGCATACCTTTCGCGAACGTCATTACCATAACATCCCGCTTACTGTATCACTCCTCGAATAGCTCGAGATCGCCGATCTTAATTACAACATCCACGTGTAATTATCTGCGTCTGTAGTTATTAACCTCTGTGGTAATGTCAAGTTGCCTGCTGCACCGCGACCACTTCCTACGTTTACAAGTTTCGAATGAAATGATGACATTTAGCTGTTCCAAATAAACTTACATATTGCTTTAATATAGTGAGAAGGAAGTGTATCCTAATTAGAAAAAGACTTATGTGACATAACTTTGAGCTGATATTTAAGTGTAAATAGTGGTCAGTATAGCACGTGATCTTGGAAATATGGAACGTTATCATACAATACCTACACTATGTCGTTGCATCGTTCTTGTAGGTACCGTGTAAATTAACATTGAAGTGTAAATTATTATTATAGTAGTATAGGATATTGTACAGAGCCGAAAGGTATTACCGACCATTATTGATTCCCTAGTCTGTGCTACTATGTACATGTTCAAAATATCATTCATTCATGAGATCGATGAGATGTTTTAGCGAGTAAACAAGGGAAGCTGCTCGAGATGAAATAAATAACACGGATGATGTCTTTGTGTACCGACCTGTTGTTGTTGTACCAAATAACAGCAGATAATGATAAAAGGAATTGAAAACGAACAGTAACACCGCGCCGACTATCAGTACTTGTTTACAAAACAAACAGACGTCAATTGTACAATGTTCGGTGAAGCCGGGGACTGCGCTAGTAGTTGTGAGTATTGTAGGCGCCTATCTATACCTATGTACTACTGAAGGTGTGACTGTAGTACTTTACTGAATGGATGATTTTTGTAGCTTTCATTGTATTGGTTTACTTTCTGTGTCAATTACAACTCCAAGGAGATATTTTGTAGAACAGAAGGTAAGCTAAATACATATGCCGAAAGACTCGATCATTTTAAATTGCAAACGCAGATGTCTTCATTACGTATCGTACTTATGTAGGTAACTACCAACGTCTAATTTTGAACAGTTGAATAAAATACAAGAAAGATGTTAGGGTTGTTGTCTATTCCCCTACCGTTACTATATTCCTAGGGTTTAGTGCGTAGGTTTCTACGGCACACAGCTCGGTGCCGGCGGCGGCGCGGGCGGTGTCGGCTCTGCACTTAATTGCTGGGAAAAGCACCGCAACTTGATAATAAGGAGCGACGGACAAAAGACGCGTTCTTCACTCGATTACGACGCGACGCCCGATGGCGTGAGGCAGGGACTGATGCGGGGGCGACCGATATCATTGGACTTTATTTTTACATCAGTCATACTGATAATAGAATTAGATGAATATTTCAGTTTGTTTAACTTTTGGACTTTGGTTAGCCTGCTAAGGATAGCAGGCTAACCAAAGTTTTTTCTAGTTTTAAAAATCTATTAAAGCTGTGGTTCCAGGAGAACAATATTTAATACTCAACAGAAGATATATCATAATGAGTTAAGAAATGATTATTATTAGGTTAAACAAATATGTTTATTGGGTACTGTAACTGTAATACCACGACAGTTTTAGTGCTGTCCCTTCGCAGTCTCATCATATTCATACTCGTACATCACTTCACGTCTCGCGGTGGTGCGATGGCGCGATGGCGGGGCCGGTGCAGCGGTGCCGTGGCGCCGCGCCTCCCGCCCGCGCCCACCGGATCTGTGAGTTTGTATTAGATGCCATCGAGGAACTCAATTATATTGTGTGACTAATTAACGTTATTTATTATAGCGTTGCACTAATAGGATCTTTTATTATTAGATACTGGTGATTTTAACACACCGGGTGAAGATAATAATCCTTTTTAATGATCAACAATTAGGCATTGAGAATAAGTACCGATTGATGCACTGTATGGTACTGTAGAAAGCCTTTTGACATCTGATTATTAAAGTAGCTGATAATCGCTAGCAAATGTAACTTGTGACACGCTCGCGCTCGCCTCAACTTACGGCTCGTCTTCTTGTGAGGTGATACTGGAGGAGCTGCAATGGGATTTAATTATGTATATAATTATTTAACACAACTGCGAGGTTGCCCCCCTCTCCGGGTGTGTGACGAAGACAATCTCGTTATGAGAGATAATAAACGTTTATGACACTGTTGTATGTAGGATAAATAGCAATGTAGAACGTTTTGTCTCTTATATTAATTAAGTTCCTCAAAAACCATTAACATCCGTTCATTGCTCTTCAATTTGTTCACCAAAAGAAACACTCCCAACTTGATCCAATTTGTAACTGCCTGGCATATTAAAGTAATAATTCATTGCCTCTCGCTACTTACGCCTCCTAAATAGCTACAGTGTACCTAAATAGAATTGTTACTTCTGTTTTATTTTTCTTACTTATCGAAATACTGTATTGTATCTTGCATTGTACGGGACCAAGCTATTTGCAGTCGCAAAACAGTTCATACCAGAATCTGCCACCTCCGGAGTGATTCACCAGCGAACCGACAGGCATAGGATAGACGTCGCTTTAGCAAACAACGCAACCAACGTGTAGTCTTTCGCGATACTTACTATTTAATTTATAAATATTATGTTTATTTGCAGTTTGGGTGGAGTGGGAGTGCGGCGGACGACAGAAGCACATCTCAAATCCAATTAAGATAAAACGAACGAAGCTATTGCAGGCGGTGCATTACTGCAGGCTCTATCTTCAACACATTACTTATTTCAATACATGTATGAACTTGGATAAGATAGGTTTAGGTACCGTACTGCACCCACAAGCGGTTTTATCTCACAACCGATACATTTGATTTTACTGTTGTTTGAATTGGCTGCTTAGCGACAATGACCACACCATACTCAATACAATGTCTGGGAGGAGTATCAACATATACATACATATGGTCACGCCTCTTTCCCATTGGGGTAGGCAGAGACTATGGAATTCCACTTGCTACGGTCCTGGCATACTTCTTTCGCTTCTTCCACTTTCATAACTATCTTCATGCACGCTCTCCGGTTCTGGGTGCTCTTGACCTGACCTTTGTTCAAAACATCTCCGATTTGGTCGAAGTACGTTCGCCTAGGTCGACCCTTACCTGCCTGTCCATTCACGCCCGCCTTTTGTATCTGTTTCGTCAATCTTCTTTCATCCATCCTTTCTACGTGCCCGAACCATCTAAGCACCCCTTTTTCTATCTTACTCACTACATCTTCTGATACACCGCAAAGTTCTCGTATCTCGCTGTTCCTCACTTTCTCAACCAATGTCACCCCAGTCATACTTCTCAAACTTCTCATTTCCACTGCATTTATTTTACTTTCATGCTTCTTCTGCCAAACCCAACATTCATTTCCATACATAAGTGTAGGGACCAGCACTCCTCTATGAACAGCCAGCCTAGCCCTCCGGGAAATCTTCTGACTGTTCATAAAGTTATGCAGAGCCCCATTCACTTGATTTCCTGCCACAACTCTTCTTTCAATGTCGTCGTCACATCTTCCATCCCTTGTAAACTTGGACCCTAAATACACAAACTCTTTCACTTGCTCCACTCTTTCTCCTTCAATAACAATCGCACAGTTCGACATGCTTTCGTCTCGTTCAAATACCATTACTTTCGTCTTACTTGCGTTCACTTTCATTTCCTTCCTTTTCAAAGACTCATTCATAATATTTACCATCACCTGCAACTCCTCCGCCGATGACGCAAGTATTACCTGGTCATCAGCATATAAGAGGCACTTGATGGTCAATTCATCCATTCTTAAACCACACACACTCGCTTTCAGATCTTTCAGACAGTTATCCATGTATAGGTTAAACAGCATTGGTGACGCTACACAGCCCTGCCTGACGCCTCGTTCGATACCGAACCAGTCCGTGTAGGTCCCGTTTATGCGGACACAAGCACTGGAACCCTCATAAAGTGATTGCAGTGCTCGTGTCAGATTGCTGCTTACTCCATACATGGACAGCGCTGACCACAATTCGCTCCTCACCACTCTATCATAGGCCTTCTCTAAGTCTACAAAAGTGCAGTAGACCTTTTGTCTTTTTGCCAGGAACTTTTCGGCAATGCTGCGCAAAGAGAAGACCTGATCCATGCATCTTCTTCCTTTCCTAAATCCAGCTTGCACATCCCACAATTTGTCATCAGTGTCATTCGTCAATCTAGTAATCAGAACTCTTGCATATAACTTGCCGACGACGCTGAGCAGACTTATCCCGCGGTAGTTTTTGCAGTCTCGCTATGACCCTTTCCCTTTGTACAGCGGCACAATGACGGCTTTTCACCAGTATCCTGGTACACTACCGCTTCTCCAACAAAGGTTAAAAAGGCGGTACAGCTGACTTGATACTACGCCTTGTCCTGCTTTCAGCATCTCTGTCGAGATCCTGTCATATCCTGCTGCCTTTCCAGCTTTCATGCCATTCAGTGCATCCATAATCTCTTTCACACTTATTTCATTCTCCTCTTCGTTCCCACTTTTATTCTTGTCCTCTATACGAGATTCCGCTTGCGCATCCTCTTTCTCAAACAGACTTTCAAAATATTCCTTCCATCTCTTTAAAACACTTTCTTCCCCACTCAGAGAGCTTCCATCGTGGTTTCTGACTTTGTCCAGTTGCGAGGATTGGATAGTGCCCCTGGCTGTTCTTATAGACTTCCAGAAAAGTTTAACATTTTCCTGGAAGTTGTCAGATAACCTCCTATCAAATTCATCCGTTTCATTCTCTTTCTCTTTAGCTATCACCTTCTTTACTTCTCTTTTACGCTTCTTGTATACCTCTTTTGCTATTGAGACATCCTCATCTGTCGCCTTATTCATTCTGTGATTGGCTTTGATTGCCAACCAGTCCAGCCACGCTTTCTTCTTGCACGCTACAACCATTTGTGCCTCTACACTCATTATTTTGACCATGCGTCCTTTTTTCCTTTTGCTGACACCACATACTTTCACAGCTACTTGCACAAGTCCTTCCTTTAACTGCACCCATAACTTTTCAATATCATCTTCTTCATCCATATTCTCATACTTCTCTCTCAAGCTATTTCGAAATTCTTCTCTTTTATTCCTTTCTTGCAAGCTTTCTACTTTTATCCGTTCAAGCTCGGTTCCAGACTCATGGGCGTAGTGTCGCCACCGTTTAAATAAACCTCTTAACCGGCTTACAACCATATAGTGGTCTGTTTCGACACCAGTGCCACGATAAGCCCGGGTATCCATCACTGTCTTTCTCAATTTGTCGTCCACAATCACAAAATCTATCATACTTCTCTGTTCTCCTTCTTGTCTAGTATACATGTGGATATCTTTGTGGTTAAACAGAGTGTTTGTTACCACAAGATTCCACTCCAAACATACTTCAAGCAAACTATTTCCATTCTCAGTCACTCTATCGAAACCAAACTTAACCAAAACACTTTCATATCCATCACGCTCCACTCCCACCCGACTATTAAAATCCCCTAACATTATGATTCTTTCATTCGGCTTGCATTTACCCAAGGTATCTTTCATGCTGTCCCAAAACACCTGCCTTTCACTCTGTGCTTGGTTGGACCGGTCCCACTACGCATCCTGTGGGGCATAAACTCCCACTACAAAGATGCGCGATATATATATATATAGATACCTTGACTGGCCCGACTAGTGTCAGCCACCCCTGACCAAAAAGCTGTAAATGGCCCATGTGTGGTTGTGTCACACCCTTTCCGCTTAGTCTCGTTCACACACAAAACATCCAGTCGTCTTTCACTCATCAACTTACACATTTCCCCCATTTTATCATTCATACCTCCTCTTACATTGATCGTCGCAAAGCGGCTTTCCATAGCCCACTTTTCGCCTACCCTGGGACTGAGACGTGATGGGTGGCGAACCACATCGCCGTCCTTCTTCTTTAAAATCAGTACCATATTTGTTCCCACGATCAGCTAGGGAAACAAAGGTCCACCCAGACAGAGCCCCGCATGTCTGAGTAAGGTTAGCCGTCATCTGGGGTCACCCGGTCCCAGGGCAATTTTTTTTTTTTTTTTGCACTATTGCCACACTTTTAGGGGGTTTTTAGTTCCCCTTGGCCTGTGTTTGCCGGTCAGGTTATTTAACCGCCGCCTGTTGCTCGGCGTTGTTGCTCCTTTTGCACCACCCGGGGGGCACGTGTAGGGTGGGTCAAGGAAAGGTGGTAAATCCTACGGACGCGAGCAACAATCACCCCCCAGGAGTATCAAGATAGGGAATTATGTGAATGGTTTATTATGACTCATTTCACACAAATTATTTTTTCATCCAGTGGATCGAACCCGAGACCTCGACACCGCCGGCGTACTCGTACGTACTACACACTACGCTTCGTACTCGTATTCACTGGTAGTTCGCAGGTTCGAGTCTGCGCACGTTTCTCGAAATCAGTACATTAAAGAAACGACTCAATATGTTTTCCACACATTAAATATTCATGGATTTTTTAAATTTCAAATCGGAACACGTAAAGTATATGTATGCACAGAAATTTATATGTGATATTACGAGTATAATGTACCTACATAGATATATTAGGTGAGAAACAGTGACTGGTGTATTTAAATGGATTGACCCCACGTCTCGTTCACCGATATCACCACATGTATACTTAATGCCACGTAGCACAATGACAATAATAGTATGCTATTTATTTATACCTGTGATAGTCTTAAAACCATGATCTTACTAAAGGGTCAATCAGTATGTATTTTTAAATTTTAGTAGATTGGTATAATGTACCTATGTGCATTGCCTATGCAGATGCAAAGTATAATCTTTAGTACTAGATATCTCCTTAAATCGTGGAATGTGTTCTACCACTAACACAATTTATTAGACAAGTAAATTCTAGGAACAATCTGTGTCTAACTTACTTAATCCTAAGACGTAATCTCCTCCTGTACTGCAGCGGTGCACTTTAAAATTGACGGTTGCGATACGCGATAGCAGTAAGAACTAAATGAGGGCGATCCCCATTACGATTGACTTGTGCGCAATTACGTAGATTGATGTCCGGTCGGCGGCGGAGCATTTAACTATCGGTCGGTTCTATCAAATCTTGACGAGATTGCATTTCATTCGCACTACCCTCTACCCTCTACCTGTCACAAGATAACTATAGCTACGTTTATGTAGATTACGCTTATTGTAGTTCTCTACCTAACAGCAAAGAGTATAATATGACCTTCTCTCAATTTTGAAGGGAATAGGTATCAAAATACGTCTTAGTACGAACGTATTCACACGAACGATGATAATAAGTAAGGTCTCACTCACAATGAATGGAATTGAAGCCTTACTCGTTACCCCGAGTCTGTATATCAATAGCGGCCGAGGGGTAGGCAGACACACAGTCACACGTCAGTGCACACGCCCGCGTCGCGCCCGGTGCTACATGAAGCGGCGTAGTCCACGATTTATTGCCGAATTATAATACATTTGCCGCGCACATTCCACAACTAATAAAAGTTGAGGTGATTTGTCAGCGCGTGCGAACGACAACTTGGCGATAAAATAAATATATACGAGACTCGTAGATAAAATAAATATATACAGCAGCGAGAGCGATGTTCGACAGATCTTTGCAACTTCTAAAATAAAATGGAGCTATTATGTGATCATCATGACAATACTACTGGACAGGCGTAGTGTCCGGTGGATATAGTTGGGTGGACACGAAATTTAACCCCCTCTACATAAAAGTAGATAGGTTGCACCTACACAAAGCTATACACAAAGTAGATAGGTTGCACCTACTCAGCTTGCAGGTTGAAAGCTAGAAAGAAAAGTCGTGGCCAAGTCAAAGAACGTAGGAGGAAGTAGCGTGTACATAACACAATTGACAATAACTTCATTGGTAGCTGTGGTAGATAACCAACCGAATTATAATGTGAAATAACTGGTGAATGCGTCGATTAATTTGATTTTCCATATCAGGCGGAGGGACGCGGAATCCGCACTAAACGCTACGTGACCCGGAAATCGGAATCAAACGACCACGACCTCGCATAAATAACCGACGGGTAGATATCGTTATTCCCGCACACCCTCAGCTTTTAATAAATTAAAAATCTATAGAGAATTTAATAAAAGTTGTCCTTTGTACGGAGCAGCAGCGAACGATCGGTGTAAGCCGAAGGAGCCTTCGCATGGTGTGGCACTGTGATGGGAAATATCGGCGTGGAAAATGTGTGGAAAAACCGCGAGGAAAGGAATATATTTTATTTGAAACGGAACAAAAGAATCTCGCGGAATGTTCACATTTCATCCGACACATAATTTTTTTTTTTCACGTTTGGTACTTGTTGTACTTTTTATTTGATGTCGGCCGAGTTGAACTTGTGTGAATGAGCGCTTTATCGTTAAGTATGTTATACGATTTAGGGATAGCTTGTGACTCTGCGAGATTACCTACATGACATTCAAACTTAAAGGATTTCCTACAAAATTGTGAATAGGTACCTACTACTACAAAAATGTTCTTCATACATACGAGTACATACTCATCTCTCATGCTCTGAAACTGGGTCATTGCTTTGCTTCCCTGATATGCAGCTTGAAAGTGATTCAGATCGGCCTAAGGGCGGAAGAGTAAAAAAAAATCAACACATCTTGAGGCGATGGCAAAAACGTATAAGTTCAGTCACAGTTCGATTAAGTCTAAACAACATTCCGGTTTTTAAATGGCCATAAACAAAAAAGAGTTGAATTACAATAAAATAAAACGTTTATAACACAAACAATAATTATTTACTAAACCTGACTAAACATCTCGCCGTAGCGCGTCAAATCTTAAAAAAATACTTTGTAGCACTGGAAAAAAATATGTGCGTAAAAAAAGTAACTGAAGAAAGGGGAATGACCATTTCCTATAAATAGCTAGTATTTTTTTTTCTTTTCGCCTAAGGTGAAACATAAAGCATATGTTAGAGGACTGTACGAGATATCAATTTGTCAAAAGACCGAAGTCTATTAATAAATTGCATTTGTAATTTAATTAGGCGTTATTTTTGTTAAAAGAAGTTATTTTATGTTGGACATAATTATTATTGTTTTCCATAGTTAAGTACCACTCGAAGGACCCGATTTTACAAAGAGTGAGTCTTTGTACCTTGTACTCTTTGTACTTTGTGTTGCCCAACTACGAGCCGGCTCCGGGAACGAGAAAACTATGTCACGCGGTTGGAGCCGCGGTTATCAGCTAGTTATTCATAAATAGTTTCAATTTCTATGGTTGTTTCGTTTGTTTTGCGCAATTTAATCGATCCGTTTATCAGATATTTTGGCGATTAAAACTGACAGTCTTTGAAATAAATATAACTATAACAACATCGGTCGCTACATCGAGTCCATAGCAAACACTGCTGCCAAAAAAACTTGGTATCCTCTCTAGGGTGAGACGGTACTTCACTTCGGAGCAGCTTTTAAATCTTTACAGAGCTCAAGTTCGCTCTTGCATGGAATGCTGTTCCCATCTCTGGGATGGGTCTGCTAGATTTCAGCTGGATGCTTTGGACTCGTTGGAGCGCCGAGCGAAGAGGATCATAGGCAGTGACTCACTTGTGGGGGCAAATCTTCAGAGCCTAGAACACCGTAGACGAGTGACCTTGAAACGGCCCCTGCTAGGAAGTAAATCAAACGACGTAAAACAATTAACGTTACTTTATTTGGCAGGGAACCTAGGGTTTATATAATACTAGTAGCTAATAGTGTGTCGGTAGAATAGGATCACATATACTGTTTACGGAAGTGCCCGGTGCACTTAACTGTGGGTCCACAGGCGACGGCGGTCGGCCGGCAGGATCCGCTGGTGTCCTCCAATCAATCTTGTTCTAGCTGGCGAGATGCTCCGGGTCGAAGGCCACGGAGCGACGGCGCAGCGTCTGGCTGCTCAGCAATCGTATATTTTCACAAGTATGGCTTTTCTAAGCCCCAAGGTAGTTCCCGTATTTTCGGGAACCACAGTTAACTGCACAAGTTGCACCCTTATTAAATAATAATATCAATCCAAATCTATTCTGTCTGAATTACTTGATTAAATCTATTATTTTAAATGTTATAATTTAATACTTCGTTAACGGTGGTTACGTCAGCTGTGCGTTGATGAGATTTCTATTATCTAATTCTGTCTCTCCGCTCGCTTTGCGCGGACTTATATGACCTCGGGACAGGTAATGGAGGCGTACCGTCCCCTTCTCCGGGCGTCTAGTGCCGCGACAATCCACGTATCGATGCCCGCGCGCGCCTCGCTATTGGCTAGCCGGATAATCCTTATCGGTACGATCTCGCCCGGCTCACAGGACAATGAGTGAAGGAATTTCTTCATTGTCCGAACTGGTCCGCTAATATTCTAGTAGCTTCTAATTAGTGTTGTTACCAAACGCAAAATGTGTAATATCGATGTATGCACATCGTAACAGCCTGTCTTTCGGTTTTTTATCGGTTACATTTCGGTGAGTGTGCGGAGGTTTTACATGACCTGATACCCCCTTCCCCTTTCCGTCACCGAACGACTAGGCGCGGTGAGCAGTTCCATCCTTATGTTGTAGACATTCCTCCATTACGCACGAAGCGATTTGCCTCTTCTTTCATTATGCGTACGGCTAAGGAGTGGAACACTCTGCCGAGTTCAGTTTTTCCAGAACGCTATAATCTGGACATCATTAAGGTCAAAGTGAACAGACACCTTCTAGGCAAACGTGTACCATCGTAGGCCTCATCTTCGCCTTCCATCAAGCGAGATTGAGGCCAAACGTAAGCCTATTTTTCATAAAAAAAAACAACCAACTAAATATAATTTCATCATTATAAACCTCAAAATATAAATTAGAGGCGATTTTATTTCCATTTCATTAAAAATACAAAATAGGTAACGCCTGACAAAACTATACTAGCAATACTTCTAACATCTTTCCCTGTGTTTCTCCGTTTGGTTACGGTTTATAGACCTAGTTCTTTTTGCTATTGATTTCTCATATTGTCCTCTAAAATATCACCCAGGTTTCTGGTAAATGGAAAAACATAAATCATACCAATATTGGTCATGGGCCTTTCAAAACTGAAAACTATTTTGTATGGAAAAATATAGCTAATGACAAGGCGGTATGAGAAAAAGACTATAGGCTGCCCTAAAAGAGGACGAATGGAAAACTAAACTTCAAAAAAAGGCGACGTACAATATTTAAAATGTGAAATATTGGATAGAAACAGGCGTTACTTGGCGAAAATCCATGACAAAACAATGGTAAGTAAAATTTTTTTTAAGAAAAAACTTTTTAGCCTTAATTAATAGCATTAATTTTTCGCAGAATCAAAAGGACAACAAAACGTCGACAATTGTTTCGCCTCTAAACGAGGCATTATCAAGACTGTCTCAGAGAGAACAGCCTTGATAATGATGTGATGCTGTTCTCTCTGAGACAGTCTTGATAATGCCTCGTTTAGAGGCGAAACAATTGTCGACGTTTTGTTGTCCTTTTGATTCTGCGAAAAATTAATGCTATTAATTAATGCTAAAAAGTTTTTTCTTAAAAAAATTTTTACTTACCATTGTTTTATTTAAAATGTGATCAATCTCTAATGTTATAATTTTTTTATTTGACTTTTATTTGCTCTCCTTGTATTCAAAAGGAAAAGCAGAATGTGTATTTGTGTGAAAACACCCATTTCTGCCACGAGCTATTGGCGCTCTCAGCGCCAAACTATCTCGTCACACATGGGAGGCTTTCATGCCTTTTTAACAATCTACTATTTCATTATATTACATCGATGTGAGAAATACTTCTAAATAGAATTCAATAATTTATTTAGTCAATCAAAGAATCAAAGAGTCCATTTCGTTTATTCAGTTTAGGCACATAAAGAGCACATATGAATATCAAAATTTTACAATTTTATGTCATGAAATATTTTAAAAATACTAAATTAATTACATAAATAACCATTTGAAAATTATTATTTCGCTGTTTCGGTAAGTTGGTTCTCCTGAGAAGATACCAGCAAGAAACTCAGGTAGATTATCCATTTTCTTTTTTAATTTAGTTTTGTTTACAATTTATATTGTACGAGTGGCTAACAACAAAAGATTAGGGTGACCAGGCATTTTTATCATTAAGATATTCGTCTACATTATAATAGCCTTTCTTCATCAAACATTTTTTCACTCTTATTTTAAATTTATTAAGACTCATGTCAACCAAATCCTACTTAGTTGCAATATGTTCGTAATCGTTTGAACCGTTTCTCGCTGAATACGATAAGATAAATTTGACCGTTGTATCTTACAAATAAACTAGAAATAATTTAATAGAATTTCCTAAGTACACCAGCAGTGCCGGCTATTTCGGGTTAAGCTACAGTCTATCCAATTACCCAGAAGCGTTCGTTAAACTTTACGAAGAGTGGAAACTAATTGTTTGTGAAGTTTCTAAGCAGTGGCGATACGGCAGGACAGGAAGAGTCGGAGCTCGGGAGTCATCCCGAGCTCCGACTCTTCCTGTCCTGCCGTCGAGGTAGCTCGACCGTATCGGGTTGCTCGTAATACTCGTATCTAATTATATCGCCTCTAATCCTCTAATAATTACCAACCACGGGTCCCCGAATATTTTCTCGTAAAAAATGGTTGCGATCAAAAGCTTCGATACCGTGTATGGTTGGATAAAATAAAAACAAAACCATTATACTTTGTCAAGTTGCTCGTGACAGTTGCGGTTTTAGAAGACAAATGAAACCGTTCGATTGGCTTTTGTTTATGTTTATAACATTTACCTACCTGGAGCGGCCGTTATGGTTACTCCATGAAATGAAAGATTGTGGACTGTATAAATAGGTTTACTTACTTGTCCCGTGCCCGTGCTCAAGCGCGTCGTGCAGCTAAGTGAGCGCGTGCGCTAGCGCGCTGCTGTAGTATCGGAGTTTTTCATAATGTGTTATAAGCTCTACCAAGTGCCGACAAGCGAAAGCATAAATTATATGTTTGTTATAAAGTTATAACTATGACGTTTCATGAAACGAGCGCGCAACTATAGGTATAATAATATAATATAAATACTAAGCTACTCGTCATATTTCCCGATAAGTTACAGTGTTGGCAAATATCGTACTAACACGGCGCACTTGGATTATCTTGGAGCTGCATAACGTCTTCACTAGGTACGAGTAGGTAAGGTTCCTACTAGCGCGAACAATTTGCACGAAACTAACTACGAGTAACTCCGATGTGTTTTCTAATAACACTGTTGCATATTCATAAACGAGACTGAGAGAGAATTGGATAGAAAAAGAGAACAATTGCTTGTTCTATTCTTACTGTTGCTACGGGTACAAGTATAATCTTTCGGTGGTCGAAATAATATTAATATTCATCTTTCCCGACTGCTACGAACTTAGCTTTACAAAAAATATAATTACCATTTCAATGGGACTTTAAGTGTTCTGCAGCTTTGTAAAAGTATAAACTGCCACACCTTTGAAAATGGCAGTTTTTTTTGTTACTGGACGTTAGTGGACTGGCTGAGGGGTGATCGGTCACCTCCATCACAACTAATAGCATTAACCCCGTGATCAGGTTACCGCGGCATCGGCTGTCCCGTCAGCAAACATTAGTCAGCGTGCTGTGCGTCCCCTGTAGCCCGCACCCACCTGCCTGCACCAGTCTGCTTGTTTTATAATTAGCGAAGTGAACTCTGTGACACTCACCACCGCGAGGGGCGAGAGGTGAAGGACTGGCGTCTACTGTGGTGGTACTGCAATATGGCAGGTAATGGCAATATTTTGTTAACATTTACATAAACTGTTTGTTTAAACAGATCAGATGTGCACGTTATTTGAAGAAATTGCGTTAGGGGAGGGTTTCTTTCAAAAGATCAGAATTGAGGGAAGGAATTCTTTTTTTTTTGTATTTTAAAGCAATGAGTTTGCTTAAACTATTCTTAAAATATTACGAAAGAAATTTGTGATCTATTTATAATTTCTTTCTTAATATTTTAAGGAATTCTTTTGTTGACGACTCCACCGAGTGCCTAGAAACCATTATTTTCTTTCATAGAGACGCTAATTAAGTCACGAATGGTAATTAAGCTAATATTTTAAAACCAAATGTTGTACTGTATACCTAAGTTAATTTTCCCAGACAATATGGGAGACCAACAAAAGCCAACGGCGCGGGCGGTGGCGCGCGGCGCGGACCGTGGATTAAAACTTCACACTCAGCCCACTTCAGAACTGCGCTGTTCAATGAGATGAAACTCCTGCGACAAACTTGGAGGTATATATACTACCTAGTACCTACTTTATTGGAAATCTTACTTAAATTTTACTATTATCGACCGCTTCATTTGATTCTTCTTACCACATGTTTCATGGAGGGCTTCGAAGTTAGTAATTTTACAGCATAATAGATCTCTTTCTAATAAAACGCACCAATGCGGCCCGTGTAAGCTTTCTCATTGTAAGGTCCACTTGCTAAATTGTCCTTTCAATGCAAATATTCTCTAAGTCTATCGTCACGACACGCGACGACAGCTAACGTAAGTCATCAGTGTGAGACTACCTTATAATAATGAACACATAAATGGTGCACGATGAAGTTAATCCAATTACCGGCTAAACTGGTAAACAACTACCAGCTACCAGAGCATGACCCTGCGGCATCGGCAGCGGCGAGTCATGTTTGTTCCGACAATCCCGTCTGTGCACACACTAACTAGGTACTCCTACACTTCTGCACAACACAAATAGTACAGGGAGAAGGTGAGTAAGTAAGTAGACCTTTGTTTGTGGATTAGTATGCTATATTTTATTAAGTTTATAGCATTGCTTTTAGGGGTTATTGGCACTTATTGAGCACTTTCTATCCATTTATCAACAGTGTAACCAGTCAACGAAAAAAAAAACAGATACTTAAGTACATACTAAAAAGTTTATTGCATCGTATAAATAAACGAATGACCGCGCTCCACCTATGTCCTCGTATCTAATTAAAACCATAAATTGCAAAAAGCCGACAGGCTAAGTACTTTGTAAATACGAGAAAATCATTGTAAATTCCATGTAGAGAGGTTATTATTAACAATGTTTGTATTAACATTGTACCGCACGTAGCTGGAGCCAGCCTGGCCGCGGTGAATCGGGAGCTTTAATCGCAATTTATGGTCAAGAGCTACGCTCTCATACGAATGGACCAAAGTAAAATCGCTGACCTTTATATTTTATCGTTGAATGAATTCGAACGATATTATTTAACGTGAAGTATAAATAAGGCTACCTATATTTCTAGATTACATTTTGTTCACCAATGAGGGGGCGAACTTGAGTTCTTTAGACAGTGAAACGTTTTGTTAACACCCTGTTCCTGGAACTGTGCAAGTAACCGAACTGTATAAGATAGATAGATAGACAAAGAAGGTTTCATCATCAATTTTTTTTTGTCTTAAGGCGACCGCGTATACGACGTCCGCGTTGCTCTATGACTTAAGGCCATAGCGGGTTAATAATCAAAGGGTCGCTAGATTCTTGAGTCTCTATTAAGTATATTTTATGGTCATCACACATATAGTTAATCAATGAATACTTATTAGCTTTCGTGCTATAAATTATTACGATATTGGTCGTAAATTGTCGTAGGTCTAAAAATCTATAGTTACTGTCAACCTTATCTTAGCAAATGATTAACGCGCGCTGCCTGGGCCGGGGATTCCCGTGTCCGCCGCCCGCACCCGTGGCCTGTGATCCCGGCAGGTATCATTACGAGCGCGTGATCTACTGCCTACTGTCCGGGGCAGTTATCATTACCATTTGTTTATATCTCTCCACCACCAGCCTCCCTTCGAAGCGAACTTGTGTAATAACTGTTTCTGCTGTATATAATCGGTGTTGTTTTAATTAAGGAGAGCACTTCACAGGGGGCTTCGTGGTAAATTACCATTGTTGTTATACAACTCTTCAAAAATCAACATAATAATATTTCAAAATTTAGATGTTTTAAGATTATATTGCAATTATGTTTCACGTATAATAATAATATACGGTTGCTGCTGATTAATTTTACTCAGTCAAAAGGCAGAAACGTAAAATACATAAGTCTCACAGTTAAAAATTAAGTTTACTTCAAGAATGAGCGATGTGGCATGTAGACGTAGGTACTCCCAGCTAAATTTCATAAAATGTAGTTTGATAGGTATTGCCGGTCATCCGGTCATCATACAGAATGTGTACGTTAAGCACGTACGAGTACCTTTGCATAATATTACAATTCGGTATCATGGAGACCTGTCCTGTCCCATGTCACAGTTCAACAATGAAGCTTACTCTGTGCCTACATAATCGTGATGCAAACACACGAGGATCAAACTAATGTTGAATGCAAGTTGCAGTTACAACATGTTCGACATTGAGATACTCTACTACTCATATTGTATACGTATACGTACTTAATAGTCCACCAACGCCAACCTATCAAGATGATACATCTACTCAGTCTGTATCATAATTATCTACAAGCTGTACGTACTGGATCTGTTCCAAGGGGTATTATTATTGGAACGTTGACATAAATTTCTCGATTCGCCTGTCAGCCGGCGTAATGAATGTTGATGAGAAATCTTCATTAGATAATAATAACGATGTAGGAAATTAACATGGATTTCAGTTAAAGTTAATTTGAGAACATGTTGTGGACGCGATCACGTCTCTTAGCCTTGACACAGGCCTCTGTTCGGTGTCAGCGGTGATATACAACTTAATAGCACGTGTACGCCAGGTGATTGTACCAATCATCGTTTTCCATACTTTACGTGGGACACAGTTTGATGAGATTTGACCTGTTGTCATTTATTATCAGATGTCTTTATTATCTGACAAATAAGGGGATTTTTATCTATTTCTACTAAATTGTAACTTGAGTTTAGTTCAGTAGGCTAGTATGTAATGATACTCTGATAGCCAACGAAATCAAAATGTTGGCTGTAAATTGATAGCAGCGAGAGCTTTCACGCCCTTTGAGAGCTTACACATTGAATGCAATTTGCGAAGCAATTTAACCAATGAAACTATAAACAGTTCTAACTGGTATTCAGCAGATTTATTGAAGAACTGGTTATGCGCGCGACTCCTTCCGTATGGACGTACCTTACGCGGACTAGCTTATCTTGATTTTCGTCCCCGATTCCCGTGTGTGAAGGATGAACTCTCACAATTACAAACACATTACCGGAAAGAAAAGAGACCTATGTTACTCCAGAATAATGTAGCTACATATCAGTAAAATAATTTAGTTACGGAGCTATTCACTTAAAACCAACAATCTTGCTTCGTTAGGATAATATAATCTATCTCCTTGTTACGTTGCAATGTGCCCTTCAGCCGTTGAGTAGAAAAAATGAGAAATAAAATTACGTACCAATAAATTACGGAGATTTCTCTTATACATCCTTCTGTTAGTACGCGGTAGAGCAACAACAGAGCTCCACGGGAGGTACTTACTTATCAATATGAAACTAATATAATATACTAATATATAAAATAATTGGTTTTTCTCACCTGTGTAATTATAACTAAGCATAATGTCTGTATGAGACTTCATCGGTATAAATTTGAGTCATAAACTCGTAGGTAACAAGCTGATTGTAGACTCTCGCTCTAGACAGCCGAACGATAGTTCAACTGCACTCTAGCTGCAAATTTGCAGTTTGTAGGACTAATTTGTTTTTTAATATCGTTAAGCGCACTGACAATATCTACTATGTATTTAATACTCTAATGTTTTATGTTTCGTCAAGTCATCGATGAGACATAACACATTAGAGCATCAGAATGTAAGTAAGTACTTATCACTTACTCATTGCCATATCATGACAAATTGAAATAGCAAAATAAGTAAAATCCCGAGAGTGCGCGCTAGTCAATTTGTTAATCAAAATGTATCGTTAATTTCCACCTGCAGGGCCGTCAATAAAATATTACCATGCCGTTAGTTGTAATGCAGGGATTATACCCGCGTTAAAATTAAATAATAGAGCTATTATAACCTAAGTTATAGCGTTACATAAATAGGTTATCCAACACAAAAATTACTTATTATATCACTAAGGATACACAATTGTTCAACTTTAACTAGTGGGAAGGGAACACAACAGTTTATAATAATAAACAGTACCCGTCTTTCGCTTTGTTATAAGGAAGGAGAAGGATATTGCTATTTGTCTGCGTGTACAGTGAATAGGCGGGACTAATAACTCCTCTCAAGGCCCATAGTGATGAGGCTTGTCTGTGGTGCTGGTGGGACATAAATCGTTACAAGTACTACTTAGTGAGTGGGTGTCGTGTCGCACCACTCTCTGTAAATGTATGTTTGCAATCAGAATAACAAAAATACACGTAATTAACCTCGACGTGTACAATGTTCCTTTCAGTACCTACCTACTAGTGTTCAGTATTTATGAGGTCCTAATTATCGACGAGTATTTTGAGATTTTTCAAAGACGGCAATATTATCTACATTTGTACCATTAACTGTGCTCCATTTGTTTTAGCCAATGCGTGGATTTAGACATACCTACCGTTAGTGCAGCTACAACTTGTTAGAAACGCCGCTGCGCCGGTGAACCTTTGATCCAAAGAATCAATCTACGAGTATTATAGTTAGAATAGGTAGATATTTGATAGAGGATAGGTAGGTATTTGAAAGAAACGGGTTCCGTACCAAAAGGGCAAAACGGGAGGCTAGTAAAAGACACCACTGTCCGTCCGTCTGTCTGGCCTAATGAACTGTGATAATTAGAGAGCTGAAAATTTCACGATGATGTATTTTTGGTGCCGATATAACAACAAATACTATCAAAAATATTTAAAGAGAATTTATTATTTCCTAACAGCTACGAACCTCTAACGACGGCTTTTCTGCAACAGCAACTACCTCGTTCCCTGAAGGGATAAGGGAGAGAAGTGTCTCTGTGAGTTACCAAGATTTCGATTTGATACAAAATTACACAGCACAAAGTATTTAGTTAAATTGTACAAAGGACCTGCCGAGTCGTCAAAGTATGTCATACTCGACATTGTAACTCTTAAGTCTCTTAATGATTCTTTACGAAAGTTGAGAGATTCCTGTGAAAGTTGGCAACAAGAATAATCCCCAGTTTCGTGCAGGTTTCGAGATACTTAGGTAGGTAGGTAGGTAGGTAGGTAGGTAGGTACTATTATCAGCTTAAGTAAAGAACCAATTGTAGGCGAGTTTCATAATTTAATAACAAAAGGTAAAGCACAATATTGTGCCACTAAACTTAGGGGAATTATATTTGTACAAACATGACATCGATCATAATAACACAAAGCGGCATTGTGTTACAGTGGTAAGTGGCACACGTAGATTGGGAAGTAAACGCGTTAATTACTAAACAAACAAAGCTCGCCGACGACGACGCGACGAGTAAGCGCCATCGCCAGCGGGGATGACAAAAGTACCGTCAATAATAACATACACTAATACTCTAATACCCATTCGTTACTGATGAACGAACGAACGCGACAGATGCATACACTCGCACAACTTGTAAGAAGGAAACGACCACCAATTGTGTTGTTATATAATAAATGGAGGCTTTGAGGGTGAATTTGACTGAATCGTGTATTCAACCAACTCCTTCGTAGAAGACATAAGATGTTTAGAGAGATTTACTGCAATAAGTTAGCGTTGCCACAATAGAGCTGCTAAAGAAGAACTAAACTACAGGATTTACAATCGCGACGTATGTACTATTAAGAACGAGTATTAACCCAGTCTTGCCAATGGTCTAGTATATTTGAACGAATCCTAGTAACTTCAAAATGATTATAATAATTATTATAATATTATAATGCAAAGACAAAACCTTCGGTTTCACCATAATATTAAATGTCTTTGCAATTATGGACGAAGTTGTCATGACTAAAAATTACCGGAGATATATTCTGAAGGATGGTACGGTTGACATATGTCGGGCGTGCCACCGTCCTGGAGAGTCCCTTAGACATATTATCTCTGGTTGTTCTAGTTTGGCTAACGGCGAGTACTTATTTGCATAGGCATAACCAAGTAGCTAGGATTGTCCATCAACAACTTGCTCTGAAATACAAACTCGTGGATTCAGAAGTACCGTATTACAAGTATGTGCCCGACCCAGTTCTCGAAAATGATCATATCACATTGTACTGGGACCGATCTATTATCACTGACAGGACTATTGTTGCAAATAGGCCTGATATAGTGGTAGTAGATCGGTTAGAGCGCCGTGCCATAATAGTTGATATTACTATTCCGCATGACGGCAATCTCGTGAAAGCCGAAAAAGGCAAACAAGTAAACTACTTGGATTTGGCCCACGAGATTGTCGACATGTTGCATGTAAGCTCAGCTGTTATTGTACCGATAGTCGTTTCCGTGCATGGACTGATCGCCAAGAGCCTCGACCAACACCTACAGAGGATCTCGTTAGACGGTTGGATTAAGGGCCTGATGCAGAAGGCAGTGTTGCTCGATACGGCACGCATCGTGAGGAAATTCCTCTGTCTGGAGCCCTAACCACCGGTAGCTTGGTCCTTGTACCCGATGCCGGTGGGTCACTATTTTTTATATTTTTAAATATATTTGTATTTTTTTATAGATTTATTTAAAAATGTATTAAATATGTAATTAAGTTAAATAAAGGAAATAATAATAATTGTTTATTTGCAATCCACAAACTAAAACTAAAACATTTGACAGTTGAAGATGGCATGGACAATATTCAGTAGTTTAGAGTGTGGATAGCTGGTGCCTGTTGTAGGTAACGAGACCTGAATTACAGGTCACCAGCGCCCCACTGACAGATGTAAAAAACTGACCACAATCAGCCCATGTAGCAACAAACATCGTACATTAGACAAAACAATGATAGTTACACGGATTTCTGTAGCAAGTGTGCATGTGCACTTAACGCGCACCTGAATATGTGAGAGTGTGCAAGTACCATGTGTGTGCGTGTGTGAGTTTGCGTTAGTGTGTATAAATGTGTAGGGATGTGTAAAAGAGAGATTAAAATGATTAAAATGAATAGAGTGATTCTCAAGGAAGATTTTTAGTATATATCTTGTCAAGCGGGCGAAGCCGCCGGCATCCGCTAGTATATCATAATATAGTAAATATGGGTAAACATAACCTAAGCTAGTATAAGAGTACCTTAATTGTGTTATCTGTCTGTCTGTGTACTCTGTATATTATATCCATAGGTATTAATTACCAGTGTATTCATGTTTCAGCGAGGCTTAATACGAGTTATGTCGATACGTTCTCATAAATCAATTTGATAAATATACCGACGGACATGTTCTATTATTTATAACTCGCAACTTCTCTGTGCGGCTAGAGAGAGAGAGAGAGATGTTCATTCGTTTATCTCTTTATTAAAGCTCAGATTGTACTTATACTTACAATAGTCAAGCTCTTCATCTCTTGATACTCGTGTTTGTATTTCGTACTATTCATAATTAATGAAAACATTTCATTAGATTAAAAATGTAATATTTAATAGGAACTAATCCGGAACATGAATGGATCATACTCGAATAACGTTAAATATTTAATATGAGTTAATTAGTATTGAAATATCGTCAACATACCGCCCACATGATAAAGAGTTAATGAATATTAATCAATAGGAATAAACTCGCATTCCTACTGTTGTATGAGTATACTCATGAGATTAGGTCGGTAATCCGAACACAATATGTATCTACGCAGCCTTGGCTTGGCGTGGCTCAGCAAACACAATGAAAGCGAATGTCACATTCACAACGAACGAGCCGTGTCACAATTGTTGGTGTAGTTGGTACAATACGAGCTTGTGAGCAATCAGAGCGGCACTGTGATACTGTGGAGCCACAAACACAGCAAGGCTTTGTGGATATCATGCTTAGAGATTAACCTGGCAATGTGCGTGTGACGTCACACCAACCTGGCTTAACACCATCCCATAATGTTACTTAAATAGTTAAATGCATACGCTGTGCTCTTTGATGTTTGCCATGGGCATGGTTAAAACCACAAACTGATGGTACAAGATACATGAACAGAAATTAATAGACACTCAATTAAATTTATTGGATACTTAATTATTGATAAGGATGGATGTTGACGCGATGATCGACATATTCCACTACACTAATTAATAGATTTATTTAGATTTATATAGATATATTAGAAAAGATTTAATAGATCAGTCTTCACTCTTTGCAATACTTGGGTATAATTGTCAGCTGTAGGAAGGATGGACTTCATCTAACATTCCAAATAGGCATATCAGATTATGGAATGTTACTCTTATCACAGCCGACAATGGGCACGTGGTGGTACGTTTCGCTTGGACTACGTAGGTACTCGGTTGGCCAGATAATTTGCGCAAGCTGTCACACCACACCGATGCCATTGTGTCACAGATTAACAATACATTGAAATTGATATACTTTTGTAAAGGTAGTACAGCCATGGTAGTACATTGGCTAACTACCAAAAGCTTTTGTCGATGAAAAAGTTTAGTATTTACTAACTTCAAAGAAGGGGAGAATCTAAATTATGATGTTATATAGCCCTCTCGGTAGATTGATAGATTAATTTTGTTATTATTTTGTTCGATAGACCTTATCGTTTATGGGTCGCATTTAGATTTTAAGTAGGTACCTACTGATTTGTAAGATAACCTGTACAATCCTATATAATCAAGAGAGTTACATATTTCTTAGTTATTAATTGGTTTGAACTTTATAATAAAATTAAAACTTGTATCTTTTAACATCTTGACTTTTCAAGCAACCAACGCTAACTAATGTACTCAGATTTGAAACGCTCGTGTCTTCTGAATCGCCAACCCAACATACATACCTACGTCATAAAATAAATATATGAAAATGGAGCCGTGTGTCTGTTGTCCTTTCTCATATTTCAACAAGAGTTTGCTAACGTTATTGTAAGGTTACTTACTAGTTACTACGTTACATATCGATGTGTAGTCAGATTACGATATCGTACGATAACTATATCGTATGTTTGTAATACTTAGGAGAGAAGATATTGGTATGTACCTGTAACAAAGAAACAAAGGTACATGAGTGTGTTTATTGGTATAGGCCACAATAACATTAACAATAGCGTCACTGCTTCCTATTGGTTTACACAAGGTACATTTTATTGGGCGTGCTCCACAACACACTACAAAGGAAAACTACGGAACTTGTCGAGCATTACTGTCTCTTACACGTATCTTTATTGTATAAATGAAACAATAACACAATATTATCGAGAAATTAATGATTTATCAAAGAATAATAAAGCTCCGTAAAACCCCGATCAATGTATTGATGCAATTATATCTTGAGCTAGACAGACATTGAACGGGGGGTTTACGGGACTCTATCAACATCTGAGGTCCGAGACAGCCATTCTGATGGACGGACGAGGCTCTGGCAAATATACCGAAAGTCTACAATGTGCCTGCCGAAATGGGGACGTCATAAACGACTGTGTCTAGCCCTTCGGGGACCAAGACGTGATTTTGTGAGTGTGACTTAAAGTTCAAATAACAAGCTTGCGTCTTAACGTCGACGTTAAGGTATAAAAGCAATTATACTCGTAGTTTAAATAGAGGGGTTAACTAACGGTATTGATATCCTTTTGAGGTTGTTTCAAGAAAATAACCTTATTCAGAACACGCTCATACATAAAACCGGCCAAGTGTGTATTGAGCCACGCACAAGACAGGGTTCTGTAGTAAGCCATAAAACTGGTTTGTCTATGGGGTCACCACTGAGCCCCTTAATGGTAGATATATTTATGGATTCCTTTGAGACGAATCACATAGTAAAGAATATGCATATATTATATTATTTTAGATACGTGGATGATATCATCATCTGCTGGACGGGTACAAAGCGTCAACTTGGTGGTCTGGTTTCGAACCTGAACTCAGTACACCCTAGGATTGAATTTTCATTAGAAGTGGAAACAGAGACTACTCTTAATTTTCTGGATCTGTCGATCTCTAGGAGGGGTGGGGTTCACGAGTTTGGTATTTACAGGAAGCCAACTTGTACAGATATAGTTATTCCCTATTCTTCTAACCATCCCTGGCAGCACAAGATGGCTGCTTTCCATAGCCTATTGAGTAGGATGTTAGTTGTGCCGTTGAATCAACAGGCATATGATAACGAGTTGAATATAATTTGTCATATTGCACTCTTACGTTTACAACGTAGGTATGGTGGTGTACTCAATGTTAAATAAGAAACGTAGAAATATTAGTTTTCATTTATTACATCCATCTCTTGAACCTGTCAGGAAGTACACTGCGTGTTTGCCGTTCGTGGATTCCGTATCATTGAGTGTTGCCAAGATCCTGAGGGAAAACAATATATTTACAGCTTTTAGAACCCAGAACGCCTTGAGGGAGTTATGTAATGGTAAAGATTTAGTTTCTGTGTCACAGAAGTCAGGATTTTATTTGCTAAATTGCGATGGTTGTAATATGCAGTATGTAGGTCAGACTGGCAGGTCCTTTGATGTCAGATACAGAGAGCATTTATCGGGCTTCCGCAACGGTTGTCCGGAGAAGTCCCACTTTGCAAAACATCTTCTGGATACAGGTCATACCTTGAACAATGACAACAACTTTAAGATTTTAAGGTTATGTGACAAAGGGTTCAAGTTATGTGTCTGGGAGCGTTTAGAAATAGTTAGGAGGGATATTGGACATCTTACTCAATGAACAGACTGATTTTCATACATCTCCTTTGCTTAATTTGTTCGTGAATGGTCAGCCACGGTAGTTGTTTGTTGGTTTGTGTGTGTCACACTATGTTTTCGATGTAGTAAAAAGTAGATTTTTTGTTTTTTAAATACCTATTTTGAATTTGTTAGCATAACTTAATATTTCTACCCCCGTTAGTCGTTTTCGATAAATCCTACATCGCGCTAGCGATATTTACACATTCATACTTAAAAGCAAACATGTACTGGCTTCATATTTTGCTGTTCTCTCTGAGACAGTCTTGAGAATGCCTCGTTTAGAGGTGAAACATTTGTCGACGTTTTAATGTCTTATATTTTTGCGAGAATGATGCAATTATTTTGAAAAGTCGAACATCTTACTTACCGTAATGGTAAGTAAGATGTTCGACTTTGTCATGGATTTTCGCCAGGTAACGCCTGAATCTATTCAATATTTGTAACCCATAAAAGCCTCTATGATATACTCGTATATAACTCCTTAACTAACAGAGTTATACTATTCGTTATAGTTTTCCTTTAAAATGAAACATGAATTTTTCAGGTTCTTTACGCCAGCCGTTTAGGTTTTAAAGGGGGGGGGGGGGGGCTCTATTTTTGCAAAAACATGCTCTTCAAAGCTAAATATCTCGCAAACGGATACTTAAATCAAAAAATTATCTTAGGAACCTCTCGATGTTTTTAAAAGACCTATCTTATGACACGTGCAAAGTTTCATGTTTCTAGCACCAACCGTTTAGGAGGAAAGCCAAGTACGGACGGACGGACGGATATGCTATACTTAAGGGTTCCGAGACTTTTACTACGGAACCCTAAAAAGGAAAACACATTAGCACAGACAAAAGTAAACTGATCGTAGATTATGTTGCGTTGCCTGATACGAAATGTTATTATAACGTTGTCGATTTCGTGTTTATATTTACCTACAAACTAAAAGAGAGTAATATCGTTGTTGGAATAATTGGTTAGTGGACCACGGTAGGGCACGTGATACGTGATACAGTGATATGCAGTGACAATGAGCGGCGGCGGCGCACTGTAGACATGATGGGTCTTATGCTTTTATCTGGTGACAAAGGCATGCAGCCGAATCGGTGTGATATGATGCATAAACTATGAACTTGGCCGCATATAATAAGCTTGTCTTGGTTATTATTATTAGTCTGTATTCTTACCGTTGCCAGTAAATTTATTATTTCTAATTAAGAAGTCTACTTTAATATGACAAAATAATTATATCATAGATGTTCTCAGCGTGTTGTCCTCTTGCATACCTTATATTTCAATATGGTCATAAAATAGACCGTTAAAGCTATAAGATAATAATGTACGTTTATAAATAGTAATGTACATATATTTTAAAGTGTTAGACCTTAGACCTGTAGAATAAATTACTTAAGTAGTTTATTTTAAACTTAAATGGACACCTTTGTGTGTACACAGCCTACTTAGGCCTAGGGCTGAATCACTCACATTTTTCCCGGTTTCATAACTGAATGTGACTCATACTTATTTAATTGAAGTTCATTGAAATAGGCGAACTACTTATGTGAATTATATCTGTAATAGTTTCACATTGCAATGTAGCAGGGCAACAAAATTAAATAAGATAGACTAATATCATAATCACTACATAGTATAAAACAAAGTCGTTTCCGTCCGTATGTATCCTTCTTTTTTAATCGCTACTAAATCGCTACTATGTCCATTGCCGCGGGCGTCTTTGTCCGTATGCATGCCCAGATGTTGTTCATAGTACACCTCGTCAGTTCACCTGGGTGGACCACGAAAATATTTTTTTGTTAGTGTACCATCTTAGTCCAACTGGGTGAACACATTTTGAATAAACCAAACTGAGGCCTAGATCTTTGAAACTACGCAACGGATTTTGATGCGGTTTTTACCAATGGATAGAGTGGTTCTCGAGGAAGGTTTTTGTTTATATAATTTTTCAAGCGGGCGAAGCCGCGGGCGTCCCCTAGTAATATAATTAGTGTTTACTGTATAACAACACACATTCACTCGTGAGAAAGCTACATTATAATAAATTTACAATGTTAACAAATAGAGGTAGGTACAGTTTCTTTTTAGATATAATGTACTATAAATCCACTCCAGCTCCAGCAACAAGGTTCCGAAGAGAGATTCTTTAGTGATAATGCCGGCAAGAGTCGGCAAGTAGCGATCAGAAGACCAAGTTCATAGTATCCGTGGCTCAGTGATATCCTAACAATAAAGGAGCAGCGGGTCGGATTACCCTGACTTACCCCGAGTGGCCCGCAATATGTTTAGTTACCCCCCCCTCCCTCCGCCTACCCAACACACCCCCGCACCACTCTGCAAATTGTCTTCGTCTTGAGCTCGTAATTGAATTTATAATGGGTTAGTTTAGTGTTTGTGCAAGATTTACGAACCAGTGAGGTGCCCACCGGTATGAACTGCTTGTTACTGTCAAGAATTACCGTTGGTTAACAAAACAACCGCATCTTAGTTAAGTCAAGAAAGCTAGCAAACTCCCAAAATACGAGTATCTTAACTTCCCACGCACCTTTACATAATTATATCTTCACTTTTGAGTGCGTAATTGTTTTGGCCCAGCAGATTAGAGATGGTAAGATTTACCATATTGCTATTATTAGTAATAGCTATTGTGTCGATGTCAAACAGTACATACTCTTAAACTCCTGATAACATGATTATGTGTGCAGTAAAGAAACAACCTGAAGGATGCCTAAAACTCAGTTTTAGGCATCCTTTAAGTGTTACTTAAGTACCAGTAAGTGAACCTATCATATATCTACTTTGTGTATTTCGTACTTACTTTGTAGTTACGTACCTCACTGTTGTTGTACGTTTCAAGTAAAACATTAGCTGTAAACACACACTCGCCGAACCGATGTAAACATAACATCCCGGTCCGGTCATTTTCCGGGACGGTTGTGTTGTTCGGCAGTAACCACTCACCGGTAAAGACACGGTAAAGTTAAATAAACTCTTTGTGATGAAGTTTAGTTAATTAGATTTCTTTGGTGAGTGATGGTGAGCGAATACAAAACATTTTGTCGGATTGAATCGGCGTCTACTAAATATCTCGACGTTAATACATACTCGTATTAGTTTGATACTCTCTGATGGTCTCGGGGTCAGCTAGCTATTAGCTATTGCTTAATGCACAGTGGTGCAGTAGACATAAATGGCGGTCGGGGGTCGTAAAGTTTTGTAAACAAAAGTGGAATGAAACTAACGCAAAGTCGACCCATTGCACTTTTCCTACATACGTAGTTAAACACTATTAAAGTTGATGAAAACTTCATTTTAGTCACGATAATTAGTTATTTTGGTAAATCGTACCATTTTATTAAGCTCAGCATTAATTACTAGGTTTTATCAAGGTGAGCGTCCACATCCACGTGTCGTAGGGTTAGTTTAGTCATAGTGTCGATAGGTAAGTGATTATTGGGTCCTGGTCGTCTCCAACAATGGGCATACCATAGTCGTAGTCGCAAATAATTGTTGTTGATTATCCTTTTAATAGAAACCTGTAGCAATTCAATTGTCTTGTAGATGCGGTAAGTAAAACTTTCGGATGGGAACCTTCTGATTGTTGTCGTTAGACTTATAACACTATTAGGATGAGACAATTCGCAAAGCTAAGTCTATAAGTGACGTGCCGTTCCCGCTTCCGCTAAATTACATAGACAAGCCGTTGCGGTCATTAACTTTGTTAGTGATCGACCGGTTCGGGGATTATTTTAACTTGCTTTAGTATTTGAATAACCTATCAGTGCGGCTCCAATATATTAGAGTAATGTTGTCAGCGTTTTCCAACAACTTGTTCTGTTTTATAAGAAGAATATAAGCAAACGTTAATAAATACGAGATACTTGCAAAGCAGCAGTGTGCTTACGCCAGTACTTACTTAGTTCGTTTTCATCGAACTCACATCGTCCGAAAGATGCGTGGGTAAACTTCGAATTTATGATTTTTTTTAATGAATTGGCATTAAGATAAGTAGCAACAGGCAATTTACAAAGCTGAATAAGTACCTATATTCTTAGTAATAATAGGAGAGAAACTTGACTATTAGCTGTTGTTAAAGTAACTTGACGATCACCAACTTTGTATTTAACGAAGTAATATTCCATATTTCTTAAACAATATTGTGAACAAAATGCAAATCAGAACAGCACAAAGTCGGAAACGAATGCTTAATGGCTTTGAACAAAAGGCTACGAACTTGAGACTTGAATCTCTTCTAGCGCTTGCGTGGCGTGATGGCAAAGGCGCGTCCCCGGCATGGTGTTGTCTGACTGCTACATGGCGGGTGCTTACACCACACTTGAATTATTTAGTCGACTTAACAACGATTAGTACTTCTCAGGAGCATTACAACATCATCGTCGAGGGTATTCGCTTAATGAAACGCGCGGCTCCACTGATCAAAGCAAAGACGACGAGTATCGGGTATCCCATCCATCAGTCCAATTTCATTAAGCACATTCTTCATACGAGTAAATCGGCCATAAAGGGGTTGGCTTCCCCGCGCTCATCTTTGGCAATTTTCTTTTTCAGTTGTGATGATAAAGAAAGTTTAACTACACTAAAGTTGTTATTTACAGTTATTAGTAGTGATAATAAAATGATTAGGTTATTATGTGTAGTTTATAGATGCCTCAAATTAAATGCAATATGATTTATATCTACACTTACAAGTAGTCAATAAAACTTTTATAGAGTGTCATTACTTTTTATTGTCATTGTAAATAACGTGAGACATACTTAATTTAACGCACAGTCATTCTATAAAAGTGGGCCCATTTAGTGATTGGTCAACCGATGTGAAAGGTCCACTAGATATGACATAGTACACCAGCTGTAGGAAGTTGAGCGTTCAGTTAAAACTTCACAATTGACGTAAACGAAACCAGAAAATAAGGTTATAAAATGGAAAATCTTGAATTTTCTCTACGTTTCCATTTGATTTAAAATCGTTTCCAAGTTAAATGTCCAAGCGTGAAATCTGTCGGAAAAAGTCTGACGTAGGGGAGAGAGTCGGAGGTAGAAGTGGGGGGAGGGTTTGGGGTATAGCGGTAGAGGTCACAGGACTCACAGGACGCGACTCGGGAGCACAGGGTTTGATGTGACGTTATCTGTATCCGGTTGGAGTTCCGTCTCTCACCTAGACCTCAACGTGACGTCACGATACGGAAATGTTAGCGTTAACATAAAATTACGACACATTTTTGGTGATTGTACAAGGACGACGTACACAAAAGACGATCGCCTGCGCCGCGCCTTACTTTTTACACATTCACACATCTCTTCTCTGTTTTCTGTTTCAAAAAGTAATATTGTACTTTTTACCTAACACTTATACACACTTTTAGAGTAGACTCAGCATTATAAATTTCTCAAAATAACTACCTACATCAGTTATTCGTGGTCCAATTTGGACATAAACCCTATAAACAATCAAGTGGCGAGCGAGTAACCAATAGGGATTTTATTTGCAAGTGACAATCCAGTTTGTCTGCATATTGTTTTTTATCAGACATGCCATTGAGCAGTGCCGCCGAGTGACAATGCTGTCAGTTGAATATTGCAGGTATAGAGACTCGTGGTGACAGCCGTATGCGCGGTGACATGTGGTGTCATTGTACACGCGTCTTTGTCTATCAAACGTTTGCGCGTTCCTTTTTTTATTTCCACCTGTTTTTCTTGATTGTTTTTCTCTTTCCACCTATTTGTCCACCAAATAAAAACCAAAAAAACATGTCAATTGAGTAATATCTTGGAGTTGATTGGTTGTTGAAACATCATGTCTAGAAACAGAAGTATGTGTGTGTGCGGACAGGTAAATCTGGAATGTTCTTATGCCCTTTTTATATTTGTATGTCGCGTCGGACCACGACAATAGTCAGAGACTGGATTACTGAAACAGATGCCGTGGGTTGCAGACATGAATGGGATGCTTTGAATAGTTTAAAGCCGATGTGAATGTTGACACAAATGGTTTGATATATATTATCATTAAGTAAAGTATGAACTTAATGCGAGGTATGCATAAGGTAAAGGCATCTAATTCCGTGGGGTTCAGAAATTGCCACCTAATTCCGTGGTATTTAGAAAAACAGCTTTATAAACCAAATTACTAGTTATTTTTGACTGCAAGACTCATCAATCAAATAATAATTTATCTCTTCATATTTACATAACATAACACAACAGTAACACAATATAACACAATATAACACAAAAGTACCTTTGTGTGTGTATATTTTAAAATAATCGGTTAGTTTGCCACCTGAGTCGAACGCTCGACGCATACATTTCGGACCTTATGCGCGTAAGTACTACCATTTGCTGAATAGTGTTTTAAACGATATTTTTATACGAAATTTGGTTTTGGGTAAGATATTGAAAGGGTAATACGTTGTATCGAATACACTTAACATTTGAGTGTCTTAACAAATTGAGGAGAAAATAAGTGTTAAAATACTGCGGCATTAGGTGCCATATATTTTAGTGGATTCCTAATTACCGCTGTATACCAAGAGAAAATATTAGTGGAACATTTTTTATTACAAACTTCATATTTCAGTTCTGATAACTTAAATAACCAATAAATACAAAAAAACTAATTCCGTGGCATACTTTGGAGTCACATTTACTAATTATAGCCGGTCAAACATTGTATACTTAGGTACTTTCTTAATTTTTTGTATGGAAGAATTAAGTACAGAAAACGAGATTTTTGATGTGTTCTGATATTTTCCTGAGTATGTTTTATATATTATGTCGAAGATGTCGCAATTAAACATTAACTTAGATGTATAATATTAAAAAATCTTTTATTTTTTCTTTTATCATGAGACGTAATTCCGTGGTATTTACAACGATAATTAGGTTACATGAGGCCCAATTCCGTGGTATTGACACCTGTTTATACAGTCTGTTCATTAATTTACTCGACGTGTTAGTATTATTAGGAAATTGTAAAGATATTACTACCACCAGCGGCGGCTAGTGGGTATTTAAAACGGTAGCTTACCTAAGTATAGACTTGGATAAGCTACCGTTTCGGGTTTTTTATGAACACCCATAAAATAATTGTCACGAGACGCCTCTGACGACCACCACCGCACAGAAATGCCACCAGTTCTTTCAACACTTTCCAAAAAAAAGATAATAATATGTATGTACTAAGAATATGTTTCAACTAGTGTCTTTTATGAATGTGTTTTTTTATTTGTGTGTGTGCGTGCGGCGGCTGTTCGCGTCATTGTTTGTATGTAGTACCTACTATTGAGAGTAGTTCTCTCTCTCTCTCTCTCTCTCTGTAGCTATAGCTTACATATCAGAATAATACATAGGCTACTTTCTATCCCGGGAATGTGTTCCCGCGGGAATTGGGAAACGAAAAACTATTCCACGCGGGCGGAGCCGCGGGCGTCCGCTTGTTATAATATAAAACCAAAGAATACAAAAAATATATCAATCATCATTCACCGAGCCTTTTCCCAACTCAGTTGGGGTCGGCTTTCCAGTCTAACTGCGATTCGGCTGAACTTCGATATTTTCCGTGAACTTTGTTAATTATATTTTATATCTGTTTTATAATAATATTATGTACTGTATATTGTTAATACAAATAAATATGCTTGCCAATTGTGATTCTATTTTGTTAGACATAAATGATAGAGACTGATTTGAAATACAAAGCTAAAATAAATACATTTCATTTTTTGAACACCATGTATTATTCTCTCCACGTCATTTCGTTTATAATGTTTACACACGGAATTAGAATCCAAATACCACGGAATTAGGAGCTTCTGACATATTTGAGTTTTTTATTAATTTAACAGTTTTAATGAACTTTTAGAGTCAAATTGATGGTATTTTTCAAAAATAAGATAGCTTACACTTCTAATAAAAATAGCCTTATGTAGAAAAAGGCATAATGAATACTTAATTTTTGAGGTTCTTTCGAGATTTGGTGAAAATACCACGGAATTAGATGCCCTTACCTTGGGTATGCAATTGCAATATTATACACCAATTGATGAATCGGTGTATAAGATTGCAATATAAATGGAAATAGCACAATAACATTAAAGAATATTGACTTTGTTTTTGTTAGTGGTTAGGAATATTTACTTAAATTATGTTATTGAAGGCAACAAGGTTTCTAAAGCTATGTAGACACTGGCGAAACGCGGGTGCTATGTGATGCTAGCAAACAGTCGCGGGTCCAGCGATAACGAGCCGCGCAGATGTGTGGAGAGGTGCGATAAAATTTAACGACGACGGTGACCATCGCGCGCCGCCCGTCCCTGACTGGCCAACACTCATGTATCTAAACACGCACACAATACAGCCTGCAGCACATATAAAGCTCAGACGGAATACAATTTAGCACAGTAAAGCATTTCAATAACACTAAGCTTTTAATAGACTAAATATTCCCGAGGCCAATAGTTTCTGGTTCTAAATGTACCTAATACAAATCATTGTACAAATTCACATCGACACAGTGCCATGGTATAGTATAATGTGGCAATTCATTACTGAAATCTTGGTTTATATATAAGTACATACTTATAATATAATTTACCCGTGTATGTACTTACTGAACTTACTTAAATGATGTGTAAATACCTTTTTTTAAACACTGTAATTAACTAGTGTTACTTATTTTAACATAGAGAAATATATATATATGACTACCTCGGTGGCACAATGGTACTATGTACGGACTGCCACACTCGAGGTCTCGGGTTCGATTCCCGGGTCTGGTGGATAATGTATTATTCTCTTTAGAATTTTATCCAGATAATTATCCCAGAGTCTGGAACTTGTGCCCGGTAAATGGCAATAGGCTCGCCCCCTATTACATGGGACCTAACATAGCTGGCGAGATGTAGGTGTATTTGCACACCTCTGCCTACCCCTTCGGGGAAAAAGGCGTGATGTTATGTTACTTATTTTAAAACAAAGGTCTTGGGAGTTAGATTGTAAAACATAAGTCGTATTACTTAGTCATACTAAAATAGTATCATAACAAAAGTGGAATATCATTTACTATGATATTATTTAAGTTTGACACCATAAAAACGCCAGATATAAAATGTGGAGAGCAATAACAAAATGTGTTGAAATACCCATAGCGCGACCTCTATCCCTATTATCGTACTAAATCTGTCAGTGGCATCAATCAAGACAATTTATTAGAAACAATCGCGCGAGTCAAGTGAGGTGGCGAGTGACGACAGGCGAGTGACAAGACGCGTTCAAGCAGGGCACAGATCATGGAGGGGAGAATGTGCTTGTCAGTCAAGTGGCCGTAAAGATTTTAGGACTAATTCATACAAAGTTATTACTTCCAGTGTCACATATTGCGTGAGATGTTACCATTTCTGTGTATTAGCATATTGTTCGAGGGTACGCACCACGATCCTACTGCTTTTGTACGCTTCATTGAAATTGTTTACGAGTCTCTAAAGTGGTTTCTTTGAGTACTCAACACCGTATTGTGCAAATAATATCTTCCTGCTTTTAACTATTTGTATAAGCTAGCTATGGTTGACAATGGACGCTATTGAATTTTAGAAACATTATGTTTTAGTAACCGTAGTTCTAAGTTTAAGGTGAATGAAGTCACCTAGAAATAAACAACTAGTCAATGTCGCAGTGATAGTCGAATGACACAGGCTAGAGCACTCGGGCGCTCACAGCGCGTCACTCCACGATACGTTACGTTTCGCATCGTATAGTGTGCACTCCACCGAACCGTGTAAGTGACTCGCCTACAAATATGTTTAGGAAAAATCTCAATAAATTTGTACGTATTTGAACACCCCATTCTTGAAATAAAACAACCTCTCCAGTAGTTTCCTAAAATAACGCGTGTGAGAGGATTCACAGAAGCTTGAAATGAGCTGTTGTATTTTCCCGTAGCATTTCTGTATCGACTGTTACGAAGGTTGTCGAGCATAAATTGAGGTGCCCCACATTTCAATCAATGCATCAATTCGGCTCCATTTATGTTATGAATCGAGTTTATAAAGTTATATTAAAATGGGGTCGGGCCGGGATCGGGTCTCGCGTTATTTATTTTCCTCACACGTTTGGGAAACATCCATTTCTGGTAGACAATTTCAATCAAATTGCGTATGCGAACAAATATTTCTTGGTATGAATATTATTTTTGCGTTATCTATGTATTGTAGTTTATATTTGTAGATGTTGTGTTTCCCTAAAGATTTATGAAAACAACTCTATGTCTTAAAGGCCCATATGTAAATATTGACCCATTGTGGAGGTAGTTAGTCTATACTTCTGTTTCTTTATAGCAATGTTTTTGTTTACATCTAGAGCGTGTTGGTAGAGCCACTTCTTTTGTTTTTGGTTTTGGTATGTAGGTAGGAACTAATTAGCCCATCTTTAAATTCATTTTGGTTTCATCTCGCTATTGCACTGTTTTCATTTAGTGGACAGTAATAACAGTTAATAACTGTCATTGTTCCCGAGTGACTGTCACAGTGAACAAACACAGAAACATTCCGTCAGTAAGCGATAGGGGTTCGGGGATCGGAACCATCTCTTTCCCGAAATACACCCGAACGCGACAAGTCGTAAATTAGCGCGACTGATTGACGCGGTGCGACACTGCGACACCGCCTGTCAACTACTGACAAACTTTATTTTTGTCACAGATCGAGCCGCAACGCAACGCATCGCTTAGTACGCGCATCGCATTGTATTGGTACTGAGAAATTAATGTACCCATCAGAGACGTGTAGGCCTAAGGTAACCTGTCGAATATCAGTAAAGAACAATTAGTACACGAATCGATAAAGTGACGGTAATTATCATCAGAAGTACTGTATGACTTAATAAATATTTTTAATATAAGCAATGAAGTAGGTATGTAATCAATTTTTTCTCTACTTAGGTCTCCGAACGAGCATCGAGCGACGTCGTTTCTATGAAAATCTGCTAACGAGTGAGGGAGTGTGAATGATTTGAATCTTGTCGCTGCGTCATCGTGTGTGGCGTGAGCGTGGCCCTTAGACGTACAGCTAAGTGCATAAACATTAAGATTAAGGAAAAGTTTTTCACGCATTTTTTGTGCATTAACATTGGCACATTAGCAACCATCTGCCGCTCAGAATAACTTAGTGTTACACAAACACGTGGGGTGTAAACTGGAATGCTTTTAAACGCCCCATTGAATGCGTTGACGTATGTAATTTCAGATTCTTTACAAAAAGTAAGTGTACGTCATCGACAGCGGTGTTCCGAGGTGTCACAGTCACTCTCACAACTCTCGTCGCCGTCAGAGCGTGTTGCTCGACACTTGGGGGAGATGTTATCGTAAGAACTGCTTTGATATACTATATAATATTATGTATAGGACGGCATTGAATTGAAAGTAGATTTAATCAAAACTAGCCAGCTGCTCCGAGCGGAGTCATTTATTTACACTTCAAAAAGTTTTAGTTGAGTTTAGCAGTGGAGAAACGGCAAAAACGTCTGTGTAAGACGACGCGGATGGAACTACTATGGCAATAATAGGAGGTATTTAAGTATATAAAATAGACTTGCTCGTTTGGTGCTTCTTACATTGTTTTAAGGTCACGTATCTACGAGTACCTGTGGGGTATACAGATGGAGTTATCAAACTGATGAAGTACTTACAGGTGAATATTAACATTTGCATTAATGTCAAGGAGAGCTCACAGCTGACCCTCTTTGCAGTCCCAATAAAATGAGATGACGTGTTCATAATACTCGTAGGTATCACCTCTTTAACGTTTGAAGTCGGCTCGTATGTGTCTCAACTCCTCAATGTTCTGTTCTGACATTTATTCGTTTGCCCTCCTTCCGACTTGAGTTAGTTTATAGCGATACTTTCTCAAGTACCATTACATTAAAGTTAGACTGCCATGTGATTTAACGTTAGATTTACGGCGACTACCGCTACCGATGACCCACATAATTGTACGTAATAGGTATATAAAATATTTACATTCCAAGTTTAGAGGCGACATAAACGTTGTTGAGTAATAAAAGTTTGCTTGAAAACCAACACTGAACATAGTGAACATAGTAATTACTCCATGAGCCAGTCCTGGCGTTGATATAGGTAGTTATAGATCACGTAGGATCACAAGATCACATCTCGTATTAAAAGTGCGAAAAATTTTCCGATTGTTCCAATTTATACGGAGAAAAGATTAGTATTTTTTGGTAGTTGTTTTTATGGTAGGTATTAGTAGTAGCATTTTTTACACCCATTTAAGACATTGAAATTCCTGCATCATAGAAAGCTACATTATATTGTATGTGCAATATTGTATTAAAACGTAACACCACCATAATCATATAAATAGCTACCCACAAAAATACTATGAAAAATACAGAGAACTATTCTCATTTCCTTTTCCTACATTATATTGCCCAACAAAAGACTCTTTCGCATAATTTTGATAAAGCGCAAGCTAGTTCTGAAGGCATCTACTAATGAGCCACAAGTAATTGAACAGATTAAAAAGTACTCCAAACTATTCAAAAAAGTATGTTCAACAGCTAAATCTAATTATATACGGGCTAAAATTGAAAAATCTGATAATAAAACGAAGGCAATATGGAATGTTATTAACAAAGAAACTTGTAAAGCAAAGTCACGTGATCGATCCTTCGAGTTAAAAATAGATGATAAACATATTAAAACTGATTCTGAAGTGGCCAATGCATTTGAATCTTTCTTCACAAATGTTCCAATCACCACTACAAATAAGTTAAATTCGTCAAAAAACGTAGCCAATTCTCTTCTTAAATCTAGTGTTGATAAATGTAGAATTAACTTTGATTTTCAGTATATTGACTCTGTCACTATACTTAAAACTTTTAAACAACTAAATATAAAAAATACCGAGGATCTTTGGGGCATTTCAACTAATATAATAAAATCAATAGTGCCCGCTATAGCACCTCACCTTGCATTCATATTCAATAAATGTATAGATGAAAATCAGTTTCCTCATCTTATGAAGTACAGTAAAATCAATCCTTTATTTAAAGCAGGAGACAAAAGTGATCCTTCAAATTTTCGACCTATTTCCATACTCCCATCCCTCAGTAAAATTTTTGAAAAAATAATATTTAATCAATTGCTTTCACATTTTACAGACAATAAGTTACTTCATAACAAACAGTTTGGTTTCACTAAAGGCAGGAACACAACGGATGCAGGAGTTGCACTTGTGAAACATATATTTGATGCTTGGGAGGAAAAGCAGGATGCTATTGGTATATTTTGTGATCTATCAAAAGCTTTTGATTGTGTTGATCATGGGACTTTGCTACTAAAATTAGGTTATTATGGTGTTTCGAACAGCTCACTTGGCTTACTCGAGTCTTACCTCACTGGTAGAGTACAAAAAGTAAACATTAATGGCACCGACTCTTCTGGCGCCTCATTAGTCATGGGAGTACCCCAGGGCTCTATATTAAGACCCCTTTTATTCTTAATATACGTAAACGATCTTCCTTATTTCACTAAAAATCTTTGTGAGATAGTATTATTTGCTGATGACACATCATTAATTTTTAAAAGTGATAGACAAAAAGTAGCACTTGACGATGTAAATAATACCCTTTCGGAAATATTGCATTGGTTCACAAGTAACAACTTGCTGCTCAATGCGAAGAAAACAAAATGTGTAAAATTTACTATGCCCAATGTTAGACAGGTGGATACTCATATTACTATGAATAATGAATTAGTTCAAATAGTCAATACCACAGTTTTTCTTGGGATAACTCTAGATAGTAAACTACAATGAGGTCTTCATATCACAGCCTTGGCAGGAAGACTTAGCTCAGCTGCCTATGCGGTTAGAAAGATAAGGTCTCTGACTGACGAAAAAACGGCACGATTAGTTTATTTTAGCTACTTTCATAGCGTTATGTCATATGGTCTGCTGCTGTGGGGCTCAGCTGCCGATATTGAGACAATATTCGTATTACAGAAACGAGCTATACGAGCAATCTATAGACTCGGACCCCGTGACTCGCTGAAAGAATTATTTAAAGAAATTAATATTTTAACAGTTGCTTCTCAATATGTTTACGACAACATCTTATATGTACGGAAGAACATAGATCTATTCAAAAAAAATTCCGATAACCATAATTTTAATACAAGAAATAAAAATAAATTGGCAATGACAAAAATTAGACTTCATAAAGTTGGTAATTCGTTTGTTGGCAAATGTATAAAAATTTATAATAAAATTCCTCAGGATTTGGTTGACATGCCTCTTAATAAGTTTAAAATAGTAGTTAAAAAATGTTTGATGATGAAAGGCTACTATAATGTAGACGAATATCTTAATGATAAAAATGCATGGTCTTCTTCAATCAGGTAATCTTCTGTTGTTGGCCACTCGTATAATACAATAGAAACTAATTGTAACAATGTAAACAAAACAATATTAAAAAAGAAAATGGATAATCTACCTGAGTTTCTTGCTGGTCTCTTCTCAGGAGAACCAAATTACCGAACCAGCGAAAGAATCATTTTCTAATGGTTATTTATGTACTTACTTAATTTAGTATTTTTATAATATTACTTGACAAAATTGTAAAATTTTGACATTCATATGTGCTCTTTATGTGCCTAAACTGAATAAATGAAATTGATTCTTTGATTCTTTGATTGATTGATACTGCGGCTGTATAAACGTGATACGATTTAGTTATCTGTGACAGATACAAATGGACTATCTACAAATGCAAATGCTCAGATTATCATAGATAACCGACTTACTGAGTCTTGAGTCAGTGCACCATTTACATAATAATTAATTATACTTTTACCATACCAATAATATCTTACCGTCCATAATTATAATTACCTACAAATTATAAAGTTGAAATTATTTTTTTTCGTAAGTGTCAGTTACGCGTGTTTCGTAAACGGTTAAAGTTATAGTACAAGTACTACCAAACACCGATACGAGAATTTCAAGCCGTTATCAATACTCGTATATACTCTTAAATACGTAGCAATAAAACCTTTGATTTACAAACACAGCCAATGAGAGTGATATAGTGTACCTTCTAGAGGAACTATCTCGCATGACTGAAAGCTGCCACTGGGTTACAAGTAGCATTAATATTTCTTGCACAAAACTGGTTATGATATAAAGCTTATGTTACTACAAGTGGGTAGAAATATTGGTTATGTTTGCGTAAAAGCTTCTAAGCAAGGAATAAGAGAAATTGAATCATAATAATGTTACTTAGTAGGAATGTACATGTACATGCCTACAGCGAAACGCGATCATGGACTTTGTTATAAGTAATGTTGCTCAGTGGTTTGTAGGTTTAGTTTAGTAGCTAGTGTTTTGCAATTATACAATACTTGCGTCGTGGTTTGCTGCAGGATTTACGTTTGGCGTAGCAGAAGCGTACACCAGCCCGTAATCTAATCGCTGAAGTCTTAATGCTGCTAAGTGAAGTGATGGATTAGAGCCGCAACAGCTAAGCCAGTTCACAAAAAGTCCAGAATTTAGTAGGATCAAACGGAATCATCTTCACAAAACTCCTCTTAGGAAGAAGTCATAAAAGCAATGTATTAACCCGTACCGTATTATATCGGGTGTACCTACGTTAATGTTTACCGCATAATGTGTTTATTCGAAAATGAAATGTGTTCCTCTGAATGAGATAGCTGTTTGTTATTCATGGAAGACGTTAATATACACCGAGTTTATGGCGATATTTTAATGGTGAGCTGTTAATGGTGAAGCGCCATGTCAATGTGGTCGGTGTCGGCTCTTTCACAGAACATATCATGTGTGCTGGGTTTAACATAACGTCACGTCTTTGTATAGACGATGAGGCATCCTCTGATGTTCACACAATGTTAGAACATTTTGCTTTCATTATCTATGGCATTGTGAAGGCATACTATAATGTCAATGGATTCAGGAAATTGTAAACTGAAGTAGGATGTATTGCAAGTCTTGAGTTTGTGGTTGGTAGATTGATTTTCCCGTGCCCGATAGTTATAGGATTCTCCTATAGGTAGGTATATAGTCCTATATAGTATCCTAGGTCTAATCTTAGTGCTTAGACTGTTATACAGAGCATACAACATACAAACACCAATTTATAATAGTATTGGACACATCTCAGTACATAAGCAAAAAAAAAAAACCAAAAGTAACATCATAAACGGATGCTTCATAGTTGTCAACCATGTTAACAAAGTCTACAAGAAATTCTCTCGAAACTGTTGACAGTTTTAAGCATCCGCTAAGAAAAAAAGACATGCTATTATAACGTCCGAAAAATAGTTTAAAATTCAATAACTTCCTTCCAAAATAGACTGCCTACCTATTACTCACTGAAGTATTTAAACCCATCCTAAAGCAGTCTTAGTATGTCGGTATAATACCGTTAACAATCTTTTGACAAAGCAGTTATTACAGCCGCTATTATTTAAAGACACGCAGCGGCAACAACGTGCTGAATTACAGGGTGCGACTAAACGTGTAGTATACCAGTAAAGTGGTGTTCAATAACCTATGAGCTGTGAGTGCATATTGACAATGCTTTCATCGTCCCCTACTGACGAGCTCTACTGACGAGGGTAACTAGGACAAGTCGCTATCGAGATTGTGTCCGAAATATACGAAAAATGACGTTTTGTGGTCGAGAGAGACTCCACGTCAAACACCGATGTGTTTAAGACGTATCATATACCGCGTGGTTTAAAATATTGCAGAGATCGTTACAAAATGTTTATGCACATCATTTGTAAAGTTCTCTGCAACATGCAGAGATCATTACGTCACAAGTGATTAGCATGCTTCTAAAAATTTTTTTTTTTTGTGAAAGAATTAATCATACTCGTCAGGACTACTAACATAGTCACCCGACGTGTGAAAAGAGTCACTACGTGTAATACACAAGGCAATTATGACATCGGCGTGGCCATAATTGCCTACCTAGTACCTAGTCGTACTTAGTCGTTATCGACTTGTGTTGTTTGTACTCCAATACTTTATACTCGCATAGCTACCTGTTTTCTTTGCTACAATAATTTATCATGATTTATAAATTAAGTTTAACATTTTTATTATGAACTTAGAAAACTACATTTTATTAACATTTTTAGAAGCTTCTAAGTGTTTAATTTCCATCAAGCCTTCATTTCTTGCAGCAAATAGGCAATTTACAAGATGACAAGAAATAATAAGCCAGCAGTATCCTCTCGAGACGTGCGGCAGCGGTGCTGATTCGACACAGCTCTCTGACACTCGCCTATAATCTGACGAAGCTGTTGAAAAATTCATCAGCACCGCTCCTGGAGTATTGGCCTCGTAAAATTACAACGACGGACAACTCTGCACTTAAAAACACACGTTTTACAAAAAAGGTTATAACACGTCAGCGTTGAATTTTTCATGTGAATAATAATGCACGTCTTCGAATGCCTTCACACGATCGTAAAATCGTTTAAAATGGTTATTGTGTTGCCTTCGAATCTTTTATGTTTTGTCAACTTCAATTCAATATAGTTTCAATGGTAAACGTCACACTCTCTGGTGTAATCAGCTTTACCGCGGCTCTAACAGAAAACTAAATCTTACAAAGGATAATGCAGGTGGTTGGGGACATTGTAGGTGTACTAGAACACTACACTAGGAATGTCACTCGCTTGCGACATAGAGAATGCTTTCCGCTGGGTTATCACTGCACACATATTTAACGTGGAGGTTCATAAAAATATGGAGGACTAGGTATGCAATGCATGCTGCTGTTGTAAAAAACTGAGCGAAGTGTTAAATTTTCGAACGACAACGATTTATTTTTTATTTCAATACTTGAATACCGGACTTTCAATACTTGAATTTCGAAAATTCTATTCTGCACGTGAAAATTTTACATTGTTTTCAATAGGACCATTGTTTTTTTTGGTGATTATTCCTCGATGGTATGTCCGATTTTCTTTTTTTTTTTGTTTAAACCACCCTCACACCACACGTTATCACTGTGGTAAGTTTGAAGGAGATCGGTTCAGGCGTTTAGGAGGAGTATGCGGACAAACGAAATACATGAATCGCCTATGATTGAGTTTCGCTCAGTAAATTAATGTATTTTCACAAAAGTCAAACTAACTCGAGAGGTTAAAGTTAATGTTTCGATTTGGTTGTAGTGATGTAAATTTGGCGGCAATCACGACGAGTTATGTATGGTATAGGGACGAATAGTCCTGACATATACGTGTATCCCTCGAGATCTCCTTACCCTCGGACTCGTGACCGACATTTTATTACGTATTCTGAAGCCCGGACAGTTCCGAATAATTTCACATCTGTCTCTTGGCGTTAGAGTCAAAAAAACGTAATTCCCTCGCCACCACGGATAGCAGGGATGTTTGTCACAAATATCATAAAAATTAAAAAGAATAACAAATTGGACGTCAAGCGCAAATGGCATTCGTCACTTTAATTAGTTTATAACTTTAGGGTGACTATCATAGCAGGCATGCTGAAAAGGGGCGCGTTAATAATTCAAAAATCTTAAACGAAACAAGTTAAGCCTACGAAAAGCTTTCGTAGGCTTTGAGACTTTGAGCTTATAATTAAGTTTAAAACTTCAAACTAATGTGTACACCATTTGGAAATTTCTGCGTAGGTATCAATAGAAAACAACAGCTTTTCTATTCCGTGGTAGGTATTGTGGAATTGCGCAACCTATGTACGGTCTGAGTGAATACGATAATGATGGACTACAGTTAGAAAATAAACTATACTGTTGTGCTAAAAGTTTTAGTACTTATATTTTTTAACAGCATCGCACCTTCCAGCTTTAACGCCACAGACATTTTCAAATCCCTGACATTCCGTTTATGATCATCCACTGTTTTACTGTCTGCACCTGTATATGTACACTGGCGGGTTATTCACATCATGTGCGTTATAAAAAGATTTCTTTGTCGCACAGACGCAGTGGGTACACGATTGCGTCGGGACTACTAAATCGTTTTCCGATACTATTTTATACGTAATGGACAATAACACATAGTTGAGGGGTCCATTGTTGTTCTTAAATATGGGTTGCTCTTAAACAGGGGTTTATAATATAGTATTTTTAGAAGGTCATACAACAAGACACTGGAGTCTGAGTTAGGAAAACCCGTGTTACAGATCTCCACCCGCCCACTAACTGGACAGAAATTAAATTACACGCCGTACGGTGATAAAAATGTAGGAAGGTATACAAACCAAAATTACAATATTAGTGTGTGTGTGTGTGTGTGTGTGTGTGTGTGTGTGTGTGTGTGTGTGTATGTGTTTGTATATGTGTGTATGTGTGTGTTTGTGTGTATATGCGTATGTGTGTTTGTGTGTATATATGCGTATGTGTATATGTGTGTGTGTGTGTGTATGTCTGTATGTGTGTGTTTGTATGTGTGTGTATGTGTGTATGTGTGTGTATATGTGTGTTAGTGCGTGTGTATGTGTGTATGTATGTGTATGTGTGTATGTATGTGTGTATGTATGTGTGTGTATGTGTGTGTATATATGTGTGTGTGTGTGCGTGCGTGTGTATGTGTGTGTATGTGTGAGTGCGTGTGTGCGTGTATGTCTGTGTGTGCGTGTATGTCTGTGTGTGCGTGCGTGCGTGTGTGTGTGTGTGTGTGTGTGTGTGTGTGCCTGTGTGTGCGTGTGTGTGTGAGTGAACTCTAATGAAAGTGTAAATTTACCTTAAAATACAAGTCTTTCTTTAACATCACAGTCCAATTAAAATAGAAAATTTGATATTATATCATCATCCACCGAGCCTTTTCCTAACTCAGGGGTTGGCTTTTCAGACTAACTGCGATGTGACTGCATTTCGATATTTTCCGTGGAACGACTGCCATTTGACCACCACAAAATTTGATATCGTAGGTTCAATTTAAGTTATTATTACCTACGATTAACATTCCGGGAAAAATAACTTGAAATTTCACTTTTGAATCAGATTACGTGTTTCTAATAGGGTGCTCAATTTATTACTTCCCCATTGAGTACGTTACAAAAGCCTGTTAGCTAGTTCAAATATTGAATGGCAGCTATTGGCGACAAACAAGCGTGATATGAAGATTGCACGCGACGCAATTGGAACCACCGCTACCGCCCGCCCGAGCACTGAGAAGATCCTTATTTACGGAAACATACTGTGTATGATTGTTCGTGGAGTGCAGTTATGTGCTGGACCTGCGTCGTGGGGCTGGCGTCGGCGTCGCTGCATCGCCTCTATAAATAGTGAGGTCGGGTGCGGGTGGCGCCACGCACTCGCTCCCACTGACTGACAGACGGTGATTCCCAACAGTCAGACATCATATAACATTCATAATGGACTCCGGAAGGATTTTAAAATGTGCGCCTCGGAAATGCACCTTTCAACATTTTACGATCATATCTAACTGTATACTTTGTAGGAAGATATTTTAAAAGCTCTTCAAACCTTGAACTATACCACTATAAAAGCCAATAATACTCGTGTAATTCTTATAGCACCCCTATAAGAATTTCACGAGTTTCAAAGATTTTAAATTCACATATTATTCAGTCAATGTATCTACCTACTACCTACTAGTTCACTTTTATTACACTGAAAATTTTATTCAGTTTACTATGAAACTATTTATGTCCATCAAGAAGCAATGCGGCAGTAATACCTTTCCTTGGTACTAATCAAGTACCTACCAAAACGTTAACTGCGACGATGCTCGGAGTGCAGCTCTGACGTTAACTGCGTTCCAAAATTGATAGCGGTGAAGGGTTATGGCGGTTTTATTGTCTGTAAAGCGCAGCCAGTGTTGGACTGCGGTGTTCTTAATTCAAACTGTTCCGTAGGTGCATGTTCCGTTCTGCACCGCAGTTCAACTGACGCAGTTCTGGAATTGTTTTGTTCGAATGCGTCCGTTTTACTATTTACTATTGTACCTACCTATACTACCTTCACTAAATAACTTTGTCGTTGTCATAAGTTATAGAACAGCACGTGTGTGTGCACTCTCTGTAGCTTCATCATACACTCCGTCAGATAATTATTTGGGAGTTACGACTAATTGTAACATTGAATAGCCATAACTTATTTGCAATTCTAACAGCATAGATACTACTCTGCTATTTGCGTTATCATGGGGTTATATATATATATATATATATATAGGTTAATAGTGTGTTAACGGTAGACCTAGCTTGTTGACACAAACTTGACTTTGTAGAATGATAATTTGAAATAATAGCCATTGACATTTATATCTAATAATATTGTATAATTTTACCCGGATTGCCAATTCCATTTTTTCATTGTTTTTTTCTTTGACATTGGTTCTTGCACTCACAAATCTTCACCTCACTATCCATTTTATATTTTGTAAATCCTGAGTGCAAAATGTTCTTGTTGTTTGCAGCTTTAAATATACGTACCAACTTACTGTGACCATTCGTTCGTAATTTGTATATGCCATTGTAACTAAAATTTGCATGTCTTTTCTGCGCACTGTATAACTGTTTTGGACCTGTTTTATGCAAATAAATTCTTACTTACTTATTACTTTTAACAATAGGACATCGCACTTCACTAGACCATAGATATAGAAGTACCGTACTTATATCCAGGACCAGGAATATCCAATCACACTGCGATAGACGTTTATCCTCGTTTACTATAAACATTTGTACTTTTATGTGTTAGTTTATTTGTAAGTATCGCTACTGGTACTGTACTGTACTGTACTGTACTGTACTGTACTGTACTGTACTGTACTGTGCTGTGTACATTTCTAACGTGTTACTACGTGCCACTGTGTTGACTGCGTGGTGCAGCTCTTACTCAAACACCAATTACTAACAATGATTAATTACACATAACGAACAGCCATGAAAATCATGGTCTTTAATTAGATGCAGCGGTTCGTCACGGTCACTCCATCAAAAATGATTCGCTCTGCCACTCAAAAGGATTAGTCTGAGCTTATTAAGAGCTTTGCATAAGCGTGAGTCATCTTTAAATAAATTGTTAGGAAATGCACTGCACTGGTGAGATAGTCTGTGGGGCCCTACAAATATTGTCCTTATAGACCCCTTAATGATATCCTATTTAAGTATAAAGCAGTGCTAATTAGGGGCCTGACATGAAGTGTTGGTTCCCGCCGTACGGTTATGCAGTAGGGGAGCGGTCGTAGCGTAGTCAATGCCGGAACATATCGGAACTGGCAAATCGATCGCTTTTAAGGGTCGCCAGTTGTATGCCCGGTTCGGTCCTACAGCGGCGGTATCCTCCCCTATACATATAAACATTACACACGTCCCTATTAGTTAAGGTGGGAACTTTGGACATTAAAACGTAATATTGTCATTAACAGAGATTACTTACATTTTTACTGCCATCGTTTACGGGGAGAATGATTTGTATTCCATGTTTTACTTGGTTGAAGCAATATAGGGAGCTAAATGTTTTTGTAACGAAATACAAAGTTACAACTTCTACACTGTACCTTTAATTTTTAAAATACTATTATTTTGTTTAGTGACGATTTCAAGAAATTTAATAACATCTACCTGGTCAGTTTAATTATTTTGAAACCAAACATTAAGTATTTCATTGCTGCTTTTTATCCAAAGTGATTGAGTCATTTAGGTATTTGACTTATTTGTGACATACCTAGTGAAACAATATACGAGTACCTACTTGCGTTATACTCATTCAGTGCTTGACGTGTGGTCTACTTAATAAATAACGGCACAATCAGCATTTTTTGCCTAGGTTTTAGAAATTATTAGTAACTAATTAAATGAAAGGATTTAGCAGACACCGCATTGCAACTAATACCTACTACCGAAATCGCTCAGACAATAACGCGCCAAATAATAAATGCTTACGTAAGGCAATAACATTACCATTGCAGTAGATACCAGTCCTGGTGCAGCCCTTATGCTTATCAAGTTCCCTTCGTCAATATTCTCGTCGTGTCGCGTGCCTTCATAGATCTCCAGGGAGCCACTGTTTCGTGATTTCTGCGATCTCCCTAATCGATATGGATTTGGCTACTTTAGAGGGTAGCAAATATAGTATTTGTATAGTATTTGACATATAGTGTGGATCGGACGACATCCGATGTCGTCCGATTCACGCTATATGCAATATCAACATGTTATTTTGTTCGATCAAAATTATTTAAATTTACCTCTTTAAAAATTTTCACGAGAACTCTCGTAAGCCAAATTGATAGTAATGGGCGTTTGATTTTATATATTTTCGGTATAAAACACTGATTAAGAATTCCTTAAGATTACAATAAGTAGATCCGTGTGGCACTCCCCGTCTAGAAGAAATCATTTAGGGGGGTGGGCCACCCTTATCATTTATGGGTTTCAAAAATAGTTTACTACCGATACTCAGACCTACCAATATGCTCATAGGTTTTCAAAAGAATCGGTTAAGCCGTTTCGGAGGAGTTAGGCAACATAAACTGTGACTAGATAATGTGCATTACAGTCAATTCACTTTGAGAAACAAGATTTCGAAGTTCAAATGTCTCGTGAGTATAGTTCGTTTCCATTTCCCGGGATAACGATTCATTCACTTAAAATCAATATAATTTATGACATTGGTGTGAAGAAGTTAATAAGCAATATGGCGTTTATAGTGGGGAGGGTATAAAAACGATAATATATTTAATGTAGTGAGTTAACCATGGTTCAATAACATGATGGCATTTAACGTGTCATATTCTTATAATTTAAAAATAGGAAATAGTAGGTACCTTCTCATTGACCTTTAAACCGTAGTCCGTAATCTTTCATTAATTTGTAGTTACTTACTTATTTAATTGTTCGAACACGACAGTATTAAAGGGTACTAACTAATTTATATATTTTTTCGATATGTTAGTTGCCCTATTATTATTAGCAATTTATCACACATACTTTATAAATGAAAGAAAAACGTTTTTATGAATGTAAATATTAATTGTAAATAAATCACCTATGTTGATTTTAAAACGTTGTGTAAATATTATCATGTACTTATACGAATACAATGAGTATATTTTTATCCCCTTTTGGGTTGATCTACTACATCACTAGAGCTAATAGTGTTAACCTGTGGTTAATTCCGTGTGTTTGGGCATTTATTAAATATTTTATACCATTGCCCCTCGAAAAAGTGAACTTTATTCATCGATCACAGTGAACAAAACGCTCATTTACTCACAAGTGAATAATGACATTTGAATTTGGAACGAGGTATATTACAAATAAAAAAGAAAGCCGAACGTAACTACTGGCAGGCTGAATGAAGTCATTCCATTGACAAAAAAAACAAAAGGGGCAATGGTATAAAAAACAAACACAACTTTAGATCAAGCCAATTTTATATCGTAGTGTTTCATTGGAAAATTTAAAATAACTAATAAAATGAGTTCTTCCAGTGATGAAAATTAATCGCTTACTCCGGAATCATTTCGTTCGAAAGCAGCAATTATCTATCAGACAATGTAGGTGTTGGAAACCTTTACCTTATTTTCGCGCAGTCAATGGTATAAAGTAGAGTAGACTACTCGTGAAAAAAAAAATTTTAGCGCTCAACTCAACTCAGATCTGTCTGAGTTAGATATTGCGTGTTCAAAGTTTTTATTTTCCGACAGAGGGTTGTAAAATCGTCATAATAAAGCGCCTAATCAACACGAGCTCAAGGCATTCAATAAAAGTTTATAAGCTGCAGTAAAATTATATGAAAGCGCGGTAAATGTCTGCCCGCGCCATAGAAATCAGACGCAGTGGAAAGTTGGTTATATGTGAAACATGGCGCACGTCTGCCTGCATCTGACGTATTCTCTTGATATGAAATACTTTTAATAGTTCAAAAGAGTGCTATAACTTCTCCAAAGTGAGCTATAACTTCTTTCAAAATGCAAAGAACAGAGCAGTTTATTAATAAAACAAACTAAATCTAGCTAAACAGTAGAAATATAAATAAAATAAATTGTTCCTACATAACGGGATTCCACTCAGTTGTGAAGAAATTCCTCAACCTCAATATGTACTGTTATTCTATTTTCAATATTTAATGGGAACCATGCTGGTTATTTTCGAGCATAAAGAATTAAATAAAAGTTTAGAAGGAGATAAAGTAGGAAATGAAAACCGATCAGCTAATGGAACAGCGACTGAGCAAAAGTATCAAAGTTTCAAAGGATACAAAAACAAGCATGAAGTCGTTAAAAGAACAAGTTAGTTTGATGAGGGCTCCAGCAAGGGCCGCCCGTCCCCGTCCCCGGTCAGGGCCCCGGGGACTCAAAGGATACGACACAATACACACATGACAGAGAATTATAGTGAACCAATAACTTAGCAAAAGTTATCGACAGTTAACATTAAAACTCACTGCAGGTTAATTTAAACTAGTGTTGCTCAAATTTACCTAACAGGGATTGAGGCATTATTTTTAATGACGGCGTAAACTTATTTAGACGACATCGGAAATCATTCTTATTGGGTTAACAGTTAACACTACACAACTGTGACTAGCGTTTCCAATGATTGGAGGAAAACAACTACCAAAGGGAAGCTTTTGGACACCCACCTTATAAAAAAAATAGGTAGACCGTTTAAAATACGTCGAAATTATAATTTGGTTTTCATTTGAAGTTGTTCATGAATATTATTTAAAGCAGGAAATGTTAAAAGCAAACGGTAAGTCAAAAAACATCAAAAGACACCACAGAAAATATTTACGAAATCAGTATATTTATTAAATATAGCCTTTGAACATTCAATACTCATAAAAGCGACAATGTTGTGTGCTTTTAAGTAAGTAATTTGATACCGGGTGCCCTGAACCCGACATTTTTAATGTTACTTGTGATTTTGTGCCAGCGTTTGTCATGGAATTAAAAGATTTAAAAAGTAACCGGATCAGCGTCGCGTGGTTCTGTACAGATGCCCACAATGTGTGCGGTTCCGTACACAAATATAGCTTCGTGGCACTACATACAACTGGCCATACACCCGTTATTTAAATTGACTATTATCAAACAGCAATGTACACTACTATCACTTCGGGAAATTCCATCATCATTGGTTTAGTTGACTCTAGAATTTGCACAAGAAGCTATGACTATTTGTTCAAATGTTGGCAATCACAAGATATTAATAGAAATATTACACATTGAAATTGAACATATTGTATATTGATGATGTATCGTGTACACAGCACACGGAAGCAAAAGTGTTCAAAATATGGAATTTTGTTGTAAATTGTAAAGAGACTCTTAAGGTAAGTATTTCTTAAAGTTTTTGGATAACTTTAGACGCAGTGGAACAATAGCATAAGTGTTTTATTAGAGGTGCTAAGAGGCCCTACTAACATCTCTGCGGGCCCAAGTCAGCCTCGCCTGCACGCGGTGCACCTGCTGATCAACGGATGAGACTCTAGCAAATATAGGTACTCAGTCCCCAGAAACGGCAATAGGCTCGCCACCCATTATGTGAGGGTTAACGAAGTGGCTGGTGAAATGTAGGCGTATTAAGCGCCCCTGTCTACCCCTTCTGGGATAAAGACGTAATTTTTATCGGTCTGAAAGTTTTATTTATATCGTGTGGAGAGCAGTTTATGGCCTCAACACAACGCCCGATTTTTCGTCCCACTTATTTTAGATTTTATTTACTGCTTCTGGTACCTAAAATTAAAGTACGAGTATACCAGTCTCGTCAGTCTTTTAGCAGCTATACAGCGTACAGATGAGGGTGACTTGAGCTTCGGCAAACTTGGTGGACGTCTTAACACGATATACCTACTTTAAAATATGTAGATAATAAGTAACATTTTCTGCGATTTGCAAAGTTTGACAAGTAAAGTACACATGAAGTTATGTTAAGTTCGCGTGTAATGTAAGTGGCGGTGTGCGGAGAAGCTCGCCTCGCGTGTTCACACCTCTTTACCGCACCGAGTAAACTCAATTGAATTAGTTACTATCCGTAATTTATGGCGACGACCTAATAACAGTTTAACGAAATTGGCCAGAGTTTAACTATGAGAAGCTATCAATTGGCCAGAGTTTAACTATGAAAAGCTATCAATTGACACTGTTTAGACAGAAGGTTTATAGTTTAGTTGGTCTCGATAAAACCTTATCAGCATTATTGTGTTTAAAAAATACTAAAGCTGTAATTTGCATTTTCAAAGACAATGGTAGTTAATATTTAAACAACGGTACAAAAAAGCTTTAGATATATTGTTACTTTACAGGACATTGTGTACCTAAAAAAGATACTCAAATGAAGACGCGTCCATCAACAAAAAAAGGAAGCGAGTATTAATTACTTCATTACCGCGCAATGTATTGTGTAGCAACAATTTCCTCAGGAACCCACTACCATAAAGTACACAACTTTCTCTTAGAAAAGCATTGTTTTGTACACCCTCGAGGAAAGGGTGGCAACTGCTCACTTATTCATGACACTGGGAATCATCGATGCGTACAAACTGTTCCATACTATCCGATTCTCGCTATACAACGTCTACAAGTGTCAACCTATTCTTTACCTTGCAACAATTCCCATAGGGTTCATAAAAACATCTGAATTCCAAAGCAAAAGCCCCCACCTGCGTCGGATTCCATGTAAAATATACGGGAATTCAAAAAAAAAAGAGTTAAACGTGATGCGGATGGTAAACATAAATGTGAGCAAAATATTGTTATACTAGAGGCTGAAGTGCTGTCGCAATACATAGAGGCTTCTTGTATATTATTCGAAAACTAATGTTGATAAATGACGCGACGGGAAATTGGTCCAAATACTTTTTAAATCGCGAAAGTAGTTTCGGCAGTTTCCCCGTGCATTATACAAACGTATATTTTCAGCGCTTTTTCACTTTGTATGTCTTCATTAATTATTATAGAAAAGATTTTGCAACTTCTAAATACATTAAACCTTAATGAGTAAAGTAACCGTACTGGATATTCCCAACTGTCGTCCGTCCCATCTCACGTATTTCATATTTTCTCTATTACAAGTAAATTGTATACCCAAACCCACGTAACAAGCACTGTGCAACGTAAAACTTTAATATGAGATGTTTTTAGGGTATCATCTCATAAGACGGGAACGATCCACATCCGAGGGGAGACCCTTGGCACTCGGTAACGACGTTCATATGAAGGTTTTTATACAGCTTAGGAAAGTACATCATAAACATAAAGCTTGATTTTGAGGGCTTCGTGTGGGCATTCAGTGACTGCTACTCACGTGTCCAGGGTTGGAAGACTTATCTTATTGTCCAAATCAGCATCTCTTCTTTTTTATTTTATACTAGCTATTGCCCGCAGCTCCGCCTGCGTGTTACTTTAGATCTACATAACTTTTTTATTTATGAAGCGATTGAAAACCAAACCGCAAATTCAAATCAAAAATTCAAATCGGTTAAGCCGTTTCTGAGAGTTTAAACATTCAGACAAACAGACAAAAGTTCTAAAAACCATTGTTTTGGGTTTTATTGCGTTCCTAAAGCCCCCCTACAACAGTTTCTTTATTATATCTTCTATTATATTCTCTATTATACCATACAAATTCATCTTAAGATACGATACGAGTACGAAAATATGAAATATTATTTATATATTCGTCGTGTGTGATAGTTCATTGTATTGTATGGCGAGCGATATTGTATCTTAAGATAAAATATTATAGTATCTTAGCCGTGTGCAGCGCCCCTTAGTGAACTCTTGTTGAACTGTTCTGAAGAGCTCTTCAATCTGATCCCACCCTCTTCCTTCCGATTCCGAACAACGCGTGCCAAGCAGAGATGCCACTCCCACACAGTGGACAGCATGTTCGCGAGAACCGAACGTTATAAACGTTCGTTTCTCTGCCGAACGATAGTGGCCTGGAACGACCTGCCGGTACACGTGTTTCCTCCCACATATAACCCTGGGTTCTTTAAGCGGAGCGTGAAGAGGCACATCAGTACGTCGTCAAGTTGAGGGCCACTCTCTATAGTATTGTGTGCTGTGAGAGTGGCCCACAATCGCTACACGTCGTCACGACTTACCACCAGGCGGGCGGCGTCAATTTGGTGAACCCAATAAAAAAAAACCTACGACAAACTTATTATTTGCGGTTGGTACAGTAATCGGGTCTAGGGAGCGAACCGCAAAATTAAGTTTGTTTTTTATTGTATATACTTTTCCGGGATAAAAAGTACCCAGCGTGGTGACCAGGATATTAAAGAATAATTATACCAAGTTTCATCGTAATCGAACCGGTAGTTTTTGCGTGATGCCTGAACAGACAGACAGACAAAAATTTTTTTAATCACATTTTTGAGTTCGGTTTCGGTCTAGTAACACCCCCTGCCATTTATTTTTTTGATATTTTCAATGTACAGAATTTTCACTTCTACAGATTTATTATAAGTATAGATTTATGAATAATATACCTATATTTATCACAAATTCAGTCCCGCTGTCTGTTCGCTAAGACTTTTCAAACTACGCAACGGATTTTAATGTAGTTTCTACCAATAGATAGAGTGTGATTCAAGAGGAATGTTAATATGGGCAGTGTAAAGTCAGAATCAGAAATAATGCCTCGTACGGAGCCGCGGGTTTCATGTAGTGTTATAAATAAGAATATCAGAGCTAACAAAATGGAACTTAGAATCTGAAAACAAGACGATTTTTTCGGAGTCACGTAAAAACAGATAGATCGGAGGTACAGCGCTGGATCCCCGCGGCTAGTAAATAAATATATCGTGGCATGTACAATTTTGCACTAAATGTGTAATACATCTGAAACACTGAATATTATACCCTGTCATTAAAATCCAAATATTCTCAAGTCATAAAAACTTGTATGCTGTTGCTGTATCTACGTGGCCAACAACTAGTGAAGTTGTTTTATTATTGATCATTTAAGTAAACCTTTAAAGTCAAGTACTGCTCGTTCTGTAGCACTACGTACCTGTTTTAAATACATTCACTTTTTAAGTAGGTATTACTTAAGAGAATATAAAAATGTTTTAAAAGTATGTAGTTCCATGACTTAAACCATGGTGTGGTCATTCTCAATTGTCACCTGATACCTTGCTTTACTAATAGGTATAGATAGTAACGAGATTAGGAACGAGATAACTACACCACAAATGAGAAGCCGCGGGTATCAACTAGTATCTATTATCATACATTGTTGTCTGTGCTTAAGCTTGAGGATATTTCTTTTTAATATCATCGCAATATGATGTGGGAATGTAACAAAAACATAGGGAGCGTCAGCTGCGCGCTCCCACGCGACTGGCGCTGTGCACCAACCACTGTATGTATGTAGCGAGTGCGCTACCGACTAATTTATGAGATTAAAAATACGAGATGTTTTTATGAGATTATCATTACTATGAAAACTATAAAGTCCTGAACTAAAATTCCTCAGTGTACGTGAATTAAACGATGTGCCCTGCCCTATTACAATACACAAGATTAGTTATTTAATCCTCCGACACGTGAGTGAGGTGCCTTTATCACCTATGAAGTGTCATTGACATTTATAGTTGAAAACCACCTCGATCACATCGGTTTTCGGACAAAAAAAACCATTAAAATTCCATCCAGACGCTACTATCAAGCCACAGTAGACAGACAGGTTAAAATATAACAATTCACTCAGATTCAGCTTGCCATGATGAACATCTCAGTATCCCCAAAGGGGTTCCAACTACCTCAGTATCCCGGTACATTCAACCAACAATCGCATTAATGTCGCCCACACAGTTTGCGTACTGCGCATGCGTGGGCGATGGGATTGCTGTCAGTGGCTGAGACAGGCCCAGCGCGGGCGCCATTTACGCCGCCTGCAATTAACTCCAAGTCTAACACGTCTCACCATTTTGGGACGGTCATCTGTCTGGGGCCGTTGTGACCACCATATTTGGACTCTTATGTTAGTTTTATTAATGTCTGCTCAGCAATAAAGTCCAAAAGTGGTGTTTATAACGAATGATAAATTATTGATTGCTGGCAATTAATGTCTCTATAAAATCAACATTTCGCTTTCCTTTTTATTCTTTATTGTACAGATTTACAAAACACAAAACAAACAATAACAATATGTACAAAGGCGTGCTTAAGCCAGTAATGGCTTTTCTTCCAGCAGACCTTAGAGGTATAGAGGAGATAAATAATACTAAAGAGAGAAGAGGAAAGTGTAAACACGTACACATACAAAATTACATATAATACAAGAAGAAAATTAAACTAATAAATGTAATACATATAACAGAAATCAAATACATACACATAAGAACTTAATAATATAAGACTAAAGCTAAATACCTACATGCTACTTACAGATGTAAATATACTTACTAAATAAGAAGGAGATAATATGATACAAATGAAAGTCAAAAGAATAATTATGGAAAATCATAGTTGGGAGAGGAAATGCTCCTTTACCCTTTTCTTAAAAATGTCCAATGAACGACTAGCACGGATATCATGTGGTAGTGAGTTCCATAATCTGACAGCCTGAATTGTAAACGAATTGTCATAACAACTAGAGGCATGAGCAGGAGTTCGAAGAAGTAGGGATGAGGAAACACGACATGCTTTGTCTCTAGGCACCAAATACTCAAAACGCTCACGCAGATAGGCAGGTGAATTAGGATTGTGAAGGATAGTATAGAGAAGAGAAAGGATATGAGCTTTACGACGTTGCCGAATAGGAAGCCATCCCAATCTATGCCTTGAATTGAACGGTGGATGTGGTTACGTTTAGCATCCCTACACAGACGACAGCAACGGTTACGTAATTTCTTGTACATGTCCCAATTCTCCACAGTAGGATATTTGCGATACCTGCGCTTTGCCTTATCTCGTTCGGCCATGGAAGCTCTGACTGATGTAGTCAGCCATGGTGCAGGTAGATGTCTAACCTTCACTCTCCTAAGCGGAGCATGCACATCGTAAACATCCAACAAAGTACGAGTAAAGGCTGTCACCTTCCCATCTAGGTCATCACAGCCGTAGACGGAAGACCAGTTCAGATTATCCACGTCAGCCTCCAATCTCTCCAGATTAATGTTTTTAAAACTGCGAAGAAGAAGAAATTAACTCTTACGCTTTGGAGGGCGAATTTTGTAGGACAGATACAACAAGTCATGGTGTGAGAAAGGAGCAGAAAGCTGTCCATGTGTTGCGACTTTGTGGGAGTCAGAAACTAGGATGAGGTCGATAAGAGAAGGCAAACAGTTAGGTTGTCTGTGCGTGATATCCAAGGGCAAGATACGCATATCAACAGAGGAGACAAGGGTCCGAAGTTTGTTGCTACGAGAGTCACCCTTGAGAAGACAGGTGTTGAAGTCTCCGAGGATAACTCGATGTTCGTATAAAGAGGAAAGATTTTCAAGTGTCGTTTCAAAAGCAGAGAAATAGTTAATATTACATGACGGGCTGTAGTATACACCCAGGAATGTCTTAATGTGTTTAAAATCAATTTCGAGAAACATATGTTCAGCAAAACCAGAATAAACCCCCGGAGACTGATCAACCACGCTGTAAGAGATGTCGCCACGAAGATATATGGCAACACCTCCATATCCCTTACACGTCCTATCATTACGCACCAACTTATACCCAGGAAGACAAACTTGAACAGAAGGAATTCCAGGTTTTAGGAAAGTTTCAGAAATTAGGACAGCATGTATAAGTTTATAATTAAAGAGGATAATAGATCGGAGTAATGAGCCGGAACGCTTTGAGCATTGATGTGGACAACGTTAAAATAGTTGGGATAGTGAGAAAAAATAGAGGAAAGTTGGCTGCCAAGATTAATGGAATCATCCCCACCATCCGCGCTAATAAAACTATCATCGGACACACAAGAAGAAGAGCAAGAGGTGAAGGCGTCACTAAGATCTTCCAACATAAAAAGCAAAAGAAAATAAGTATATATATATAATATATGTAAATAACAAGATTTTACTACTTATATAAATAAATAAACTGAAAATATATTTTTATTTGTCAGCTAAAACTAGCTTCGTCCTCTATGCACTCGCCAGTCGCACACAGAGAAATTAACAAGCCATACCCACTAAATTAAATTAAAGTTTCTAGCAAAACAGAAAATAAAATATTTAGTAAGGAATGTTTCAACAGTCCAAAAACAATTTAAAATTTGACTAGGCAGTATGGCAATATACCTTCGCTCGCCTCAATGGATGAATATAATAAAAAACAAAAATAAGTAACAAGCTTGACAACAGTTTGACACTTGACATTTGACAGTAGTGAATGACCGCGTTTGTCATTGTTTACATAAATGTGAAATTCTTGTCATATCGATCAAGTGAAATAAATTATAAAAAATCGAAAACAAAATAGTTACATAATTACCATACCGTCATTGAGTAGATGACGGCCAACGATAGACTGAGTGAACCAGTACAAAGACTGAACTACAAACTATGAAGTACGTCACTGTTACAACTTACAACTTGCGGGCTTGTTTATCCGAGCCGGTAGGTTTTGATGTCGAAGCCAATGTAGGATCCGATGGGAACTTGATTAAAAGCTGTTGAAGCTCGGCCGATGATTCAATTTTATGCCGCGAACCGTCAGACGCCAGGACTATGATCTTTCCATCTTGAGACCAGCAACTTTTTACCCCATAAAGCTTCCTCGCTTTAACGAACACCTCATGTCTAGATTTTGTAAGAAATTCGGATAACGTTAAACCGGTACCTTTCAATTTGGACTTGTTGCGCCAGACGTCACCACGCACCACACGGCTGTCGAATCTCACAAGCAAGGGCCGAGGTCTTTCGGTATTTGTACCCAAGCGATGACAATGTACTATGTCCCTTGATGATATCCCACTAACCTTCATCCTGACGGAGAACACATTGACAACGCTCTTCACTGCATCCGCTGAATCACCCTCGGCAAGACCATGCAGCAGAAGAACTTTAGCTCGAGATGCCATTTCATGCTGGTCCAGGCCCATCGCCAACAGCTCCATTTGAGACTTCAAGGCACCCAAAGTCTTCCAAATAAGGCCCTTAAATTCCACGAAGTCCCGGGATACAGCAGCAACCAACTTATGAACAGCAGACTCACCACTGGCATTCCTCAGGTCCTCTTCATACTGTGTCATCCGTGCAGTAAAAGTATTAGACAGTTCCTCCATACAGTTGAACAGCTTTGTGTATAGGTCCATGGTGATCAATATAATATGCGATGAAGTTTATTTATGAGAATATTATGAAGTGAGAGGGTGCAATAGTGGACAAAACTTAGTTCTTAGCTATTATTTGACATTAAAATGTAAGTAAAATATTTTTAAATTCAAAATTAATAGAGAGCTTATTTTTTTAGTGTTTACACCTCAACTACCCTCAATTTATTCAATTCCTTTCATTAATCTATTTTCGAATAACTGCATTGCTTTTGAAGTCAAATCAATGGAAATGCTTACATGGTCGGAATGAGTTACCAGACGGGATAGAGTGCAAATAATGCAATAAACATAATATACTTACCTACATAGATATCACTTCTATGTCAGAAAAATTAAAAAAAAAAGAAGCACGTAACAAGAAGATGGAAAAGTCACGTGATACATTCACCCTTACACTCCCCGATATTTATTATCCCAGGTCACAGATATACGAATACTTGCCCAGGTAGAGGACACCCCGATGTATTTGGACTAGTATAGTTTCACCCTTATCAGGTCTATGGTCTCACCTAACGAGCTAAATAGGAAGAACTACCAGATCTATAGATGGTCTGTTATGGTTCTTAACAATCAGAAACTCGATGAAATAAGAAGATATGAATATGACGATAAAGAAGATTAATCTTTCCGATTATGAGAGAATATTACGAGTATATTAACAAGTTAATAGTTAAAATAAGCTATGAGAAGTAAGTCAGGTGTGCATAACATCGTGCCCGTGTTATTATTTACGATCTCTCCCTATAATGCATGTTTCAAAATATAGACCTATATCCCCATGACATGTCTATTCTTAAACAAATAATGATAAATGTCACAAAGTTGTTTTATAGTCCCCAAAGTAAACACGATATTAAATACGTTTGAAGTAGCTAATAACATGTACCCTCACGTTGAATATAAACTCGTGTATGAGGAACAACTTAACTCTGGGCAACTCTTGAACACGTCCTTGAGTATTATACAAACAGAGTTTTCTATTCGCTGTCCCTTTTTGACTAAAGTTTTACAAAGCAAGTAAGACGACGTAAATTGTCGAGATATTGGTGAAGAGGAAGGAATCTTTGGGATGGCTTAGAGAGCTGCACAAATAACATTTTGTGGTATGTTGTGTATGGGGATGACATTTTTCCATATAAATGTTTGTTTCGAAAAGTACTTAGTAAAAGAGTTCACAAAAGCGAGTCACGCAAGTGGACACAGGATGAGAGCTCTTCAAATGTTACTTTTGTTACATTAAAGTATACCTATCAATCTATCTAGTTGAGTATGTCAAACTACCAACAGTTTAGATTAAAAGTTATAATTTTAACTGCATGGAATGATCCGACAACCTTGGTTTACTATAGTGACTCAGACAGTATCCTGTAATGTATGAGCTGCCTAGTGCAGCTCATATGACATTTGAGACCACAGGCAATATAGTGAACATTGACATTTTAGTAAAACTTTTATAACCTCCAACTTTATTTGCTTTCTGTAGTTTCACCAGTTTAAAAAATATAAAACCAAAAAATATCTATTACGTCGCGTATTGTGCAAGAATAAAGAGGGAATGTTACTCAAGTTAATCAGGGGTCCATAAACTTAAAATTTTCCCGTTTGCACGGTAATAAAGTTTTCTTAAGCTTTAACGGGCAAAAAGTTTCGAGGCACATAAAATTTGGTTAATGACAAAAAATTCTGGAGTACAGTATGAATGAAAAAGGAACAATTCAGAAAGACTAAGATAAAATGTCTTTATGATTTAAGATAATACGTAAGTATTACGGTAATTTTATTATCTTGAGTATAATAAAAAAGTTCCACTAAATATAGCTTCGGTACAGGGGGCCTACCACAACGTCTTTAAGCAGTAGGTATTATTATAGGGTTACTTTCAAGTTTTGTGTGAACGTCACAGAACAAAAGTCAAAATTATATTCATTATAATACTGCTTTAAGTCATGGTGGTAGGCCACCAGAATATGAATAATAATTGTGATTTATTTATTAAGTATAATTTGTGTTAAAGGTCATTGAAGTTTAACAAAAGGTTAAGAGGTTTTTGCTTGGCAAACTTTGAGTCTTATCTAGCACGCAACGCAAACCATTCGGCATAAATCCTTTTACGCAGAACCAACATGATTCGGGGCTGAACGAAGCCTTCACCCCGCTACCTGCTAGTTGGTAGCTCAAGTTCCGACACTCTAGATTTAGGCTGTTTCAGTATTATGTATACGCTGCTTTTCATGACGTGGCTTTGAAAATAATAAACTTATTACAACAAGCAAGTCAAGTTAACATAAACTACTTGGTGCCCGCTTTTTTGGAAAATAAAAAGAAAAGTGGGAAACATGAACTGAGCCGCCATCCACGCGGGTGTTCACTAATAACAAAGTAATCCGTAAAAGGAGAGTTGAAATATTTACTATATTGTATTTGACGTAATAGGCCATAAACCGTTCATAATATCTACGTAAAGAAGAGAATTTATGTGTATAGCATATTACAACAAGTGGGAAGTGATAAATAGGTGGCAAGAAACACGAGACGACAAGTGGTCAGCCGCGGCGCATTACGAGCGGTGAGCGGCGTTCCCCAGGGCGGTGTTCTCGGTTCACTAATAATTATCTTTCTGTTTCGATGGATTCTAACTGTACAATAGTTTACACCTGGTAAAGAAAGAAAAAATGTTTAATTTGTACACAGAATGAAACAATACAATAGATACTAGGTAGGTACATAATGCCGAACAAAACAAAAAAGAGGCAAACACAAAACGAAGGAAACAATATAAATTAGTGGGAATTGGGCACCCGTACGCCAGCGCCGGTAAAGCCATCAAGTGCCATCCCAATGCACAAATTAGGCCTTCTCTCGGCCTAATAATATTGTAAAACAGCGCTATTTGTCAGAATTCTATTTGACAAATGGACCCTCCATTTGTCAAGATGCCGCCACTACCCGAACCAAAATGAAATGAAATAAATACTCGTAGTAATAAGTTAACATAGATACATACCAGGATAATGTAAATAAATAAAATAAAAAGTGATATGTGCATGGGCGCAGTCAACTTACTACGTCCATGGAGTGCAGTGCAGTGATCTGTAGTGAAACAGTGGCAACATTGACCCACGCGCCCTCAGCGTTGATATGACTAAATGTGTAAGATTCACCTTACCTAATGTAAGACTTGTTAAAACCAGTGTTTAAGGTTAGGGATGATACAATAGAATTGGTCGATGACACTGTCTTTCTGGGCATAACGTTAGACTCCAAATTGCAATGGGGGCCTCATATCGGGAAAATTTCGGCCAGGCTTAGTTCAGCAGCCTATGCTGTCAAAAAGTGAGCGGCGTTCCCCAGGGCGGTGTTCTCGGTTCACTAATAATTATCTTTCTGTTTCGATGGATTCTAACTGTACAATAGTTTACACCTGGTAAAGAAAGAAAAAATGTTTAATTTGTACACAGAATGAAACAATACAATAGATACTAGGTAGGTACATAATGCCGAACAAAACAAAAAAGAGGCAAACACAAAACGAAGGAAACAATATAAATTAGTGGGAATTGGGCACCCGTACGCCAGCGCCGGTAAAGCCATCAAGTGCCATCCCAATGCACAAATTAGGCCTTCTCTCGGCCTAATAATATTGTAAAACAGCGCTATTTGTCAGAATTCTATTTGACAAATGGACCCTCCATTTGTCAAGATGCCGCCACTACCCGAACCAAAATGAAATGAAATAAATACTCGTAGTAATAAGTTAACATAGATACATACCAGGATAATGTAAATAAATAAAATAAAAAGTGATATGTGCATGGGCGCAGTCAACTTACTACGTCCATGGAGTGCAGTGCAGTGATCTGTAGTGAAACAGTGGCAACATTGACCCACGCGCCCTCAGCGTTGATATGACTAAATGTGTAAGATTCACCTTACCTAATGTAAGACTTGTTAAAACCAGTGTTTAAGGTTAGGGATGATACAATAGAATTGGTCGATGACACTGTCTTTCTGGGCATAACGTTAGACTCCAAATTGCAATGGGGGCCTCATATCGGGAAAATTTCGGCCAGGCTTAGTTCAGCAGCCTATGCTGTCAAAAAGATCCGACAACTTACATACATTGAAACGGCGCGTCTTGTCTACTTCAGCTACTTCCACAGTATCATGACATATGGCATACTACTGTGGGGTAACGCTGCCGATATTGAATGCATCTTTGTGTTGCAGAAGAGGGCTGTCCGGACTATCTATGGAATGGGGTCTCAGGAGTCATTAAGGGATAAGTTTAAGCATATTAACATCCTTACAGTGTATTCACAGTATATTTATGAAATTTTATTGTATACCCACAAGAACAAAAGTAAATTTGTGAAAAAAAGTGATAATCATAATCTAAACTTAATATATATAATAAGATAATAAGATATAATAATATAATAAGAAATAAGGATAAACTGGCTGTTCCTAAATTTAGGCTTCATAAAGTGAGTAATTCTTTTGCGGGGAACTTTATTCGAATGTACAATACATTGACAACCGAAATAGCAAATTTATCTGTTAATAAATTTAAAAAACTAATTACGTTTTATTAGTTTTTTAAATTTATTAATTGTGCCATAAAGCTTATTATAGTATTAATGATTTCTTAGATGACAAGGCTGCCTGGTTGTAACACGAATTGCTCCTTTCTAAATAACTCTGTATTATATTTAAGATGAAATATTTTGGAAAAAAGCCGAACTGAGTTTCTTGAGGGCTCTTCTCAGTCTCGTTGCATTTTGGAACCCTCGGTAGAGTCACAGCAACTTTTGACGAATCTAAATAATTTTCTAAAAGTTTCAAAGATAATAAACGTTATTTTATTTTATTATTTTATTTATTTTTAACCAATAATTGTCGTAGTAAGACAGAAAAAGCACACCCATACTACGGGACTAAAAAAATTAGTAATGATAGTCTATGAATGTGAACACCTCTGTCTACTCACGTGAGGAGAAATACTGTTGTTGGCATTGTTATGTCGTTAAAATGATATAAATATTGTACTAACACTATTGGCTTTGTATGACAGCATTACATTATATGTTCAACACCTATGGTGTAATCAAATCGAATAACAAAAGATGTAACATGTTAAACATATTCCAATAGTTGTCTGACACCGGACCAAGTATGAGTATCACCGAAGCAGAAACAAAGATTTATAGTTATTACTCTATTGTAGTTCTTATTAACTACATAACAAAGCTTAAAGTTACAACAGATATATCTATAAATCGTAACGAATCATTTGTAGTTCACTGTCTCGTTTGAATATAAACAGCTGCATTTTGATTTAAATAAACAAAGAATTTAAAGATTACCTTATGTATCGATGGATATATTATTGTTGTGGCATACCTGAAACAAAAGAAGTATTCTAATGATTTCGTGACTTCGACACATTCCGTAAACAAATACAGTTGATAGATTATAATCAAGTCTTCATAAAGTCACAGATTTAATTATACCTTCTTGCGTCGAAACATCCTGACAGTATTTTCTCATAAAGGCACCTGTGTTCTTGTGTTACTATTTGTACTATGTAGAGTATACGTAAGAACGGGAAAGTTGCGGAGGGTTAGAATTAGTTACCAAGATAGCACAAGGGATAGTTCTGTCACGTAGAGAGGATAGTTAAAAGGAGATTGACGAAACTTAAGGAGAGAGAATATAAACTGTAGGACAGAACTAATCAAATCAAAACAAGCAGTCCGTGGAATCGATTCATTAATTCTGCCAAGTGTGAGACACTTGTCACGTCACGAGTAGATTGACGCGTGTCTCCGAGCTCTCGTGAATAATTCACGTGGAACTGTTTATCTGTATGTCGCAAGTGTCGGCACAACTGAAAGTGTCGAGAACTCACGAGCTCTCACGATGCCAGTTCGGAAGTGATAGCTTCGGCGAGAGCAATAATAGAACACTCTCGTTGTGGTCCACAACGAGAACAAATCTTATTGATTAATCGTTTGTCTTCGATATCGTAGGGAGAGGTTTGTTTAATGATGTGAAGTCTAATGACCTTAACATGTTGTCTATTATCCCAAATTGATGTGTGTCATCTAGATTACTTTTTAGTATTATTACGGACAGCATTAACTATGAATATAACTTTCATTGTCATTCGAGTTTTATTCTTATCTGAAACATTTTCGATATTTTAACAAAATTAACATAAGCTCACCAGTCAGAAACTTAATTATGTAGTATTTAAAATTTTGAGCCTAAAAGTAATGTATTTGATTCAGTCTCTTTATCGTTGAAGGAGCGCTCTCGACGATGTAATATAAATAAATACGGAGCAAAGCCGGATGATCCTACTTGATTGATGGATCGTCTGAAGTCAAAGGCTCTCCGTCCCTTCACACTGAACCTTGCTATAGAGAAGGGTGTCATGTTAGGTACACAATCGTGAACTACATAAACGAACTTTTCATTGCTAATAATAAATGTGGCAGTTTGAATGTTTTTTGTTTCTCCATGTAGTTGAAAAACGAACTTTCCAATTTAGGAACAAGATCCGTGGCTACGTAAAAATAAAAAAAGTACATAAAAATGCACGAAATGTAAGCATTTCTGCATCACCAAAGGTAAACTGAGAGAAAATTCTGACGGGATTAATTCTACTTTTGTGATTGCTATTACGAGTATCTTCAAGATGCTTATTAAGTACAGAATGTTCTGTACTTAATATTACTATAGGAGTGACCCAATACTAACGATAAGTAGAACGAGCACAAAGAAAACTAAACCAATTCTGTTTCAATTCAATAAGACAGTCTGTTGCCCGTGAAATTAATATCATTGATATTTTCTGTTATTTTATTATATTCCTTTTCATACTGTTTTCTGTACCAAATTATAACTAGTGGTTCTATGAGCAGTAGACCTCGCGTTATTTTCGCATTTTCCCCCCATTTCTCCCCCACTTTCCCCCCAATCGAAAAATCCATTTGACAAAAGTTGCGCCTTTTTTTTTTTTTTTTTTTTAATTCTGCGGCCCAAGGCCGCGGCCGCTCTAACGTCCGTTGCCGGGCGTCCCTGGTTACTAGCAGAGGGTATGTCCAGTGGCGCCCGGTGGACTTTGACCACCCCTGTGGTCTCTGCGGGTGTTTGGTCGGGACGAGAATCCCGCGTCATTGGGGTCGGGTTTTATCCCGCGTCAGTGAGTGAATCTGGTTGCGTGCTATGGGGCAAAGGCCCCGCAGCACGCAACCCTTCTAGCCTGCTTCTGTAAGGACGGTGGGTGGCGATCCCGCCGTCCTCAGGCCCCGATCATGGAGGACGATAGTCTTGGGCGTAGTCGCGTAGTCTGGGGCGGCCTGGCCGCCGACTACGGAACTCGGCGGGGAGGGTACGCTCCCTCTCCCTCCCGGCCGCCTCCTTCGCGAGCATGACTTGCTCGCAGAAGGACACGGCCGCAAAAGTTGCGCATTGCAACAAAGAACACTTGTGCCAAATTTCTGAAAATCAGCTGAAAAATGCATTTTCACCCCAATCGAAAAATCCTTTCGACAATAGTTGCGCCTTGCAACAAAGAACACTTGTGCCAATTTTCATGAAAATCGGCTAAAAAATGCGGCCTGTAAACCGGAACTGACATACATACCAACAATGCCAAATCGGCCAGTCCTCGAGTAAAAACTGAGTCAATAACAAAGTACATTTTGAGAGTCAGAAAATATAATTAATAGTTGATGTACTGAAGGGTTTTTTTTTTTTTTTTTAATCCGCGGCTTGTGGCTGCGGCCGCATCTACGTCCATTGCCAAGTGCCTCCGGTAGACACTGAGAGAATTCCCAGTGGCACTCGGCGGACCTTGGCCACTTGTGTGGCCACTGCGTGGTGGTCGGGTGTTACCCCGCATCCTTAGGGTCGGGTTTTATCCCGCGTCGGTGAGTGAAGGCGTGCATGGGGTGAAGCCCCACATCACGCAGCCCTTCTAGCCTTCTTCTGTAAGGACGGTGGGTTGCTAATCCATCGTCCTCAGGCCCCGATCATGGAGGTCGATGGTCCTGGGCGTAGTCACGTATGCGGCGCCCTCGCCGCAGACTTCGGAACTCAGCGGGGAGAATACGCTCCCTCGCCCTTCCGGCCGCCTCCTTCACGAGCATAACCTGCTCGCAGAAGGAAACGGTCGCGTTCCACTGGCTCTCGCTAGAGACCATGGCTCGTAGCATGGTCTCCAGTGACAGAGTATCCACGCCCAGGCCCACAACGTGGTCCCGGCGCTGACTTGCCCACGCTGAGCATTCCACCAACGTGTGAAATGCCGTGTCTTCGCCGGAAGCCTCGCAGTGTTGACACGCTGGTGTGACCTCACGATGCATGCGAAACAGATACTCACCAAAGTTTCCGTGCCCGGTGACGGTCTGTGTCGCACGGTACGTGAGGCCACCGTGCTGCCTCTACAGCCAGTCCTCCATGATCGGTCTCACCGCCGCGATGGTGGTGGTTCCCCACTTAGGTTGCTCAAGTCGCACCTTCCATGTCTCCATGAGATCCTGGCGGAGATGGGACCGCTGGGCCTCGATTTCTCGAGACGCAGGCCTGTGGTCCCGCTCCAGCGCCTCCTTGTGCCATTGAAACAATGACGCAAGAGCTCTCGCTTCCAAGTCCCATGGAGGGGTCGCGGCTAGGAGACATGCAGCCTCTAGAGAGATCGTGCGGTACCCTCTTATTGTCCTGACGGCCAAGGTCCTCAACGATCTGTGCAATATAGCAGCGTTGTTGGCCGTCAGTCTCGCCGCCCATACGGGAGCGCGGCTGCTGCCCCCGTCACTTTGGGGACCAAACTTCGGAAATGTGGTCCGAAGTTCCACCGGCCATCGAGTACGAGCCCCAGATACTTCATGGAGGGCTCGATGCCGATGCTAACGCTCCCTACATTTATGCTGGATCCTGGAGGTGGCCCGCGCCGAGGTCCGTGAAAACACAGAGCCTCGGACTTATTAGTCCCAGCCGCCGTATCCGACCCACGACTTCAGCAACCCCAGTCGTGACCTTGAGTGTTGCCTCCTGGTGCGTTGCTCCCCGCGCCGTGACGAGGGTATCGTCGGCGTAACAAGTTACGCTGACGCCCTCAGGCAACGCACCCCGCAACACCCAGTCGTATCCGATGTTCCACAGGAGAGGTCCTGGGACCGACCCCTGTGGAACACCACACGAGACATCCCGAGCCAGCTAGGGTAAGTTATAGCCCTCTCGGATAAATATGCCCCGACAATACGACGGAGGTAGAGAGGCACTTTGTGATATACCAGTGCCTCCCTAACGCAACTCCAGGGTAGGGTGTTAAAGGCGTTGGCGATGTCAAGAGACACCGCCAACATCACCTCGCCCCGCGAGACTGCTTCCTCCGCCAGGGTCTTCACGCGCATGATCGCGCTCACGGTGGACCGTCCCCGACGGAAACCATACTGGTTATCCGCCAGGTCTGGGCCCACACGCGTGAGATGCTCGACGAGGCGTTCCGCGATAATTCGCTCAAAGAGCTTACACACCTCGTCGAGCAGCACGATCGGCCGGTAACCGGACGGTGAGTCCACCGGCCGTCCCGCTTTCCGGATCAGGACCAGTTTCCCCGACCTCCACACCTTGGGAAACTGGCCCCTTTCGAGGCATACGCTGAAGAGCCCCCTCAGTCGAGGCCCGAGTTCCTCGAGGGCCAGGACCCATACACGGCCCGGAATGCCGTCGGGTCCAGGGGCGGTGGTTTTCCGGCGACTGAGCCGAAGTACCACCGCTCCTAACTCACCCTCTCTGACTTCGGGTACGTCGTTTCCGATGCTATCCGCATTGGGCGTCTGAGACGGAGCCATGCGCGGAGGGATGTGCTCCTCCGCGCTCGTTGGAAACAGAGAGCCCAAGACCCCCTCCAGCCGATCCGGCTGGAGACTCTGGGTCAGTGGGAGCGCCCTCGGTCGGAGTTTACCTCTAACCTGCAGGTACGGGCGCCCCCATGGGTTCCGCTCCAGGGTCTCCAGGAGCTCCTCGCGTGCTGTCGTCTTAGCCCGCGTGATCGCTTTCTGGAGGGTGCCCTTAGCCTCTCTGTTGGACGCATATAGCTCCGCCTCCCGGGCTGCCGCGTCGTCTGGTCGACGATGCCTCCGGCGAAACCTGGTGTACTGGCGGCGGGCGGAGACGCAGACGACCACCAGTACACCTGCTTCCTGGCCGGCCCGGGTGTAACCCTAGATATCGCCGCATCGCAGATTTGCAACATGGCTCTCCTGAACCACTCTGCCTCGGCATCCACGTCAACAGGCCTGTCCGGCGCTGGAATCCAGGCCTGCACGATGGATGCCTCCAGGAGAGCCTCCCGGTCTAAACTCTTGAGCGCCCAACGCGGTTCCGGGGGATTCGGTACCGGCTGTGGAAGGTTAGGTGGGGGGACGACCTCAAACCGGATGTATCGGTGGTCCGAGTGCGTCTCCACACCCTCCTCCACGCACCAGCCCATAATACGGCGGGCGAGGGCAGTTGTCGCGAACGTTAAGTCCACGACCGAGCTGACCCCCGACCGCCAAAAGGTGGCAACATTCCCCCGGTTGAGGAGCTCTAGTCCACGTGTAGTGGCCCAGTCCTCAATTAATCTCCCCCTGCCATTGGTTACCCGGGAGCCCCACGCCGTAGACCAGGCGTTAATGTCTCCCAGGAGAAGGACAGGGCGAGGACGACACGCAGTGAAGACGACGTCGAGCTCAGTGAGCCATAGCTCATACTGAGCGTCGTTAATGTTGTTCGGCGAGATGTATGCGGCCACGACTGCCACCCCTTCATATTCCGCCGCAACGCAGCCTCGGCCGTTTGCAATCATTGCAAGCCGCGAGGTGTTTGCGGCGGACCCCCCAAAGATGCAGGCTAAGCCGTCTTGCGCCACCAGGCTTCCCAGGTGGGCATAGTACGGCTCGGTGACCACGACCAGGTCTATGGACCACTGCGCGATGCTCTGGTACAGAAGATCCTGAGCAGCGCGGCAGTGGTTCAAGTTCGCCTGTAGGATGCGGATATGGGTGTCCATTAATGGACGTCCATATCAGCGTCCCTCCGCGAATCTGGCCGCGCAGTAGCGGCACCCCCGCTGCCCCAGCGGACGGACGAGGCTTTGGCCTCATAGCGGCGCAGGAACGGCTGCCGACCCGATGGTCCGCCGTTTTGCCCTCCGCCTCGCATCTGTAGCAGCGAGGCGGTGCGTCACAGGCGTTGGACTTGTGACCGGGCCGGCTGCAGCGGAAGCATCGATCACCCACGGTGTCTTCCACTGCGCACTGCACTCCTACGTGCCCCACCATCATGCACTGGAAACACCTGGTTTCCCGGGCACGCAGGAGGTGCACCTGCGCCCTGAGGAAGCCCCCTATAAGGAGGCTCCGTCCGTCCGCAATTTTAAGTGCCGCCGCGACGGGGCACTGGACGACTGTCGTTCCATGACCGGTGGGGCTGAAGGAGATCTCTCCAACCTTCACCTGGTCATGGGGACAGCCGCCCGCCTCCACGACGGCGGAAATAACCTCCTCCGTCGTGGCCGCGTCATCCAGGCCCGAGATGCGCAATGCAGCGCATTTGGTGGGTCTGGAGACGCGGACGGCTTCTGGGTCCAGCGTGTCCCTCAGCTTAGCCGCTAGGGCGTCAGCTTTGGGGCCGCTGGAGGCGCCGGAGAGCTCGAGTAGGCGAGCCCCGGTGCGAGTGGTCTTGCACCGGAGCCCCCCCGGTATCTCGAGGGCCTTAAGGTCCACCAATGCCTTGACCTTCTTCAAAACATCGGCGTACCCCACACCCTTCTCTGCACCCATCGTCGTCACGGTCAGGACGACGGCGGTGGAGCGAGGAGGGCGGGGTCTCTTCGGCGCATGTACTGTAGGGTGGTTTACCGTTCACCGGAGGCGACAGGCCCTTGATAAAGGTCACAGTCAGCATTTGGTCGCAAGACACTATATGTATATATCACAGAAATATATGTATGGTGCTACACGTGCAAGTTTATAAGTCAGTTTCAACAATTATGTCAGATAAAATAAATCTAACTACTTTGCAATATTCCACCACATGCAATTTAATATATAGTAATAAATATATATAATATATATATATATATATATAATATATATATATATATATATATATATATATATATATATATATATATATATATATATATATATATATATATATATATATATATATAATATATATATATAATAAATATAATATAAAAATTACCCAACTCTCGTATTTATTCATGCACAACATGTGCAATACGAGAGTTGGGTAATTTGCATGTGGCGGAATATTGCAAAGTAGTTAGATTTATTTTATTTAACTATGGACTTCCGAAAAGTAACGCCTGATAGTATTAATTATGTCAGAGTTTAATCGGTTTTTAAAGCGGTCTTTGCTGTACAAACTTTAATAAAACTTACAGAAATAAGCACAAAGCGAATCAGCGATAAGTACAAACAGATAGTTAAGCTGTTTTGGAATTGTGCCATAGTACAAGAAACAAGCATTACTAACTCTGACGTCTTAGTTGGAAAGACAAACAGAAATAGACAGACTCAAATCACGTAATAACCCCCGAAGGAGTAAACAGAGGCGCTTTTTAAGCTCACATTTCGCCAATTCATTAACCCCCCCCCGTAAAAGGTGGTAAGTCTATTGCTATTTTGACCGCAATTTTGACATTCATATGTGCTCTTTATGTGCCTAAACTGAATAAATGAAATTGATTCTTTGATTCTTTGATTGATTTCCGGGGAGTATATTTGCCAGCGCCTCGTCCTTTCGTCAGCAGGTGCACTGGGGGCATGGCGAGGATATTGGTAGAGCGCCATAGTACTCACGCAGGAGTAATCTACTTATAGTGGTGTATCACCAGTGAATTTTAACTGCACCATAATGGTACTTTCATTAACTCCCTGATAGTCTATTAATCGTAATTACTCACTTCAGTACCGTCATTCAACTTGTTGGATAAATGTCGGAATTGGATGACACGTCGCGTAGAGAGAACTCCAGCTGTCGGCGTGACGGCTGATGTGATCACTCGATTAGAAGTACATTTTATGATCATTAAACCATGTTAATGGGTTTATTCGGCGCAGACTTTAATCGATTTGATGATATTATTTATAATTGGTTGAAGCATAAGACTCTGCGTCTGCATGAAACAGTTTCCTCCCATGACCCATGATGCTATATAAGGATAAAAGTTGTCTATTTACCTATCCACCCCGAGCGGGTCTTAAACTATCACTGTATAATGTGCATTTCAAACAAACTTTATATAATTCTAACCTAGTTCTCAGAATCTATGAGTAGGTAGGAATTAGGAGTTCAAACTATAGCGCAGTAATCTTAATCACTCTTCATAGTGCTAGTAAGTAAGTTATATAATTATATCTGTAGGCATAACATGTATTTCTAATTAACATGTAATTGATAATATTATCAACAGTGTGAATAATGAACAGCTTAGTTAGTGAAGTACCTAAGTAATTAGTGAGCGGAACAACGTGTCATTGTCCGTCGAACGACAATGATGCACACGGATCAGTCCCATTGATTAAATACTTACGGCATATTATCATTTCATGTTCAATAATTGCCATAGGTCACGTGACTAAATCATCAAATTATAAAATAAACAGATAATCACTGAAACCATAGGTACATGTTAGTAATTAGATTAGAAATAGATTATTGGTAATACAACGACATTAAGTAATTGTCACTTTCAGTTCCTTTACAGTGAATATTTTTCATTATACCACAGTCAGCAGAGGTAAATTACACGCTCAATTTTTATCAGAAGGCAGTAGTTTTACGTACCTAATAGGGGGAGAGCCTATTGCTACCAGGAACCATATACAATAGAAAGTAAATAACTATTCTCTATAATCCGAACTAAATTACAACAGCCAGGACTGACGTTACATACCCACAATCCGAAACTAAATTACAACAGCCAGGACTGACGTTACATACCCACAATCCGAAACTAAATTACAACAGCCAGGACTGACGTTACATACCCACAATCCGAAACTAAATTACAACAGCCAGGACTGACGTTACATACCCACAATCCGAAACTAAATTACAACAGCCAGGACTGACGTTACATACCCACAATCCGAAACTAAATTACAACAGCCAGGACTGACGTTACATACCCACAATCCGAAACTAAATTACAACAGCCAGGGCTGACGTTACATACCCACAATCCGAAACTAAATTACAACAGCCAGGGCTGACGTTACATACCCACAATCCGAAACTAAATTACAACAGCCAGGGTTGACGTTACATACCCACAATCACTATCATCTGCACTCCGTTGGTTCCAATATAGTGTAAATCTAAGAAATAAAAACTGCAAGTTCAAGGAATTGAATTGTCAGTCACCGGATACCGTCAGATTGGAATCAAATAAAGATGGGATTCTTTTTTACTAATATTGTGCGTATAAAAGTCGCAATCTGATGCAGAGTTTTGTAAAATATGTATGGAGCGCGCGACCCCCCGGAGACCCGGCGCGGTCAGACGGACCACCCTAGCGAGTGGACCTCTCACTGGGCGCAGTGAACCTCAAATCGTGTTCACCTATCTTTATTTTTTTTTCTTATTTCCCTTTTATTAAGACAAGAGTCGATAAAGAAATTGAATCGCGATATGATTGAAAAAGTGGACCATCTCCGTTGATTTGTTGTTGATCGTCGCTCGTAGTGAATGGGCCCAATCATCTGTATAATTGAGGTATTTATTTATCTGAGTGAACCAACCGAGTTAAACAACAAACAAGAAAAAAAATTTTGAACAAAAATATTATAAAACGTTCATATGAAAACAACAAAGATTAATTTCTTTGTAATTCAACAACGAAACAATAGTTCACCAATCGATTAGATCAAAATTTCAACGGGGTCTATGCTTTGTAATACTAGGTAGCGTTACGCTGCAGCATATATTTGAGCGAAGCGAGTTTAAATTCAAAACTCTGGCATCGTAATAACCTGGGTAATTCTGTAAGCTTTTGATGAGTGCAAGAAAATCCGAAATCGGCCGAGTATTCGCCGAGAAACAAATTAACATAAATAGTTTGAAAAATAATTTGAGTCACCCGTTGAGAGCACCGCTCGCCTTCGGCTCGCTTCGCTCAAAAATGTTTTTTGAAAATTAAGCAACGAATACATTCAAATTTACCTTTGTTTTTCATTTGTATTTGATACCCACCTATATTAAGGTGTTGATAATTGTTAAAATAAGTACTTAGTTAACTAAACTAAAATTAATTAAGTTGAAAGTTTTGTGCCTACATCTGCATTTTATTACTGTACTTCCTTGAGTTTATTAAGTATGTAAAAGGAAACAGCTGCACAGTTTAAACAACACAATGTAAATTTTGACACAATCTATTGCAGCTATATCCAAATATGGCGCTACATACCCCATAATTTGGATTGAATTACGCATACGTCAGAGTTCTTAAACATAAGTGTGATAATATCTCACCATTGTGTACCCCGGCCCCGTACGGAGCACCAACAATGCAGCACACCCGCGGGGTCCCTTACCAGTCACAGCCCTTCATAACGACTTAAAAAAAATGTTCATAGAGCGTGTTTCCTTTGCCTCATGATTTATAATGTTTTGTAAAGTTCCGGGAGTCAATGGCGTTTTTATTAGCTGCGACGTTATTGTGACAGCTACAAAAATGTCACATTCAGCTTTGTGTCTGTGTCATATATGTTGTCGTAAGTTCTGTGTATTGTGACGGTTTTTAAAGGTTATGAGAATGAGCGATGAGTTGCGTGGACTCTAGGACACAACCGATATACGTTACGCGGACAATGAGACTGACTATCTTATAAAAACTTCTTATAAATACTATTAAACATATTTTATTTATTTATAATAATTACTTTACAATGGAAAATTTTGTAATAATAAATAACAGACAGTTAAGTAATTGTGAGATGATTCTTAAAATACCTACATGTTTTTAAAATGAACAAATTATTCTTTGTTGTTTTGAATCAATACTACATTTTATTAGGGCTTTTTTCATAAACTATTATCTGTTTGTCTAATATCCTCTTAGTATAACCATAAAATATGATACAGTTCACCTAATCACAATAATCGTTGCGGGTGTCTATATCAAACGTTAAACTGTCCGACCTATTGTTGATAATTTAACTTTTTATCGCAACAAAACCCACGGAAACTCAATGTCCGTATATCGTCGAATAATCTCGTTTTATCTGAGTTTTATTACAAACAACGAACGGACGTATACCGTACACGTGTGTACCTATCTGTATTGAGAATTAAAAAGCGAAACTGTGTTTATACCGCAGTTCTCGATAAGGGACGGACGGGACGCTGCCGCGCGCCGCTCGAGGTACAAAAACAAAGTGATTTGTTGCCTCGATGAAGACCTCAAGTTGTTTTTATTTACAATATCTATAACGTGGCAGTTTTTGGGTACATTTGTTTGTGTTGCGTTAAAACATTCTGAGAACGATTAGAATGTTTGTACGGTATCATTTCCTACTCGATAAGGGTCCAATGAAAATATTATAATAAGCTGCTCTTACGGAAGGATTTATAAGCGGCAACAAATAAATACAGAGACCACACGCGAGGTATTGTGATATCCTGCGGAGTGGGAAGAATAATACAAACAACTCCATACAGATCCATTTTATTTCTTCACAAAGAGCAAGTGTATCGTTTGTATCAAGATTACATCACACACTTCTTGATCTGGCTCAAAGTGGTTGATACATACGCATATTTTAAAGAAGACTAGTGGACACCCACGTCTTCAATTTTAGAGAATCATTACTCGCTGAAAATCCTCTCTTGGTGGTCAGTAGAGTTCTTGCTCAATGAAAGCGAAAGCGAAAAAAAAAAATTAATTTTCTGCCTTTTACGATATCTTTTCATTGATATATCTTTCATATCTTTTCTTAGTACCTAGTTCCAGTTTGTAAACATTTTATTAACTAGCGGTCGCCCGATATTTCGTCAACGCGGTAATTTGGAATTTTTCCCATACTTACCCGTTGCCTGTAATTTTTGTTGCCGTTGCGGTAATAACATCTAGCTTCGCAAATAGTTATGTGAGAACGAATTTGATTTCCATAAAATATGTTATAGTGAGTTAACCTTAATAGATAGATATATGCTACCGCGGACGAAACAATTCTTTAGTGTATCATTTTAACATAACATTAACCATTTGCTTTCATTGCTGTACATAGATTAACCATTTCACTGCTGCTCCACTCCTATAGATTATAGCGTGATGTTATATAGCCTTATTATTATATATATAAAGATTTTTTCAAATCGAACATGTACTTCCTGAGATTAGCGCGTTCAAACAAACAAACAAACTCTTCTGATTTATAATATTAGTAAAGTATAGATAGCAGAAATAATAAGAAGTCGATTGGCAAATCAATGAATAACACTGCTAGTGCGATGTTATTTTAGCTGAGTTATCAATAGTTATCATTTTAACAATCCAACTGCCAATGCAAGCAGCATAACAAACCGCGTGCTGCCGCGCTGCTGTGTCGTACGGTGTGGTTCGGTGTCGGTGGCAAACAAATTGAGATTAATTCACTTTGTGCCGGATACTGAGCCGGTGGCGGGCCGGCTGCGGCGGCAACTAGGTCTCCGCGGTAATTAACGCTAATACAATATAGAAATGACACAAGCTCCGATATCGTTCCTGGATATTTGTTTAATTATTTAAGTACAAAAAACAAGTCATATTTTTACACCATAAGAACAAATTGGATATTGCAGTAAGAGCCTTTTAATACAGATAGTAAATGAAACGGGTCTCCTTTTGCTACTTGGATAAATTAACAAAATGTTTTGTTAACTATAATATTGTCGGTTAGATAGTCCACTAGTGACATATCTGATTCCGCGGTTATGAAACGTATCAACACTAAATAATCCACAGTGTTAGGAAATGATTAACTTGTTTAAGCGGTATAAAGTAAATGGTTGAAATAATTCAAACGGTTTCCTTAATAACATGCAAACGAGGCGCTTTGCACGGATTGCATTAAGACGCTACTGTCAGCTTGCAGTTGTCACGGACGGCGCGCGGCAGTCTACGTTGAGTTTGAGGCTTAGTTCTTTAATATTCACCTGTTATTTATTATTAGGTTCAACCTTTTTATTTATTTAAATAAGATTTTAGAAGTTTCAGTATACACATAATATTAAATTTTTACCACCAACGCGGTGGACAGATGTTATTGGGGCAAGCCTATGTACAAGCGTCTCTACGCACACCCCACGGGTGCAAGTTGTCTGGAAAAATTTCTGTCTGGCTTAATAGAAAGTATTATAACTCTGAAGTCAGTTTGACTGAACACGCTTGGTGGTATTCAATAACTCATTTAACGAGGTACAGGTCATATAACATCACGCTATCACGAAGTAAGAAAGAAGCAAAAGTAAAAACAAATTTGAGAAAAATATTGAGCAAGAACGCATGTAAATGCGTTAGTGACTAGTAGCAACTAGTAGTGATGATAGTGACCTATCCGTGTAATAATATTGAGCAAGAACGCATGTAAATGCGTTAGTGACTAGTAGCAACTAGTAGTGATGATAGTGACCTATCCGTGTAATAATATTGAGCAAGAACGCATGTAAATGCGTTAGTGACTAGTAGCAACTAGTAGTGATGATAGTGACCTATCCGTGTAATAATATTGAGCAAGAACGCATGTAAATGCGTTAGTGACTAGTAGCAACTAGTAGTGATGATAGTGACCTATCCGTGTAACAATATTGAGCAAGAACGCATGTAAATGCGTTAGTGACTAGTAGCAACTAGTAGTGATGATAGTGACCTATCCGTGTAATAATATTGAGCAAGAACGCATGTAAATGCGTTAGTGACTAGTAGCAACTAGTAGTGATGATAGTGACCTATCCGTGTAATAATATTGAGCAAGAACGCATGTAAATGCGTTAGTGACTAGTAGCAACTAGTAGTGATGACAGTGACCTATCCGTGTAATAATATTGAGCAAGAAAGCATGTAAATGCGTTAGTGACTAGTAGCAACTAGTAGTGATGATAGTGACCTATCCGTGTAATAATATTGAGCAAGAACGCATGTAAATGCGTTAGTGAGTAGTAGCAACTAGTAGTGATGATAGTGACCTATCCGTGTAATAATATTGAGCAAGAACGCATGTAAATGCGTTAGTGACTAGTAGCAACTAGTAGTGATGATAGTGACCTATCCGTGTAATAATATTGAGCAAGCACGCATGTAAATGCGTTAGTGACTAGTAGCAACTAGTAGTGATGATAGTGACCTATCCGTGTAACAATATTGAGCAAGAACGCATGTAAATGCGTTAGTGACTAGTAGCAACTAGTAGTGATGATAGTGACCTATCCGTGTAATAATATTGAGCAAGAACGCATGTAAATGCGTTAGTGACTAGTAGCAACTAGTAGTGATGATAGTGACCTATCCGTGTAATAATATTGAGCAAGAACGCATGTAAATGCGTTAGTGACTAGTAGCAACTAGTAGTGATGATAGTGACCTATCCGTGTAATAATATTGAGCAAGAACGCATGTAAATGCGTTAGTGACTAGTAGCAACTAGTAGTGATGATAGTGACCTATCCGTGTAACAATATTGAGCAAGAACGCATGTAAATGCGTTAGTGACTAGTAGCAACTAGTAGTGATGATAGTGACCTATCCGTGTAATAATATTGAGCAAGAACGCATGTAAATGCGTTAGTGACTAGTAGCAACTAGTAGTGATGATAGTGACCTATCCGTGTAACAATATTGAGCAAGAACGCATGTAAATGCGTTAGTGACTAGTAGCAACTAGTAGTGATGATAGTGACCTATCCGTGTAACAATATTGAGCAAGAACGCATGTAAATGCGTTAGTGACTAGTAGCAACTAGTAGTGATGATAGTGACCTATCCGTCTAAAAATATTGAGCAAGAACGCATGTAAATGCGTTAGTGACTAGTAACAACTAGTAGTGATGATAGTGACCTATCCGTGTAACAATATTGAGCAAGAATGCATGTAAATGCGTTAGTGACTAGTAGCAACTAGTAGTGATGATAGTGACCTATCCGTGTAACAATATTGAGCAAGAACGCATGTAAATGCGTTAGTGACTAGTAGCAACTAGTAGGTATGATAGTGACCTCTCCGTGTAACAATATTGAGCAAGAACGCATGTAAATGCGTTAGTGACTAGTAGCAACTAGTAGTGATGATAGTGACCTATCCGTGTAACAATATTGAGCAAGAACGCATGTAAATGCGTTAGTGACTAGTAGCAACTAGTAGTGATGATAGCTAACAATATTGAGCAAGAACGCATGTAAATGCGTTTGTGACTAGTAGCAACTAGTAGGTAAGATAGTGATCTATCCGTGTAACAATATTGAGCAAGAACGCATGTAAATGCGTTAGTGACTAGTAGCAACTAGTAGTGATGATAGTGACCTATCCGTGTAACAATATTGAGCAAAATTTACATAATTTCAGTTAACAATACAATTTATTACCTACATGGCAATGATTAAAAAGCGATATCGACTGTGTAGTAGTAGGTACACCATAACTGCCATAACCGCGAGTGGTTCCTTTAGCATGGAACTCGTCTAGTACTTACATACTATATAAAATGTTTAATTATAACGTTCGTATTTTTTAATTATATTATGTTAACAACATGAAAACTATGATTTATAAAATTGGCACGTATTCGTATGTATTTTAACCGTAGTTGTATTAAGTCGCTCCACGGAATATACTTATTAAAGTTCATCGCAAACTTAGTCAGCGATATGACTACTTGTTTTAAAAACTTCAGCTTCGAAGTTGACTGGTCAGGTCAAGTCGTTCCTCCAGTCTCCTTATTTCTGCCCAAACATCGTTAACTAATGTCCCAATCTTCCTCAGAAGCAATATTGATCGGCGTTACACTCTCTACAATACTTACCAATAATACAACAGACATCTACGTACAAGAGCCGTGCGAATGTCCACTTGAGTACATTCCTGTGTGCGGATCAAATGCAATAACTTATATGTACAAGTGTCGGCTGCAGTGCGGTCGTAAAGAAACTGGCACAAATATTACAAAGCTGGTCGACAGGGCCTGTTCAGTGTGTCCTTGTCGGTACATCTATGCACCCATTTGTGGCAGCGACGCAGTCACTCATACAACCAGTGTACTTTTAACTGTGCGAAGATCGACAATCCGACGTTAACTTAACTGTTTTGGGGACAATGCGAGTTGGAGGATAAGACGGAACATTTCGTTATTATCGTAATTATTAAGAATATGTTACGAAAAACAGAACTCGGAACGCGATATTTGATTTGCACAATGCTATTAAACTATCTACACAAATTGTACCGTCAAAGTTAAACTGACCCTTTTCCCGAAGCAAATGACAAAACGAGTTGTGTCGAGTTAGCGTTATCTTGCAAATTGTTTAAAGGAACTTTGCGGATTACATTTTCAGAACATTTTTACGAGGTTTAACGCGCGGTTTTTGCGAAGTTTTGTTAATTATTGAACTAACAAGAAAAGCTTAAATACTTTAAGTTTCGACAGTTTTAACAATTTTTGTTGGGTTGTTTTTGTTGATGAATAAAGTAACAACCTGAAATGAGCTCAAGAGATGATCAGTGAGTGTGTTGCAAACTGGTCCATTAAATTAAAAATATTTAATCATGAAAAAAATAAACGTTTTTTAATCTCAAAAACTGTAAAGTTTTATTATTCAACCATAACGTAAAATCGGCTTATAAGATTTTGATAAAGTTTAGTAGTGGCTCCAAGGGAATAGTTCCACAGACGGCGTGGGCAGGTAATATGATACTTTTATATTCAGATTATACAAAACATTTTTATGCGGGTGGAATCACTGTTATCTAGATAGCATAGAGTTGTATTGAATTATGAACCCAAATAAAGCTAGTTTCAAAATCACAGGTATGATAATTATAGGACACAGACGAGCTGCAACAAATCTTAGCCAAAAAACTTCCAAAGTAAATGAAATAACCAAGAGTCTGTGGGTACGTAGTCGAAAAGACGGAATCACAAACTTAATGAACAATTTATAGCTATAATGTTAGTCAGAGTAATTGACTAGACGAAGCTAATAGGTACCGCTAATAACAGTATATAAGTTACAACTTTAATGATAATAATATGGAACAAATCTTGAAAGACGGCCGTATAATTGGCCACTACGCAAATGAAATGATTTACTCGGCCAAGCTCTCCAACTCCAACTCGGGGTGAGGTTCACTGGTTTGCATATTAAAATCCTTCGCTACTTCGCAGAACATTCAATTATAAAATGTTAGTTCTGGTTGCCTTGAAAGCATTTTGCTCATTTCCATTCAAAAACTAGTGATTGATACCGACACTGTAATAAACCGACGGACAACGAATTATAATCTTATATTTGAATATTCTTTTATTTCCAAGGAGTAATCAAATCACGTAATGGCATTTAAGTGGGAAAAGATCGACCAGTGTAAGTAAATTAATATAAATATTACTAGCTGATACCCAGCCCCCAGCCCCGCCCGCGTGGATTCTATAAAATAGACATAGGTACAGACAGGAATGAAATTATGAAATAAATAAAAACCAGCCAAGTGCGAGTCGGACTCACGCACAAAAACCGCATTCTACTGTATTTTACCACGGTGAGTGTTCTGAAGAGCTCTTCAACCTGATCCCATCCTCTCTCTTTCGATCCCGAACAACGCGTGCCGGGCACTAGGTCGTCAAGTTGCGGGCCACTTTCTATAGTATATTTCTGTATGCTATAAGACTCATCCACCAATCGCCAGTCGTCAGCTTACTATCAGGCGGGCAGCGCGGTGTCTATTTGTCGATCTCAATATTAAAAAAATAAACAATCACGTTTGTTGTACGGGAACCCCCTTAAATATTTATTATATTCTGTTTTTTAGTATTTGTTGTTATAGCTCAGAGGCAACAGAAATCAGAAATACATCATCTGTGAAAATTTTAACATTTTAACTATTTTATTACGGTTCATGAGATACAGCCCAAGACAGACGGACAGCGAAGTCTCAGTAGTAGGGTTCCCGTTTTACCCTATGGGTACGGAACCCTAAAAAATATCCGATTATGTAGACCAGTATAATATTTAGACTGAACACTATTCCAATGATTACTTGTATTGTAATAACATATTAGTAGGTAACTCGTGTAATTTACTTAATTTCATTTAACATTTAACTTCTCAAAATTGGTTTAAAATGTAACATTATGGTCAATAAAACGGATATTTAAATAAACCCCAAACAAATACGCCCACTTCTTCAGACTCTTATAAAAATCCAAGAATGCAAACTGCAATATTATTCATTGACCGACAATATTTCAATAAATCGCCCATTTTGATGCAGTTTGCATCTAAATTGCGTCTCATTGTCAGACGCGTTCAGTGACTTACTGAGTTATATCTCCTAAGTATTTGTTCACACACTGCACAGATATTCACACAAATACAATGGTAACCTGTCCGTATTGATGGCCCAGTCGGCGTCACTTATTCAATACTCAATAGTAATCAATGGGCGGGCGAATAAAAAGTTTGTATTAACTACTCCTATTTTAAATAAAAATATTTTGATTTGATTTGATATGATATTATAAGGTTGTTTAGATTAGACCTATAGGACACTGCACAGGCAAGTTTTTTATTTAAGCTGTTTCATGGATTCAGGATTTAGTAAACATATATTAATACCTAGCAGTTTCAAGAAGACAGCGTTATACCTGTTTAGTTTACGATAGGTAAGTAGTTACTAAATACAGCTGACAAGGAGGCATCTATGTTTAGCGAATGAGTCGTATTTGAACGCGACACTGTGCAGGTACGTAGGTGCATTTGCATGAGCGCGGGTGCGGCATGTGTGCGGGAACTCGTCTGAGCCCCGTCTGGCGCTGTTCAGTGTTGGAAGTTCGCCAGAAGTTGCCAGTATTCAACACTCTCACGCCGCCCGCCGCCGGAAGGAAAAAATCTCCTCGCCTTATTGTGTACAGTTATGATAATATAATGGTCTCTTCATACCCTATGTCCGGACATAAGCTTTTGAAAAGGTCGCTCTTGGAATTAAACTTTGTGAAAGCTTTTGTAAGGGTTGGTGTTTTAATGTTATCTTCTCGTCTTATTATTTTAAAAGACGTCCTTTTCTATTACCAATATTTGAATATTTACTATACGAATACTTCTATCATTTTCGCAGTTATCGAGATTTGGATCCCTGCATGAGCACTGCAGTTTAGGTTCGTAATGTTTCTAAAGATAAGGTTATTTTAATTTGACTGTCAAAAATTACTACCTCCTTAGATACGGTGTTTGTGTGTGGTAATTATGAGACATTCTTTCAATGTTGAGTTTCCAATCTATGAATCCCAATAAAGCCATTAGGTATCGCGTTTACGAGATTCTATCAAATAAAATTAACAGAAATCATTATCTTTGAAGCAATTAACAGGAAAATGTAAAAGAACGTAAATCAGGGTCTTTGGGCCCATCAATGTTTAATGGAATTTTAATATTTCACTTTTAGTGTAAACGGCTCTTAGTGCGAGAGGCGTGCGGCGTTGGACGGTTTGTCACAGATAAATAATTGAGTTACACAACTCGACTTGATTAGTTTAAAACATTACATTGGAGAAGTGATTAAATCTTGGGTGTTTAACATATTGTGGGATTGTGGAACAAGACGCCCGCGCTATGCCGGTGCCGGTGCCGGTGGTTAGTTACTGTTGCTCTGTTACGATCTTGGTTGTTTAATAGTCTTCTTAGATGACTAACTTTGTTAAAATAATGAGTATATACTATGTATACGAGGTGCTAGCCCAGGGATCAAATCCTCTTCATCTGTCCGCAATGCATTTATTGAAACATGGCCATTATACATATTATACCTAATACGAATAGCAGATGCTTCGCCAACAGAAAATAGATTTGTCGACATCGACATCGATTTGTTGACATTCACGGGATAAAAAGTTATTTCTCATAGTGTCAGCCCCGTTAAAATCGGTTCAGCCACTAAATAGATTAGTCGGAACGTTGCCGATCGATATATCCAACATATATTTCAATCACATTTCACTGCAGAAATTAACACTATTTAGAAAATTTCTGCGATGTCATTAGCGAGTGATACAATGTCTCACGAATAAAGTCGACGCTGACCGTGCTACATTGTGCTACAGCGGCGTGCTATGAACAAGGAGAATGGATGGAAGATATTAATAGAATTTATATCCGGGCATTATCTTCACAATAATATTGAGAAACAACGGACATTTGAACAATAGATAGGTATATACTATCCGTAGGTGGACAAATTATTGTTAGTGTTTAACGAAACCCTTCGGTTCTTACGTAGGTGGTAAGGGATATGGGCTTTTAACTAGCGCTCGTTTAAAAGACGAGCTACAAGACGTACTGGATTTATAAATAAAATAACACTGAATAGTTTGGCATTTATTAAAGAGCCATATATGGCATTAAAAGTGATCCAAACGCAGATAAAGATGATTCACAAGTGTCCATAAACCGGGTGCGCATTGTCTTACATAACTTTTCAACTCCTATCATCGGAGGTCCGAAAATGTTTCTCATACCATTTAAAATTATAATAATCGTTATTCATAAAAATAATTACAACTAAATATTAAAAAACATAATCATTTAAATTAATAATTTCACAAATTATACGAGCGAGCGTGCCGCGGCAGCGGCCGGCGAAGCGCCAGATAAATTGCTTACAAAAACGAGATGCTCCCAGACAAGTAGGTTAGGTTAGGTTAGAACTGTGACCACAACAACGCGCGAGTCGTGCGAGCGAAGCGAGCGTGCCGCTGTAGCGGCCGGCGAAGCGCCAGATATTTATCCTACTAATATTATAAACGCGAAAGTTTGTGAGTATGTAAGTATGTAAGTATGTAAGTATGTATGGATGGATGGATGTTTGTTACTCTTTCAAGTAAAAACTACCGAATGGATTTTAATGAAACTTTACAATAATATAGCTTATACATCAGAATAACACATAGGCTACAATTTATAAAGATATTGTGTGAATTGTTCAAATTATGACACGGCGCGACGGGAACGGGAAAACATCAAACAACCTGTTTAAATCGGGTAGTACTTCAGATCCGTCCAATTTCCGTCCCATTTCTGTACTACATACATTTAGTAAAAATTTTGAAAAAATGATGCTTAATCAAATGCAAAATCACTTTAACGTTAATAAACTATTACATACAAAACAATTCGGTTTCACTCGTGGTCGGGCCACCACTGATGCCGGAATTAAATTATTAGAGTGTATATACAGGGCCTGGGATGAGTCATATCATGCTTATGGTGTATTCTGTGACTTATCTAAGGCCTTCGATTGCGTTAAGCACCAGACTTTAATTAAGAAACTTGATCATTACGGAATCCGGGGGACGGCCTTGAATTTCGTCAATTCTTAAGTGATAGCGTCCAGAAAGTAGTGATCAATGGTAAACAGTCACCTGGTTCTCCTGTAGCAATGGGGGTACCGCAGGGTTCAATTTTGGGCCCTTTTCTTTTTCTAGTATATATTAATGATCTCCCTAACCTCATAAGAGACGACCACGAGGTAGTTTTGTTTGCTGATGACACTTCTTTAATATTTAAAGTTAAACGTGGACAGCGCGAACTTGACGATGTAAACATTGCCCTCTCTAGGATAGTCCACTGGTTTTGTGCTAATAATTTATTATTAAATGAAAATAAAACTAAATGTGTAAGATTCACCTTACCTAATGTAAGACTTGTTAAAACCAGTGTTTAAGGTTAGGGATGATACAATAGAATTGGTCGATGACACTGTCTTTCTGGGCATAACGTTAGACTCCAAATTGCAATGGGGGCCTCATATCGGGAAAATTTCGGCCAGGCTTAGTTCAGCAGCCTATGCTGTCAAAAAGATCCGACAACTTACATACATTAAAACGGCGCGTCTTGTCTACTTCAGCTACTTCCACAGTATCATGACATATGGCATACTACTGTGGGGTAACGCTGCCGATATTGAATGCATCTTTGTGTTGCAGAAGAGGGCTGTCCGGACTATCTATGGAATGGGGTCTCGGGAGTCATTAAGAGATAAGTTTAAGCATATTAACATCCTTACAGTGTATTCACAGTATATTTATGAAATTTTATTGTATACCCACAAGAACAAAAGTAAGTTTGTGAAAAATAGTGATAATCATAATCTAAACTAAAGAAATAAGGATAAACTGGCTGTTCCTAAATTTAGGCTTCATAAAGTGAGTAATTCTTTTGCGGGGAACTTTATTCGAATGTACAATACATTGCCAACCGAAATAGCAAAATCTGTCAATAAATTTAAAAAACTAATAAAAAGTAAATTGTGCCATAAAGCTTATTATAGTATTAATGATTTCTTAGATGACAAGGCTGCCTGGTTGTAACACGAATTGCTCCTTTCTAAATAACTCTGTATTAGATTTAAGATGAAATATTTTGAAAAAAGCCGAACTGAGTTTCTTGAGGGCTCTTCTCAGTCTCATTGCATTTTGGAACCCTCGGTAGAGTCACACCAACTTTTGACGAATCTAAATAATTTTCTAAAAATTTCAAAGATAATAAACGTTATTTTATTTTATTTTATTTTATTTTATCATCCGAATTACCACGCGGACGAAGTCGCGGGCGACCACTAGTCTGTTATAAAGTAAGCTATTCTGAACAACGACGTTATGAGGAAGTATGTTCGTAGTAACAACATTATTAATTAAAGCAATTAAATACTTAATAGAATTTTATGAAGAAAAAAGATATGAAAAAAATAATTATGGATTTAAACTGGTTCTTGGTAGTAACAGTATTAATAAAAAAATTATAATCACTAACTGTTATGAGATCCGATGATAGTAATAAAAATGTATGAATAAAAAAAATATGAAAAATAAAATTATGAAGAGTGATGATTATGAACACAAATCGGTAGTTAGAAAAAGAATAGGATTAAAAATTTTATGTGAGCCAATATGGACCCCCATAAACCACTACTTTGCCTTACCTGTTTTATCGTAGGTACATATACAAGATATTTTCCATAACAATTAAATAAAACTGATGAGTTGAATACTTCGCATATATAAATGTTAAACATCTAGCGAGTTCGCATTGCTCTTGCAAATTGGGTGTAAGTGAAAACAGACACTCCTTATGTAAACATTATGGATATAATCCACTTCATTTCAGAGGCATTATTGACCAAAGTTACAATGACGTATGTACATCAAAACTGTTAAATTTGGCGAAACCATACCAACTCTGCTGCTATGAATTCCGTGAGAAGTGCGAGGCTCTATGCTGCGTAAAGTCGGAAAGTGCGGAGTCTTTGATACAATCATTGCAGAAACTAAATGTATTATTATGACAATTTGTATCTGTATAACATCAATTTATGAAGATACTACTGCTCAGAGTTCAAATCAGAAAGTGGCTTTTCCTTAGTCTGGCTTTCACAAGATATTAACAGGTATTATTTTATATTCTTGATGTGGCCGTCAGTTAATCTGGTCCCAAGTTAAAACTCTAAACGAACTAGAAGCTAAGTGCACGTTTCGATAAAATAACATTCCTCAAATCAATCGGCTTCAATTTGCCACTTAAAAGATCGTTAGAAATGAAATAAATTGTGTTTGAGTAATAACAGAAAATAACAGGCAGCAATACTTGTAAGGAAGCCAGTTTATGTAAGTTCCTATTCGTACATTTAATGGATTCAATACAGGCGCTTGTAAATCTCAAGGGAGAGTTATATTTATACAAATTGTCGTTTCAATTTCAATCGTAGATATCGCGTGACTTGGAAATGTTTAGTTTAGTCCTCGTGTTACATGAAAGTGTATTACTGTACTAATTACTATTGTTAAGCTATGAGTTATGCGAAATCTGTGTTTTATTAACAGTTAGAATTATACGGTTATTCGGAGTTTAGAACCATCATCATCATTAATCTACAAATCTGTCTATATCTATATATATAAAAGAAAGTCGTGTTTGTTACAACACTTATAACTCGAGAACGGCTGGACCGATTGCCATGGTTTTTGATTTGTTGGATTTGTTTCCGTCACGAATAGCAGAATACATCTTAAAAACAATGAAATAGATGCTGATTTGTTTATTACATGTAAAACATTAGTTGTACAATCCTGTCAAATAGTGTAACAACTATTTTTTTTTTGGAGCTTATGGCCTGGTTGCTGAGAACTTTAAGCAAAAAATTTTTTTTTTTTCTGAAGACATCATGTGTGCGTTCAGAAATTTATTTTTTGTAAAATGTCTACAAAGTTCAGGTAGTGTTATATTTGTTTGTTTTAGCCATTAATTTTCGAAAATTATTTATTAATTATTTAATTTTTAATTCCAGAAAATAAAACCTAAGATTTATTCTACAATAAAAAAAAATCATCGGAAAGGAACAAAATAAAAAAGAATAAAAAATCAGTTTGGTAAATGTTATAAGAATAAGGAAAAAAAATCTACATGTTAACAAAAGTGTAAATGTCTTTTTATAGGTTGTATATGATTTTTCTTGATAAGATATTCATACGTAGTGGTTATATACTCTTTGAGCTATTGTCTATGTCTCGAAAGTTGTCACTGTTATTATATTTGGTGGTTTTATGCGAGTGCACATTTTAATAACAATGCCGCGTCCTAGAAGATCTAATCTTTCCCAGCGAAACCGTAATGCAATTAGGCAACGGAATATCGCGGGTCAATTATCTGATGGAGAACGAGAAATTGCACGAGAACAGCGCCGCGTTAGTATGGAGCAAAGAAGGGCCTTAATTCGTGCTTCTCAAACACAAGAGCAAAGAGAGGCAGCCCGTGAAACGGCTAGGTTAGAAACGAGAAATCGTCGAGCTTATCGTACAATACAGAGGAATAATCTTCGAAGTGCAAGAAGAAATGGTTCAAGTATGATTTGAATCGAGCAGCGTTTCTGTATGATTGCACCATCGACTACAGCTTGCATCGTTTAGTTTGTATTGGTCCAATGGACGTTGTTTACCAGCATTGTGGAGCATTGCAGTTTGCTGGTGAAACGCCTGGTTTGTGCTGCCTTAGTGGTAAAGTGAAATTGCCATTATTGGTCCCGCCACCAGAGCCATTGTGCTCCCTGCTTTATGGCGAAACACTAGAATCACGACATTTTCTAGCGAACACTCAAAAATACAATGTCTGTTTCCAAATGACTTCATTTGGGGCGGAAATTATCGAAGAACACGGATATAATCCGACATTTAAGGTAATTTACGTTAAAAACTTTATTTTCTATCATTGTAAAAAAAATCTGGAATGTAGTTTGTTAGATTTCTGTATTTGTCTCTGAAATAAAAATGGCATGTTATTATTTGAAAAAAAAAAGTGTTTGTAAAAAAAGTGTTTGTAAATCTAACTATAAATATGGTTTTGACTTTACAGATTCAAGGCCAGATTTGCCATCGCATTGGATCATTGCAACCTATAGAAGATGCACAGCATAAATTCTTGCAAATATACTTCATGGGCAATATGGAAGAACAACTTAACCGGCGTCAAGGGATCAACACAGCTACGAAAAGAGCAAATCTCCAAGATCTGCAGCAAATGCTTCATGAACATCATGCATTGGTCAGGCTGTTCAAGACTGCTTTAGAGCGCATGCCAAGTGATGACAATTATTTGTTGCGATTTCGTCGACTGCTTCAACAATATTGCGTTGACATGTACGTTAAAATCGAAACGGAGCGCCTGACTTTCATTCGGTTGAATCAAGCTAAATTGCGTTCGGAAGAGTATATCCATTTACGCGATGCAATTAGCACAGAAGGAGATTCAGAAAATATTGGTCGATTGACTATTTTACCGGCGACATACATAGGTAGCCCGCGTCATTTGCATGAATATGCGCAAGATGCAATGACATATGTTCGTAATTATGGTCGGCCAGATCTATTCATTACATTTACATGTAATCCGAAATGGATAGAAATTATTCAATTGCTGCTTCCCGGACAAACATCAAGTGATCGACACGACATCACCGCACGTGTTTTCAGGCAAAAAATTCGGTCACTAATGAATTACATTATTAAGCAACACGTCTTTGGGAATACTCGATGCTGGATGTATTCAATCGAATGGCAAAAACGAGGCCAACCGCATGCTCACATTCTGATTTGGTTAGTCGAAAGAATTCGGCCAGATCAAATAGATGACATCATATGTGCGGAGATTCCTGCTCCTGAAACCGATCCAGACCTACATGATGTTGTAGTCACGAATATGATTCATGGACCGTGTGGCACTATCAACCGACAATCACCGTGCATGGTCGACGGCAAGTGTTCCAAACGGTATCCACGAAAATTGACGGCAGAGACCATTACAGGCAACGATCGTTATCCATTGTATCGGCGTCGATCGCCCGATGATAATGGTAGAACTATCACAACTAAAGTGAAAGGAAACGATTTCGTAGTTGACAACAGTTGGATTGTTCCATATTCGCCACTTCTTTCCAAAACATTCAAAGCACATTGTAATGTTGAGTATTGCAATTCGGTCAATTCAATTAAATACATTTGCAAATAGGTCACGAAAGGGAGCGACATGGCGGTTTTTGGTATCCAAACATCCAATACCAACGATGAAATCACGCGCTATCAAGTTGGTAGATATGTGAACTGCAATGAAGCAATTTGGCGTATATTTTCATTCCCTATTCACGAACGTCATCCCACTGTTTTACATTTGGGGGTGCATCTAGAGAACGGTCAGAGATTATATTTCACAGCGTCGAATGCTGCTCAACGTGCCGAAACACCTCCAGCGACAACACTGACCAGTTTCTTTGCGATTTGTCAAAGCGATCCGTTCGCACGAACTTTGCTTTACTCAGAAATGCCACGTTATTACACTTGGAACGCTACATCGAAGAAATTTCAACGTCGGAAGCAAGGCGATGCAGTTCCTGGTCATCCAGATATGCGTTCTACTGATGCTCTTGGTCGTATTTACACAGTTCATCCGAAGAATGATGAATGTTTCTATTTGCGGTTGTTGCTGGTACATGTTCGAGGGCCAACATCATTTGAATTACTACGAACTGTTAATGGTATCGTGTGCCCCACATTTCGTGCAGCATGTCAAGAGCTAAATTTGCTTGAAAACGATACTCATTGGGACACGACAATCGCTGAAGCAATTATTTCTGCATCTCCAAGTCAGATACGCACATTATTTGCTATCATAATTTCAACATGCTTCCCATCGAACCCACGTGACCTGTGGAACAAATACAAAGATAACATGTCAGAAGATATTTTACATCGAATTCGCGTCAGCTCAAGAAATTCCGATCTTGAGGTGAATGAGGAGATCCATAACCATACTTTGCTCTTGATCGAAGATATGTGTTACCTCATGTGCGGCAGTTTGTTAGTTAGGTTAGGAATGCCAGCGCCAGATCGCGGAATGAATGACGCATTTAATAGAGAATTGGAACGTGAACGTGAATATGATCCACATGAACTAATCCAATCAGTTCAAACGAATGTACCTCCGTTGAATCCTAAGCAGAGGGAAGTCTATGATACACTGATTAATGCAATTGATGATGGAAATGGCGGCTTATTTTTTTGGATGCCCCCGGTGAAACTGGGAAGACATTCCTCATGTCATTGATTTTGGCCACTGTACGTGCGAGATCCGAAATTGCGGTAGCAATTGCTTCTTCTGGAATAACGGCCACATTTTTAGACGGATGCCGTACGGATCACTCAGCGTTAAAATTGCCATTAAACCTTCAAACTATTGAACAACCGACATGTAACATTTCGAAACACTCAGCAATGGCCAAAGTTTTAGTAGCAAAAATCATCATATGGGACGAATGTACAATGGCGCACAAACGCGTATTGGAAGCACTAGACCGAACATTAAAAGATCTGCGCAATGACTCGAGATGTTTTGGTGGTGCAATGATTTTATTATCTGGCGATTTCCGACAAACACTATCAGTCATTCCAAGATCTACTGCTGGCGACGAAATAAACGCTTGCCTCAAAGCATCAAATCTGTGGCGATATGTAAAGAAATTTCAACTGTCTGTAAATATGAGAGTTGCATTGTTGAACGATCTATCTGCTGATGATTTCTCGAAGCAATTGCTGACTATCGGTAATGGCCGTGTTCCTGTTGACAAATCGAGCGGTTTGATTTCATTTCCTACAAATTTTTGCAATTTCGTATCATCAAAAGACGAGCTTATCAACAAAGTATTCCCGGATATCATTGCTAACCACAAAAATACTAAATGGTTAAGTGAGCGAGCAATTTTGGCCGCTAAACGAAGAAGAAGAAGCCACTAATTATCCAACTGAATTTTTAAACTCCTTGGATGTGCCTGGTTTACCACCGCACAATTTTAAACTTAAAGTTGGCTCGGTAGTCATCATGCTTAGAAATTTAAACCAACCAAAACTGTGTAATGGAACGCGTTTGGTGATAAGAAAACTGATGAGCAATGTGATTCACGTGTCGATACATAAAGGAAAATTTAAAGATGAGGAAGTTCTTATTCCAAGGATTCCGATGATCCCAACGGATATGCCCTTTGAGTTTAAACGAATTCAATTCCCGATTCGTCTTGCCTTCGCCATGACGATCAACAAATCACAGGGCCAATCCTTGACTATTTGTGGCCTCAATATAGAAAATGCATGTTTTTCTCATGGTCAATTGTACGTGGCATGCTCACGTGTCGGCAAACCATCCGCTTTATTTGTTCTTGCGCCTGACCAAAAAACAAAGAATGTTGTTTACCACAAAGTGCTTGAATGAAAATCCTATTAATGAATTAATCCGAGTTTTATTTTTTTTTTCCAATCTGCACAACATGTTTTCAATCATTTTTTTCTGACATGAGTTTGAAGTACTTAATTTTTATTTTTTTTTATTTTTTATTTTTTTTTATTTTTATTCTCATTCTGTATGTATGTTTTCATCATCATTCATCATAATAAAATACTTTTTTGTTTCTATCTATATAAATATATTATTTTGTATCATTGTTTCACGTTCATCAAAGCCTAAATTAGTTCAGCTAAAAAGTAACACGATATTCATTGACTGTTAGGCGGTACGAAGTTCGCGGGGTCAGCTAGTAATCTATATAATTAAAATGAATTGACGTTCGTTTGTCTCGCTAAAACTCGGGAACGGCTGAACCGATATGGCTGATTTTGGTCTTGAAACATTTGTGAAGGTTTAGGAAAGGTTTAAAAGGGCCCGTACAAAGTTTGCCGGGACACCTACTTAGTAAGAAAATAATCAGAACAGGTGTTAAGGGAACCTCTCAACATCTCTGAGGCCCAAGTTATAATGTATTATAGACAGACGGACGAGGCTCTGGCCACCCATAGTGCCCGAAAGCGGTAATAGGCTCGCCCCTTCTTACGTGGGATCAGTTTACTCCTTTGATGATACAGACGAGGTTATAGGAGGGAAATAACAGTGCTATCAGGTACGCAATCGAAGACCAGTTGATAACAAAAATGATTAATTATTTTAAACTCTGTGATGCTCACAGAATAGATATAATTATGTAGGTACCCATGCAAGTAGAGTCAAGGGTCGGCCTGTAACCACACAAGTTAGCATACACTAAATAAATTAACGTCGAGTTAAAGTGATGCATAGTAACGTGTTTACAGTTCAAAGCCTGTTTCAGCAGCCTTACTCGTTAGTGATTACCGTTTGTGCATACAAAAGAACCGCGCTGTTTTAATATTTGCTTAAATGAATTGCACTAAAATAATTAAATTATTCAGCTCAGTGTTTTAACGTGATCCTATTTCTTTCCAGTATTTAGGGGCCATCCTGAACAACTAACTGTACACACAACAGGTCTGATTGACACTTGACAGCTTGACACTATTTGGTATCATCCAAATAATTATAGTTGAGGTTGCTTAACTCACTTCATGATTAAAAGAATTAGTGAGTAAACCCGGATATTATAATTGTCGCAGGAAAGAAATTGATACGTACCGGTTGGTGAGGAAAAATTAAGTTAAACATAAGGTGTGTATAGACTAACGCTAAAAACACACTGGTCCTTCACATACGACGTATGCTATGCGACGTGGGTGACAGCGACACACTGGTCCTACGTATACCACACCTTACAACGTCTGACGTATACGTTATTTGAAAGGCGGTGACAGCATGTCGTATGCGTGGGATAGCATGGGAACACGCGAATTTGGTGCGGTGACGCGTAAGGCAGCGTGTCGTATGCGTGGGATAGCATGGGAACACGCGAATTTGGTGCGGTGACGCGTAAGACAGCGTGTCGTATGCGTGGGATAGCATGGGAACACGCGAATTTGGTGCGGTGACGCGTAAGACAGCGTGTCGTATGCGTGGGATAGCATGGGAACACGCGAATTTGGTGCGGTGACGCGTAAGACAGCGTGTTGAATGGCCAGTGTGATTGTAATCATACATTATTGCATAATATTAATGCGTGGTAAACGTCGTATGTGAAGGACGAGTTTGCCCGTGCCTTTATAGAGTCATACTGTGTATGTTGTATGCTAACACTATAACTACTGCATACCACAACATTTCAGGCAATAATCATAAATACGAAATCGACATGTTTTCGTCTGGTGAACCAATTGCGAAGTGGGCGAAGTGCTAAATGTTTACAATCGATCGCGTCCTTTTTTAACCCCTCTGATATAAAGATCTTGTATCTTACTTGTATGTATCAAACTCACATAATATCTCCCAGCCATTTTACATTCAACTTGAAACACAATAAATAGTACATCCATTAACATTTCCTGCAGCTTGTTATTAACAACTTTATTAACTACGTATTGATAAATAACGACAACATTCAATTATATCGTAGCGAGCTCAAATAAAGGCTGCTACGAGTATACTGAACGCAATAGGTATTAGTTATCACTTTACAAGATCTCTGAAATTATACACTCGAGTACCTACAAGTTAACAGTTTAATTCAATGTTAAGTTCTACTCAATTAACTTGAAAAATAAGAGCCAGTAAGTATAATAGTTACTATTGATTTGTATAACAATGGTTATGTACAATTTGTAATATTTTTATTTACCTATGGCTAGAATTAATATTTTCTTGAAGGATAAAGAATTTTGCATAATGCAGCAATTTTTTCAATAGCTGCTTCTTTACTATTAATCATAGTGTAATATTTTAAATAATTAAGCCGTCCTTAAATGTCACTTTAAATCAAATAATTTTAATTTTATCACAACGACGTGTCTACTTGAAACTCTACTAAGGCTCGACAGGTGACTTTGATTTTTTAATGCCTGCAAACTGGAGTAATTTCATGACATACTTATTATACTATAGCAAAATATAGTTAGTTCTGAAAACTATTTCGTAAAACAAATCAAATACCTACCCTCGTTACACAGTAATAAATTGACCTTGAAATTTGCATTATCGAAATGCCAAATCAGCACCGGATGGTTTGGTAATTAATTGTAAGCACGACGTCCGGGGTTCGATTTCCTGGTGGAAATGGTTAATTTAGGTTCAGCGATAAGGGCTCGTTACTACCCCGCGCGAGTCACGCGACAGTTGACACTGCAGCGCCACCTACAGGGGTGACGTTGCATTGTAATTAAACTTACATTTCCGTTAGGCTTAAGTACTTTAACTTTTTGAATAAATAAACAAATATAAATATTTTTGGACACTCACACAACGTCATCTATAGCCCACATTAAGCTAATATAAGCTATGGGATCTAGACGACTGGCACCTATTCATTTCATTTATATGCGTCTAACGATCAGTATTCAAATTCAGTGCTCCAAATATTTTTTCGCTAAAATATCATTAACAAAAAAGAGCTGAGTTCCAACAATAAGTAATAAAATTGCGTATGAAAGCATCATTTTGTCAATCGTCTCAAACTCGTAACAATTTACATTCCTTAAGATAGTCTCGCCTCTGGGGACCTTCGTCATTCATTCGCGAGTTTCAGGAGTCGTCAACGTTGGGACTCGCTCGTTAAGCGACAATTGTTGATGCTTATCATCACACCGAGTCATTTGTATACGATCGCTTCAACGTTCAACTCAAACACCGCTCACAATCGAGATCGACAAATTGAGTCAAGATAAAACAGCGCCGGCTGAAGTAGGTACTTACTCAACGGATATTGAAATTTTACGAGCGTCTACCATCTTTGTCCTTTTAGATGATGTTTATTTTTAAATATTAATGGAGCTACCGAAACCTATTTATATACGGCTAGAGGAACCAACCAATCAAACAATAGAGCATCCTGCCATAAGTAGTGACCCATCATCATAGCCTATGTAAAAAAATATGTGAAGATGACCGTACACATTTACAAAAAGCAACAAACTAACTAAGGTGACATTCATAACGCGATAGCCCTAGGCCGTGTAGGTCCTTACCTTTGTCTAAACAGAAAAGTTGTGACATTGGGGGACAGTTACGTAAACAAAGAAACCCTTGGTTAAGAGTTCATGGGAAAGTTTCAATGTTTAATTAATCATTGAGGGACTGCGTGGGACTTTGCGCCTTACTAACCGACTGAAGTTCTTTGTAAAATGTTGAATTACGAACAGCCGCATGTGACTTCCTTCGCGCCTTTCGTTACATTTTCCATTCTTAAAAGGTACCTATCCCGAGATAGGTAAATGAGTAAGCGTAAAAAATAATCAACCCGATAGATGTGACGATTATTATTCACGCTGAATGTACTTGATATCAAATTTACATGCCGGGCACAGAACACCATTTATAAGATATAGAGATATATATAAATTATCTAACATTTATGGGAACAGAACCCGGCTCATAAATAAGTTGCGATAAGCAAATTTTAATTCGTTAGATAAGTGCAATCCTGCGGGCTCCGGGAGTGCGGGCCCCTACACGTATATATCTACCTCGTTTGCTGATGGCCCGAGGAGCCCTGTAGTGCCTGCAGCGCTCCCTGCCGCGACCCACCCCCATACGTTACTTTCTGTTTGTATAATAAATACCAGATTGAGTCATAATTTAAGAGAAATTTCTCGAAGAACACAGTCGGGGTACTTTTTCGTGTTGACATTTGACAATATGTTTGTCCTACGTTTGGGACGGTATTGTTTCTTGCAATTAATTCTATTTACCTTAGTCCTGTGTACATTGTGTTATAATATACCTACTCTTGAAAGTAGTTTGAGTAACTTAAATTGTGTTAAGTATGTATTACCTGAAACGAAGAAAAACGTTTATTAATAAAAGGCACAGGTAAGATTCTTTCTCTCTGAACTAAATATAAAAAATTAAGAATGTGACGTATATTCTACGATAATAGTCTTGAAATAAACAGATCCTTAAAGCTACGGAAACGTCGGGTTTCAAGGAAAGTGTCACGTATTACTCTATTGAAACTAGCAGAGGTTTTAATTGGAGTTCGTTAGGATTAAAAGTTGTTAACGTTTCAAATCTATCTACGAGTATCAGTGCGGCAATCAGAAACTCGCTTCAAGTCATCATCTCATTGAGATTACTTAGTTGTAATCTTTCTAAATATTATAACTTCTTCGAAAACAAATTGGAGGGATGGTGCTATCTCATTATCCACTGAGAATTTTCCCAACCAAGTTGGGGTCGGCTTTCCAGTCTTACTGCGATGCGACTGAAGTTCAATATTTCCGTGGAGCGATTACTATGTGACCTCTACAACCCATAGGCGATATCAAAGCTTTGTAGTTAGACCAGATAGATTTTATTTTAGGGCTCTAATTACCCGTAACGACAGCCATTACATAAATGTTCGTATGACAACCGGGACCGAGACGGCTTTACGTCCTCTTCAAGCCACGGATGGACACAACAATTACAATTTTACAGGATGAATTATTGTTAAAAAATGAAAAGAAACCCAGTTCATCTGCTGATAGGTGGAAAAAAATCTCGGAAAGTCAATTTACCCGCAAATGGCAAATGCCCCTCAATTCAAACAAGCAATTGGCGTATGGACTTGAGAATTGGAAAATCTCTGTCTACCCTTTAGGGAAGGAAGACGCGAATGTATGTGTACTCATGTGTATTACGCACTAATAGTCGTAGTTTAGAAGATGTACCTCAAACATGTCCTTACAGAGAGAAGCATTTCATCATCATTAATGAATTGTCGCCACTTGATGTAGAAGATTGACACTGCAGCGAACGTTGTAGCATTTCTTGACAATTTCTTATTGCCTTGAGTACTTGATGTGCAAGTCACTTAATTAAAATCATTACAGAGAACCAGCGGGTACATAATTACTTAGAGAATTTTAAGATGGCTTCGTTAACAGTAGCGAATGCATTTCGAGTTTGCTGGTTTTGGAGTTCTTCTGCGATGATTTTGCATTTTCTTTATTTTATGTAAAGCGGGGAAATCCGCCCCGAAGGTTACCCAAAGACGTATCCGGGGCGGCTGGTAATTATTTAAAAAATGATACAACATAAGTCGTTTGATTTTGGCTCTTTCAGTTTTCCTTATTTTAATATGCGGTGGATTTCTTTGTAAAGCATGGATTCAGACAGCTGACTAATTGTATTTATATCTACGATACAAGCACCACACCCGAATTCAAATACGGCTGAAACTTTAATCTTTGAAAGAAATATATTTTGATAATTATAATAAATCAATAAAAAATATGTACTTCTCCTTATCTCTTGTGAGTGTTGGTTGTGCGACAAGCGGAACCAGTTATGAACTGTTTCTAATTGCCACCAGATAACTGCTGCTCTGCTCCCCCTTAACACATAAAATGTACTAACTACGTTAGGGTTGCCACGTGGAATGCTGTTTCTGGTAAAATAACAGTGTTGCATCATTGCATGATAATAGTCACATCAACTCTATAGCTAATATTCTTATGAATATACGGAATATCTAACTCTTTTCTGTTACGTTTTCACAGTGAAAAATTCGGCTCCATATTCATGAAATTTTGTTACGAATTTAAAAAGAGAGCATAGCATAGGCGTAAATGCTTCTGTGTGAATCAGGAACAATTACACGCGGGTCGCAAGCTGCCTGTTTAAAATATTTAGAGATAAATATCAAGTCTGTATTATTTTGTTGAATACATTCAATTTAGTTTGTACTAACAAACAATAGAATCACACACGTAATAATAATTTTGATAACCCTATTTAAGACTTCCAAGTCTCAAAATTGTAACATAATTTTGCCCTCATTTGCCCGACTATGTCCGTCGATAATGAACCCTGCGGATAATCCAAGGGTGGCTAAAGGACGATACCTCACGTTAATGTGCCGGCGAGATCGAACCCCCGGCCGCTGTCTACCCACCGAGGGTGTACTCTCGTTACAAGATTACAACACTATTAATTTAGGGACGAAAAATGAGAAGTATATTTGATTTTGATTTAGGCACAAATGGAAGTAGTTATGTTGAGATTAAAAGGGTTTGGTGCTGGATTGAGGCTATTATTTATTTTTGATTGAAATGAAACTGTTTTAAAGGGTTGTGCCGTTTGACTCACGGTCCGCTTGCAATTAATTGACACTGTTTAATTGGTTTATTTTTTTTATCTATTTCATTTCTTCGGTCACTGTATTCCTACCAAGTGCTGTTGCTAAAAATAAATCATCATAATACTGTCCCTAATTATAATTAAGCATCCGTGGTGTCATTCTCCTAGGCTGATGTGACGGAAGTGTCACCCTTTCGGATGTTCTAGTGACCGTCAAGGAATCCCTCTACATTAAGAAGTAGTAACCACAAAACATCATCAAATATCTCACACAAACCATGTTGGTTGGTATGTGAATGTGACACATGTGGCGTGAATGAACTGTGTGAAAGTAAGGTCACAAATGCGTCCGTCAAAAAAGGTGAAACAAAAGTACCTATTATACTTAAATTAACTGAAACCCTTTAAAGACATCTCATCGTAAATCACGCTCACACAAAGAACGATTTGGTATGTGTTTCATTCACGGGTGAAAGAAAAAATATTTTGACAACATATCCACGGTTAAAGCTTCAAACATATACCTAACTTTTCACAATTTAATTGATGGGGTTTTTACTTAGTTATGATCGTAGACAGGCTGTCCTTTCCATCAATAAGGTCTTTATCCAGAACCTAGATATCTTTCCCAATCAACTTTTATACTTACTTATTATAGGTACTTACTTAAGATTTTGAGTAGAAAAAGGTTACATTTAATACACATACCTTCATTAATTCATTTCTATTTAATGTAGGTAATAAACGCAGTCTGAATTTAATTATCACAAAGGGACATCTAATGTTTCTTTAGCCCACCCACACTAGAATTTCAATATAACTCGTAGAAAACAAGCAAGAAATTCCCCAACAACAACCATTAATCGTACCCACAGGATCACAATGAAAGCCTAACATTACACTTCAAGTAAACTAACTTTATATCGCAAATTCCAGCTTACGACCTCCCATTGTACGCTGAGATGCTTCACAAAGGCGCAATAAAAAGGAGACAGTCAGACTAAGAGGTTTTAGTGGCAAGCGTCAAGGAGCTTCGCGGCATCTCCACAGCGCGTCGGCGCGCGTGCCAACAATAAGGTCGTAATGTAAGCCAGGCTAAACGTCCCCGGGACAATAGCATCTAGCTCCCGGACTAGGTCGCCTCGTAGGATGAAACAGTCGTTAGGATTTACTTGTGGAAGTGATGGAGCTTTAATACTCCGGTTATAGCTGTAATAAAGATGGTTTAACTTGGATCAACCGATCTGGTTAAAGGTATGACTGAAATACGAGTGTTACAGAAAATTTTAAAATAAAAACAAGTCTAGTTTGTCAATTACGTGGTTGTTATGTAGCCCAGACAACCTGGAACCTGCAACAACATTCACACTCCTCAAAACTCGATGCTTGGTAAAGAATTTAATCATTTACGTAGCGCACGCATTCGAAGCTATTTAGGTATTGATTTTCCTCGTTTTTTGCATCATTTTCACAGCTGCTTCACTCTCAAACTGGACTCTAAACTAGACTACAAAAGATAAGCAGAGTTATAAAAGATTTTTCTACTAGCTAACTAGACTTACTGTTAAGTACATCTGGCTTCACTATTTTAAAAGGAAGCCATAATAGGTGACTATAATTCTTAAAAGTTGTAGAGTATAATTTATTTTTTCAACAATTTTGATATACACTTACTCGGTTCTAAAAGGATGACGAATTTGAACTCCTTTTAAATCCTACTAATATTATAAACGCGAAAGTTTGTGATGTTTGTTACTCTTACACGTAAAAACTACTGAATGGATTTTAATGAAACTTTACAATAATATAGCTTATACATCAGAATAACACATAGGCTACAATTTATAAAGATATTGTGTGAATTGTTCAAAATATGACGCCGCGCGACGGGAACGGGAAAAAATCCAAATTACCACGCGGACGAAGTCGCGGGCGACCACTAGTTTAATAATAAAACGAACCAACAAGTCGTAAAATATCAATAAGTGTGACGAACAAGAGTGTTGACGAGGTGCGGTGCATTAATGGGAACATAAAATTACGTTTAGTACATTGCGGCTTCGTATATCGTAGCAAGTTAAGAGCATCGAGCGTGACAAACGATGTACGTTACTACACAGGAAGGGGTTATTGAAATCTTTTGCGGAACGAATCACACTTTATTGTTATTCTTAAATATTAGGTAAAGATAGTTCCATAAAAATGTTCATATTTATTTATTTATTTAATTAAAATGCTGTCTTCCTACAAAAGTGAAGGTTAGGTTAGGACGTTTGTTTTTGCATCACAGTTTAGGGACGCATTTGTCTATTTTGTAGCTATTACTATATATGCTTATGCTATGCTATGCTTATGCTCCAATGATGGGTGATCCCTCTATGAATAGCCCTCGATCTGGAGGCAAACCAAAAAATCGAAAATTTGACCTAGCCCTAAGGGGTCAAAAGTTATAGGCCAAAACCTATGGCGTGGTGCGGCGCGAAGCACCGCGCAAGATACCGTACTAGTAACTTAGAAGGAAGCAATAACATCTCGCCCGGGTTGACGTTCATGTAGGTTACAGGAACTGTAATTCACCTAGACAAAGCCGAGGGTATCCACTGGTCTATACTATATTCTATACTAATATATGTAATATACGAGTGTGTTTGTTATTTTGAATTGAATAGACTATGTAACTAACTGTGAACCGATTATGAAAATTCTTTCACCTTAATGTAGCAACTTAGCAACATTGTCCCTGAGTGACATAGGCTACTTTTTATCCCACGAATGTGTTCCCACGGAAATCGGGAACGAGAAGAAAACTAAACCAAGCGGGAGCTCCCTAGTATGAAATAATTTCGAAACATTCACTGTCAACATAGATTAATGATTAAATTAAATGTTAGTTCTCTGTGTATCTTAAACTATCTATCTTAAACTCAATTTGCATGAAATAAGGTCTGGGATATTGCCACAAAGGGCCGCACGGACTGCAGATATGTAAATTCGTCGCAAGCACTTTCAAATACTATAAGACCCCCCTTATAGTCGCGCAAAATAATGCAGTCGTTTAAAGCTCTGGATACTAGAATTGCAGAGATTCCGATTAACTAGTTATTGCCCGCGAATCCGTACAAACGGTATAATTTTTCCATTTCTTTTTTAGGTAAATCTTTTTTTAGTTAATAAGCCTGATGTAGGCACATCCATTCGTTATTTTATTCCCACAAGAAAAATAACAATTTACAAGTAAGACGCCCAACACAGGGGAATAAACGTTATTCATTCATAAACTCACAAACCTCTTTTTTATACACTCACAAAGTAGTGCAATGAATTAATATTTAACTAACAAAGAACTACATTCTTTGTTGTATTTCACATTCACATTATAATACATTATACTGGATGTATTATTGTGGCTTATGTGCACACATTGGAAATGCGTTTAAATGTGTTTGTGCGTTACGCAGCTGCGCGTGAGCACGAGCCAAGGACCATCGATATATTATTATGAAGCGATGAAGCGAGACCAAATGTTCACCTTGTTTCCTCTTTATTATTTGATACAGGTGAGGCCTAATAGACCCATTGAATAGTAAAAATGTAGCAACCACAGAGTTGTTGGTTCCCTAAAAAGGAGATGCACGTAGGTAGTAGAATTTTGGGTACTATATTGCCCAATATCACGTCAGCCTTTCCGAGGATATATGGAATCCCAGATTTCTGGCCTTTAGTATCTACCCTAAAAGCCAATGCAAACTTGAAATGCCAATGGCTCCAACAAAAGCAATTAAAAATAGCAAAGGTTGATAAACAAACAATGTTATTACCGCTATTGATACTCATCAAAGCGTGTTATTCTGAATACACACATTTGAATTGTACAAAATTATTGACACAAAACGAGATCAAAACAAAACCTCCCACATTTAAAGGGTTACAGTGAACGAACGCACCCCTGCAGTCCTTTTTTAAAGGGCGTGATTTGAGGTCATTGTGCGCATTGCATTGTACAGCGGGACAGGGGATGTTACAGGATGTTTGCTGAACATAAGCGATCGGACAATGTGTGCGAAACCAGTTAGCATTGAGATAAAAGGTGCGCACGATGTGGTGTTACTTGTTAATCAAAATTCAAATTACATATTGTTTGAGTCGGGGTAATTTGTAATTTACATACATTGGAAATATTGGATAGAAACAGGCGTTACCTGGCGAAAATCCATGACAAAGCGATGGTAAGTAAAGTGTTTTAAGAAAAAACTTTTTAAATTTATAATAGCATTAATTTTTTCGCAGAATTAAAAAGACAACAAAACGTCGACAATTGTTTCGCCTCTAAACGAGGCATTATCAAGACTGTTTCAAAGAGAACAGCAAAATCCGTGGTTGGAACGTGTTTGCTTATAAGTAAACGTGTGCAAATTTCATTATCGCGATGTAGGATTCTTTACAATAACTAACGTGGGTAGAAACTACAGATCATTTTATCTAAGTTCCAAAAATAGGTATTCACCAATACAAGACCTTATCTGTTTGATTTACTTCATGTCTTCTGATAAGTTGCGTAGAAAAGCCAAATGACACACACCACCTATGTGGTCTCTGCGGGTGTTTGGTCGGGACGAGAATCCCGCGTCATTGGGGTCGGGTTTTATCCCGCGTCAGTGAGTGAATCTGGTTGCGTGCTATGGGGCAAAGGCCCCGCAGCACGCAACCCTTCTAGCCTGCTTCTGTAAGGACGGTGGGTGGCGATCCCGCCGTCCTCAGGCCCCGATCATGGAGGACAATAGTCTTGGGCGTAGTCGCGTAGTCTGGGGCGGCCTGGCCGCCTACTACGGAACTCGGCGGGGAGGGTACGCTCCCTCTCCCTCCCGGCCGCCTCCTTCGCGAGCATGACTTGCTCGCAGAAGGACACGGCCGCGTTCCACCTACTCCCGCTGGATACCATGGCTTGGAGCATGGTCCCCAGCGAGAGGGTATCCACGCCCAGACCCACTACGAGGTCTCGGCGCTGACTCGCCCACGCTGAGCACTCCACCAACGTGTGGAGTGCGGTGTTGTCGTCGGAAACCTCGCAGTGTTGACACCGGGGTGTGACCTCACGATGCATGCGATACAGATAGCTACCGAAGCATCCATGCCCGGCAACGATCTGCGTCGCACGGTACGTGAGGTCACCATGCTGCCTCTGCAGCCAATCGTCCATGATCGGTCTCACCGCCGCGATGAAGATGGCACCCCCCTTGGGTTGCTCAAGTCGCACCCTCCATGACTCCATGAGATCCTGGCGGAGTTGGGACCGCTGGTCCTCGATTTCTCGAGACGCAGGCCTGTGGTCCCGCTCCAGCGCCTCCTTGCGCCATTGGAACAATGACGCAAGGGCTCTCGCTTCCAGGTCCCATGGAGGGGTCCCGGCTAGGAGACATGCAGCCTCTCCGGAGATCGTGCGGTACCCCCGTACGGTTCTGACGGCCAAGGTTCGAAGTGGTCTGTTTAACAGAGTCACGTTCCCCTTGACCGCCAACCTATCCGCCCATACGGGAGCCCCGTATAGGGCCATACTCCGCACGATCCCCAGGTACAGTCTCCTGCAGGAGGCGTTGGGTCCCTTTAGGTTGGGCATCAGTCGCGAAAGCGCGACGGATGCCTGCGTCACCTTGGGGACCAAACTTCGGAAATGTGGTCCGAAGTTCCATCGGCTATCAAGTACGATCCCTAGGTACTTCATCGAGGGATTGATGCCGATGCTAACGCCTCCCACATTTATGCTGGAACCTTCGGGTGGACCGTTCCGAGGTCTGTGAAAACACAGAACCTCGGACTTGTGCAAGGCCACCTCCAGTCCCAGCTGCCGTATCCGACCCACGACTCGAGCAACACCCGTCGTGACCTTGAGTGCTGCCTCCTGGTACGTTGCACCCCGCGCCGTGACGAGGGTATCGTCGGCGTAGCACGTTACGCCGACACCCCTAGGCAACGCACCCCGCAGCACCCAGTCGTAGCCGATGTTCCACAGAAGCGGCCCCAGGACCGACCCCTGCGGAACACCGCACGACACATCTCGCCGAGCTGGCCCGAGCCAGCTGGGGAAAGCTATGGCCCTCTCCGAGAGATAGGCCCCGACAATACGACGGAGGTAGAGAGGCGTTTCGTGATACACGAGCGCCTCCCTAACGCAGCTCCATGGCAAGGTGTTGAACGCGTTGGCGATGTCAAGAGACACCGCCACCACCACCTTGCCCTGCGAGACTGCTTCCTCCGTCAGGCTCTTCACGCGCATTTACATACATACTTAACATATTTTTCATAGAACACATATTTTTGCATCTGCTTATTTGCTGTTGCTAAGTGTAAAGGTCCTGTAGGTAACTAATTCAGTTGTCTCTTTCCCGATTCCCACGGGAATACATTACCAGAATAAAAAAGCAGCCTACCTTCTGTGTTTTATCAGACCAAATTTGCCAAACTTGATTTGAATCGGTCCTTTAGTTTAGGCGTGAAAGTGAAACTGACAGACATACTTACTTTCGCATATAAAATTAAAAAATAAGGTTAAAACTAGCCGTTGCAAAAAGAAGCAGTTTCTTCTAGTAATAAACATAGCCTATGTTACTAAGCCATGAACAGTGAAAGAATTTTAGAAATCCGTCAAGTAATTTTGAAGTGTATTCGTTTTACACAATACACAACACAGAATTACGTCTCTTCTATACCCCAAGGGGTATAAAATCTTTAATCTTTATAATACAGTAAACATGAAGAATCATAAATAATCAAGCGCAGTTATATAACAAGAAGCTTGGATCTACAAGATAAGTAACATTTATCGCATTCGGATCGCATTTACGCCAACATTTATCTTAATCATTGTGATATCAACACGCGGCGCTATAATCTCCTGTACTATGACGCGGGATCAGGGAACAACTTCAGAACAGAAGTAGAATATCATTTACACAAATTGCTACGTGAAAAGGAAATGTTAATGTAATCTCAACAAGAATATTCATTGTTTCAGAAACAACCAACGCGGCAACGGAAAAACATGTTGTAAATCTTACAAAGTCTTGAAGTTTGTTAGTAGGTAAGTATGTATCTATACCTAAACAGTTTATTAGTGAAGCTTGTTAACTATGATCACAAAGTAGATTTGTATACCAAGATACTCGGGGTGTACTATGCCAAATCGAATGCCAACTATAAATCGAACATCCAAATACTCGAACGTTCATGAAATCGAATGTTTAATATATCGAACATTCAATTTATCGTACACTCAGTACATCGAGTATTAAAAATATCGAATGTTTGTTTGATCGAGCGTTCAACGCATCGCATATTCATTCTATCGAAATATCAATGTAGGTACTGAATACTTTTTATATGGTAGAATACAAGAAAAACACAAAATTTACTAATAAATCACATGAATTCACATGTAATCTTTAATTATTATCGTTTAAAGGTACATTTTAAAATTTTGTGTGGATTGCAATTGCACGGAGAAACTCTTATAAAGTCATGTTGTTTTTACTATTTAATATTTTTTCAATCACATTATCATCCCTTTTGCCTCTTTTTTGTGGAGTAGGTCTACCCAATCCTGCGTTTGCCTTTAGCGTTATCCGACGAGGCAAAACACGTCACCAACTGGTTTGGAAAATATTATGTTTGGGGAAATATGCATTCTCGTGAGACGGAAAATAATAAATTATTTATATCACGCTCATCACCGATGTTTCCACCTTCACTGTGGTCTGTTTTTCAAAATAATACATTGGGTTTTCCTAGAACTCAAAACAACATTGAAGGATGGCACAGAAGATGGAATACGTTGCTCGATAAGCACAAACGGGGTATTTATGCTACCATAGAATTTTTAGTTAAGGAGCAAGCTGTAACAAGCAGGACAACTGAAAAGGCAAACACGGGATTGGGTAGACCTACTCCACAAAAAAGATGATAGTGTGATTGCAAAAATATTAAATAGTAAAAACAACATGACTTTATAAGAGTTTCTCCGTGCAATTGCAATTCACACAAAATATTAAAATGTACCTTTAAACGGTAATAATTAAAAATTACATGTGAATTCATGTGATTTATTAGTAATTTTTGTGTTTTTCTTGTATTCTACCATATAAAAAGTATTCAGTACCTACATTGATATATTATTCAATAGAATGAATATGCGATGCGTTGAACGCTCGATCAAACAAACATTCGATATTTTTAATACTCGATGTATTGAGTGTACGATATATTGAATGTTCGATATATTAAACATTCGATTTCATGAACGTTCGAGTATTTGGACTTTCGATTTATAGTGGTGTACCACAGGGAGATTAACTATGTTAATAAAACCGATACTTTACCAATCGCACCAATCAGTTTAATCTTCGCAAATATCAGTAGCAACTGCGAGTTCGCAATCAACATACAATTCGTAAAATGTTCTACTTCAACAGAAAATAAATTACTCCACTGGTTTTCAATGTCTGACATTTACTTAGCCATGGAAAGTTTTCTCCTTCAGAAAAAGTAAAACGTAAATTATTTATATTTTAATTTAGTGTATAAGTACCTACATAGCTTGGCTCCGGTCGTTTTCGATGCACACGGATAATGAGGTATTCTAGAAACCATTTAGATGTCGTCTCAATGAAAATAATGTACAAGGTACCTACTTTCATTTTATTTCATTTCATGACATATGCTTACATACCTACTTACTATCAGTACTCCCACAATTTGCCAGTAAGTCATTTTGTTAGTTCCTCTCAAAGACCTTATTGTATTTAAAATCATTGGTTCCTCCCCACAGAGCGCAAGCCTATTGTTACTACCGGGCACTACTACAATCACAACCTTTCTTCTAATCCGAACATAAAAACCGTTGTAGGTACCATAATACCAATAATCTATGACTAAATTAACGATTTCGGGACTTAAACGCGTAATTTACCATGTTTGGCCTGACATGTCGACCGAGTTACATCGGGCCGTGGTCACAGCAGGACTGGAGCTGGCGGCGTCGATAGCGTGAGGCGCGGGCAGATTCTTCATCTACCGTCACCGGGTCTTTTTTTTTTTTTTTTTTTTTTTTTTTATTTCCGCGACCAAGGCCGCGGCCGCTTTAACGTCCGTTGCCGGGCGTCTCTGGTTACAAGCAGAACGTATTTCCAGTGGCGCCCGGCGGCGTCACCGGGTCTTGATATTTCTGCGGTGCGTTGTTAAAGTCCTAGCACACTACACTCACGACGTCCGCCCGAGCAGACACCGATTGAACTTTCCGGTTTTTTTTTATCAATTACAGGGTCCGACGATGAAGGCAGTCGGCGGTCGGTATTGAAATTTTTGTGTTTTTTAATCTGAACTTGGTCGAAACGTCAGGCCAAACAATGTAAATTATGCGTTTAAGTCCCGAAATCGTTAATTTAGTATAATGAATTCAGAACGCGAAAGTTTAAAAAATAGTCTATGATCCTGGCAACGAATTTCATGAAACAAATTAAAATTAAATTCAAATAACTTTACATGAAATGTTTCTGTAGAAATATAATACTTAAACTGGTTTTCAACATAGATCTGAATAGTTACTTCTACCAAAATAGGTGGACAGAAAAAGCCTCTCCACCTCCACTGAACTAGAACCTAATATTATTTAAAACTTTACAACACAGTTCATCAAGTTTTCTCTCCCGTAGTCGCTACCGTCGAGGCCTCGATGCTAGTAGAAGTGGTAGTAGTCGTAAGTAACGACTTAATCAGTAATCATTGCACAGTTTACACAGATGTCGTTAGCGGAAGAGCCGTGCAAACAAGCAATCAGCGCGCAAAAATAAAACAAACACATGTGGTCGAGCGTGTCGCGCCTATCAATGTTCCACTGGACAATTTTTATTAGGGTTGTCACACAGAGTTTAGATACCTAGAATTATATTGCCGATTCTAAAGACTTTAATTTTACCAGTGCAGTCCCATTCTCCACAGAAAACCGACGATAGCATTAGTCTAAGATATAGGAACGTAATTAATTCAAGCTGTTAGTTGGAATAGTAAAAGCACTAAATCTTAATGTGATAACTCTCATTTATGTACATTTAATTAACTAGTTTACAGCCTCATGTAAGATAATGTTATCAAGTATATCCTGTGTCTAAATAAATGGTCTGCGCGTTCTCAATGTTACTTACCACTTTACTACTTGCAATTTTGTGTTCAAATAATATACTAGTGGTAGAAATTAATTGTTCCTCGTTCCGTATTACAATTAATGATCTAAGACGTGTTTTGACTTAGACGCTTAAGAAATCACAAATAAAAATTACATTACTAAAGCGTCTGATATACTCGCGTCGCGTACAGTACTTATGTCAGGTCTTTAATTGGTGAGATTAACTTGTGTCCTATATTTTAGAGAAATCCGTTTTCTGAAGATTTGTGAATTTAAATCTGTTAAGAATACCGTGAGGTAAAACGGGTCAGTGAGTGATTAAAAGTAAAACTTGTGGAAAAGTAACGCGTGTTTTTTAACATAATTGCGAATATTATGATGAACTTACTTTTTTGATATTTCCATAATGAGCATGTCAGCCTCATCATACCCTAAACAGCTTACAACACACATATTCTTACTTGTAAGTTTTAATTCGCCTCTAAATTGGAAAAGTCAATCGCTTAATCAAAATCATTAGACTTTTAGTAAGTATTGGTGCAACCCTACTTCTGATGGGTTGTTTTGTTTTATGATCGTTTTACTGCGCTCGCTGGAAGGATTGGAGGCTCGTGATAAATGTACCATAGGGATTGAATATCGTTTGTTTTATGTATCGCTATTGTTATGGCCCCCGAAGTTTCTAACCAAAGCGCAACGATGCCACATTTCGCAAAGATTGCTTTGAACTATTTCTGTAATTAAATTTGATGGGCCCCGAAGATCCATTACAGGTAGGTATCTTCCTAACTAGTTTCCTGGTTCTCAACAACTTTTGAGGATATAAATAGCTAAAAGCACGTCTTATCACATGGATTGTGTAATACGTTACCAGCATCAACTTAATTTCTACTATCATTATGTTATTTCAACACTAAATTGCAAGTTGAGAACACGCGCAGACCATTTATTTAGACACAGGAGATACCTGATAACATTATCTTACATGAGACTGTAAATTAGTTAATTAAATGTATAAAAATGAAAGTTATCAGATTTAGATTTTGTGCTTTTACTATTACAGCTAAAACAACTTCAGTTAATTGTATCCGTATATCTAAGACTAATTTAACATGCTATCGTGGGTTATCTCTAGTGAATGGAAATGGACTAATATAGGCAATTTAAGATTGTATTTGCGTTGGAAAATTGATTAAAGAAGTTCGTCTCTTTATTGAGTTTGTAGTTAGAAAAATTAACAGTAGAAGCGGAATTGTTTATCTTCAATTTGCTCGACAGTACTCGTAAATGCTCATTCTAAGTTGGTAAATTCAAATTTACGAAAAGGGTAATACAATTTATCATCTGAAATCAAATTATCGCGAAAGAGGCAAACGATACAGTGAAGCCGAAATCAGTTTAACAAATACTTAGCTATGACGTAATCGAAATCCATAATTATCGTATAGTCTGAAACATCAGCTACGAGTATTTGTAATATTGTGGTTATCCGCAGCCGATATTAGGTAAGTATGTATACTGTAATTTGAATCTCACTGGGACATGACTCTCGGTGTGTTGATGTAAACACATTTAATTAAACAATGAAATTTATACCATATTATAAGGAGTAACATTATACTGTAGTTTATGCCCACTGTCTTGATTTTTTACTTATAATATAACATGTGAGTAATGAACTATAAGGGAAGGATAAACTGATAATCCTGCAAATCTATACTACTATTATAAAGAGGAAAGATTTGTATTTTTGTGTGTATGTTTGTAATGAATATACTTAAAAACTACTGGGCCGATTTCAAGAATTCTTTCACCATTGCAAAGCTACATTCACCCTGAGTAATATACTTTTTATCCCGGTAATGTGTTCCCACAGGGACCGGGAACGAGTAAACTAAATCACGCGGGCGGAGCTGCGGCGATCAGCTACTTTATAATATTGATATCTCGGTGGCACTGAATATATATTCTTTCGTGAGGAGGCACAATCCTTAAACACAGTATACTTATGTACAACTCTATAACAAGTATAAACAGCTTTCCTTCCAACCTTATGACTTCAAACAGGTTACGCTAATATCTAAGGTAATGGGTATATTCAAGGCTGTACCACCCAACGTGTAATGGGTTCATTAGCGCCAATATCCTTTGTAAACAAATCCTTCAATGTAGTACGTACTCTGGGGGTCAATCGCATAATCACGATGTTTGCGTAGCTTTCAAACAAACCTCTCATTTCAAGAATGGTAGAAGTATATCTACATGAAGCACAGTTATAGTTGAGATTCAGTTGCAATGTAACTGTTGACACACACGTTTTATTTGTAATGTTTCTGAAAGATCTAACCTTTTCAGAAATTAGACGTAACAAACAAACAGACAGAGAAGAAGAACAGACCAAGTAAAACCATTTCGATATCTATCTCACAAACTTACTCTACTAAATGCAAGTTACTATGTAAAGTCAAGATCAATAATCTCTTTAGTAGGTGATGGTAAGTAAAATGTTTTAAGAAAAAAACTTTTTAAATTTATAGTAGCATTAATTTTTCGCAGAATTAAAAAGACAACAAAACGTCGACAATTGTTTCGCCTCTAAACGAGGCATTATCAAGACTGTCTCAGAGAGAACAGCAAAATTCGTGGTTGTAACGTATTTGCTTATAACTAAACGTGTGCAAATTTCATTATCGTGATGTAGGATTCTTTACAACAACTAACGTGGGTAGAAACCTCAGATCATGCTAACTAAGTTCCAAAAATAGGTATTCACCAATACAAGACCTTATCTGTTTGATTTGATTGATTGATTTTTAGTGGACCATTCCTACGTCATAGCCATTACTTTGTGCTATGTAGCAAATGACGACGTAGGAATCTCATTATTAAATAAAAAACGCAGAAAGGCTAGTTTTCATTTATTACATCCGACTCAAGATCCACCTAGGAAGTACACGGCCTGTTTGCCGTTCGTGGGTCCCGTCTCGTTGAGTATAGCTAAGATCATGAGGGAAAGTAGGATATTTGTTGCTTTTAGAACTCAGAACACCTTGAGGGAGCTATGTAATGGCAAGGATTCGGTGTCGGTCTCACGCAGATCAGGTGTTTATTTGTTGAGTTGTGATGAATGTGGTTTGAAGTATGTGGGACAGACTGGCAGGTCCTTCGAGATTAGATATAAGGAACATAGAGCGGCGTCCCGCAATGGTTGTCCTGAGAAATCCCTCTTCGCGAAGCATGTTCTTGACACTGGTCATTCCTTGAACAATAGTAACACTTTTAAAGTTTTACGTTTATATATTTTTTATTTTCTTTTATTTTATTCATTGACCAAAACATTATAATAATACAGTCTGCATGCATAATATCCACTCGCTTAAACCTCGAAGGTTTTTGTGCGAGTGGGAGTTCCGAATTTTAACAATACTTTATAGTCACTAGTTATAACAATAACAAAAACAATTTACATGAATATTGAAGGTAAATGGATACACTAATAATACAGTGATTAGTTTATAGGTAATTTAGGTCTATATTTTCCAGTAGGTATTTGTGCAAGGATTTTAAGTATGGCTGTTCGGTAACGTATTTATTTATGATACTTTCAGGTAGGTTATTCAAAATACTAGGCAGTATGTAACGACATATTCTGGTTCCATATAAATTATTGGAACTTGGAATACAGTATTTTTTTAGGTGTGGCAGATGTCTCAAGTTACTGTTACGTGTTCGCTCACACAGTTGGTTAATGTTAGCAATCTCTTCTTTCATAACGGCCATTTTAATTTTGGCTTGTATCGGTAATACTTCACAGTATCTGAAGATTTCACTGTAGTTATCGCCATGTTCAGTTTTTACGTTAAGCGGTACAATCTTTTTCAACAATCTCACTTGCATCTTAAATATTTTTTCCACATAAGTCTTGTAAGTCCTACCATAACTACTTAAGGCATAGCTAATTACGGAATCAGCCAATGCAAGATACAATAGACGTAATGTTTTAAATGGCATTTTATACTTAAGTACATATATCTTACTTAGCAGTGCTGTTAACTTTTTACAAACATATTCTATATGTGCCCCCCAGTTAAATCGGTTATCTATCACTAGGCCCAAGTACATATGTTCATTTACTTGATCTAGCTTGGTACATGTACTGTTGGGTTTACATAAAAAGTTGTTATGTAGACATTCATGATCGTGAGCCACTATACTTGGAGTATAACTGCTCGTGTTGTGAGACGATTCTATACACATTAATTTGGTTTTTTGGGCGTTAATCACCAATCCAACGTCGAATATGAATATGAGAAAGGGTTCAAGTTAAGTATTTGGGAAAGGCTAGAAATAGTTAGAAGAGACGCGGACACCTTACTCAACGAACAAATAGATTTTCACACATCTCCCTTACTTAATCTGTTTACGAATAGACAGACACATTAATTGTTGTTAGTTTGTGTGTGTCATTTGGCTTTTCTACGCAACTTATCAAGAGACAGGAATTAAATCAAACAGATAAAGTCTTGTATTGGTGAATACCTATTTTTGGAACTTAGTTAGCATGATCTGAGGTTTCTACCCACGTTAGTTGTTGTAAAGAATCCTACATCGCGATAATGAAATTTGCATACGTTTACTTATAAGCAAATACGTTACCACCACGAATTTTGCTGTTCTCTCTGAGACAGTCTTGATAATGCCTCGTTTAGAGGCGAAACAATTGTCGACGTTTTGTTGTCTTTTTAATTCTGCGAAAAATTAATGCTATTATAAATTTAAAAAGTTTTTTCTTAAAACATTTTACTTACCATGGCTTTGTCATGGATTTTCGCCAAGTAACGCCTGTTTCTATCCAATCTTTAGTAGGTACCTTCGAATAAAGATAGAATCCATCCAGACATAAATATAAAGCCAATGTGAGGTCAAACTGCATATTTGATTAAAAACAAGTTTCTCTGCAGTAAATTACTGATCAACGCAAGCTTAGCCTTATCCCTTATCCAAATGACAAGGAAACCCTTTTTGACTATCTACTAAAATACCCCGTAAAACTATAAAGTGCATTACTAAACACTTACTTAATTAAACTACACACATTATGAAGATAGTCAACGTCAACATAAACACAAATTTAACTGTACCCAACGTTAGAGTTTAATTTGAGTCGAGAGACAAAGCGAAGAAAAATTTCAACTTGTGAAATATAATGTGTTAGGTGTTAATTAAGAACTCATGAATGTTTTGAGTACTTATTTTGCCCCGCACAGTAATCAAGTCTCACTCATAAAGGACAGCTTCCCTCGTAGTAGTACAAATACAAATAGATTCAACCCTATGTAGACACAGGGTTGATAGATATCTTTAGATAGTTTAAACAAAGTCGCTTCCGAGACATGAAGATCGTTTAAACTGCGCAACTCATTTAAATGCGGTTTTTATCGATAGATAGTTCATGATCCACTAGGTTCATGATCCACGAGGAAGCTTTATAGTAGGAATATAATATATATTTATAAACAATAAAACTTTATTATAGTAGGTATTTGTTTTGTATTCATCAGGAAACACCCGCACATCAGGCAGTTCGCTTTTTGAACAGTAATGTTTATTTACAATAAGAATTACAATATACTCGTACATAATTATTTACTAAAAATTTTACATTACAAAATATCGTTGTTCCCAGAATGCTGGCTGTGTTGCCACGTTGGATGGCGATACTTATTCTTTGGGCCAGAAAATAGCCAGCCTGAGTTCTGGCCCTGAGAAGCATCGATTAAGCGTTTAGAAATGTCTCTATAAAGGCGGCGAGCACTTGGACCCCATGACTCCAGTGTCTCAACCCCAAACGGCTCAAATATGTAATCACCTGCTAGGTTAGCATATTTACGCCGTTTGAGGCCTTCAGCCGATGCAGCAGCAGCGCCGGCACATCAGGATGTGCTTGGAAGGTGTGAAGGTGCTAAGGTGTCAACGCATGTAGCGTCCCATACCAAAGGCCTTCAAATCTTCCACGGTAGCAACGACATACCGTCCGGCTTCTTTCCATCGCTTCGTGCTAAACCATTTGGTTCACGTACGGCCGGAAGACCTGCGGTGGAAAGAGCCCTACGAATTTTGTCGTTTAGAATAGCGTGCTGAGGTATACGACCTGCGCTTCTGCTACAAGAAAGGCCATGGTGTCCCAGATTATCGACGGCTACTCCACAGGTGCAATGATGCGGAGAAACACAATGTGTACCCAGCCGACGGCAAGTGGCAATGTGGAATGTTGTGTCGTCCAACATTGTACCGATGTTGGGCGATGGGAGCGCCTGGATCCATAACCCTGACTCCCATTCTCCAACAGCTAGTAGGCGTGCACGCTCTGAAATATTGACAGATGTGTCAATTAGTGTATTAATACTCAATTTATAGAGCGGCGAATCCCACAGTCGCTGTGAGCCTAGGCGTGAGGGCAGGTCAGTGTCGGGATAAGACATCCTCCAAGCATTTATGGCATCGGTCTTGCATCGCACCTCGGAATCAATCAGTGTATTTGACAAAAAATTTCTGACTAATTCTTCGGTGCTATGGACCGACGACAGAAATGCTGGCAGACTGACATCCGTGACTCTACGAATACCTAGCCCGCCCAAGCGAACTGGAAGAGACGCTTGGACCCAGGCTCGGTCATTAATATTTTACACAAAGAATTTTGTATTAAGTTGTCTAATCTGCCCAAAATTTCTAAATTTTTCCAAAATTGTCCTGAACGGAGGGCATGTGTAAATTTGGGTACGAAAAGACAAAAACGAAGAATAGTGAAAACTGAATGAATACTGTATTACATAGACTATCAATAACCTGATCAAAATTTTGAATTTTTTGCTAGATAAAAGTGGAAAAGCCATCTTCTAAAATCGGGGACCTAAGGAGGCGTAGAGAAGTTTTGTCTAAAACTTTTATGTTGAGGGGGCAAACAGTTAAATTTAGATACTGTTGTTAATTTATCTGAGTTTTCAGATATAAAAATCTCACATTTATTCGGGTTCAGTTCTAAGCCAATTGATTGAAACTCGTTCTTTATGAGAGCTAAATCTTGGAAAACTGTCTCTACTTTTCCCCCTAAAGTCCCGTCATCTAGGTACCAAATGTTGAATTTTAATTTTATTTTATGAATGATTGGGTTAATGGCCAAACTGAAGATGACTGGTCCCAACGGATCACCTTGCTGACATCCAACGAAAGAAGAAAATCTTTATAAATTAATTTTGTTGGCTGACTATATATAGCATTGCCAAAGGAAGTTAAAAATTTTGGGGGTTTCTAATTGGGCCTGTGTCAGCAAGGTGTCCCTGTTTACAGAGTTGAAGGCGTTTTTCAGGTCAACTTTCAAGATGACCTCTCCATCTTCGCTACTGTCAAGGTATGTTGCAAGCGCATGGATTACGGCCTCACAACCTCCTTTTGAACCAAAACCTTATTGAACTATAAAAACGACAGCAAATTTTGGCTGCCAAACGCCGCAAAGTGCTACGGCAATGGGACGAATGCCACCATCATTCTTGTGCAGGGCACATAAATTGACCCCATACAAAATATCTGTGATGCCACTGTCCACATTGCCGGAGAGCATGAGGTTGACTAGAGCTGTTAGCTCCCTCAGATGTGCATCACCAGCTTCCCCAGCGCTCGGACAACAGATCCTTAAGGTGCTGTGGTGTCAGACCGTCAAGTCCACTAGCTGATCCAAAACGAAAGGAGTCAACAGGTGTGCGCACATCCTTGGCAGTAGAGTCAAGATTTTCTGTATCGTTGTTCGGAGGATCAGGGAAAGAGAGGTCAGCTGCGGATGGTGGGTGCTTACTCTGCAAGCCCGTCAAGGTTTCTGTAGAATAAGGAGCCAGTAATGTGAATGAAATAACATAAAGATAATAAATATTTGCCATTTGTTATTGTGCTAATGGAGACAGAAAGATGCTCTGTTATAATTAAAAATATAACCTCCAGAGCTAGTTGATGTCTGGTGAAGTCGAGCACTAAAGGGCCCCATATACGGTACGATTCATCGTTACGATCCGTCGCTTTAGACCGATCGAAACGACTGATCCGTAGTTTTGCCGCTCATACACGAAGCGATTGGTCGTTACGATCGATCATTTATTCATTTGAAATGGAACCATAAATACATGCTCAAAAATTCAATAAGTGCCCTGTAAAATGGAAAACGAACTTCTTTTCTCGTCTGTGGCTGTAACTTCTATTACAGATATAGAAATGGGGAATGTCCCCCTTAGCTATCGAGAACTGCTTATGCTCCATTGATGGTTGATCCCTCTATGGATATCCCTCGATCTGGAGGCAAGTCAAAAAATCGAAAATTTGACTTAGCCCTAAGGGGTCAAAAGTTATAGACCAAAACCTATGGCGTGGTGCGGCGCGAAGCACCGCGCAAGACACCGTACTAGTGTTAAAGAAGAAAACAAGGAAACCTAGAAAAGTGTGGGTTAAGAAATGGCTATTAAAGCGAAATCAGTATTCTAATGTAAATATTATAAATAAATTAAGGTTCCACCCAAAATATTGGCACAACTATATGAGAATGACGGAACCTACGTACCTAAAATTATTGAAACTAGTATCACCTAAAATACAGAAATCGTTACGATATTCATGATTGCATGGGTTTTTGTTGCGATCTACAATGTCGTCTGCGATGAAGTAAATCGTTAACGATCGTAACATACATTACAGATCCGTCATTTCGATCGGTCTGAAGCAACAGTCTTTCATTGGGATCTCAGAACGAATAGCCCAGCTAAATATAGATTTCCCGGGTTACGGATATACATCAATTATTCAAATATATGCGCCTACAGAGGTCACACAGAGGGACTTTAAAGACACATTTTATAAGGAACTTGAGAAAACCCTTGACAACACCCACAAAACTGTTATTCTCATGGGAGACTTCAATACCCAGATTGTTGAAAGGCTCAAAAATGAGGATGTATTAGGTCAATATAGCACTAGAAAAAGAAACGATAACAGTCAAAGGCTAGTGAATCTAGCACAATCACACAACTTTAAAATTCTCAATAGTTTCTATAAGAAGAATAAAAACAGGAAGTGGACCTGGATGTCTCCCGATGGGCAAACTCAGAATGAGATAGACTTCATACTTTCTAACAAACCCAATTTTTTTACAGATGTTAGTATAATCAACAAACTCAACTTTAAATCAAATCACCGTATGGTAACGGGATCAATCAAAATGCACAAGCCAAAATTAAGCCGCAAACATATCCAAAAACCAAGTCGTCCAAACCAGGTGCCACTCCCCATCCCAGAAGACTTATTAATACTAAAAGACAAGGTCGTAACTAACAGCAGGGAAGAAACTATACAAGCTAAATATACCCTACTAGAAGAAACACTACAGGATATGTCCAGAAAATTGTATACCCTAAAAAATCCCAAAGACAAGATCGGTGAGGAAGCACGGTTGCTTATAGAAAGCAGAAAGACCCTACTTAAAAATAGAAAACAAAATAGAATACAAATTACACAAATAACTAAAGAAATCAATTTAAAAATTAGAACACATAGAAAACAAAGTAGAATCAAAACTATTCAATACTATATTAAGAAATCAGGAGGAGTAAAGAAAGCCTTAAAAGAGCTAAGAGAGAACACCACTTGGATTCCACATATTAGAAACAAAACATCCGGGAAGAAAGAAACTAAGCGACCTGAAATTACGGCAATAGCAACAATGTTTTACAGCTCCCTATATGATGATGATTGTCACACCAACACTTTCTACCTACCAGAACTCACTGAAGAGCCAGTCCCTGCAATACTAGAAACTGAAGTAAGTAAAGCGGTACTGTCCCAAAACGACTACAAGGCTCCAGGAGATGATGGAATAGTAAATGAAGTTCTGAAAGGATGCCTGGAACACATTATAACAACAGTTACTAATTTATTTAATGACATACTCACCGAAGAGATAATACCAAAACAATGGACATCCTCAACCATCATATTACTCCATAAAAAAGGAGACAAAGGCGAAATCAACAATTACAGACCGATCAGTTTAATACCCAATATATAAAACAATGGTAAGTAAAAATTTTTTTAAGAAAAAACTTTTTAGCATTAATTAATAGCATTAATTTTTCGCAGAATCAAAAGGACAACAAAACGTCGACAATTGTTTCGCCTCTAAACGAGGCATTATCAAGACTGTCTCAGAGAGAACAGCCTGTTCACTCTCTCGTTTTGTTGTCCTTTTGATTCTGCGAAAAATTAATGCTATTAATTAATGCTAAAAAGTTTTTTCTTAAAAAAATTTTTACTTACCATTGTTTTGTCATGGATTTTCGCCAAGTAACGCCTGTTTCTATCCAATATTTGAGACCCAATATATATAAAGTATTCTCAAAGGTTATATTGGACAGAATTAGTTCAGTACTAGATGAAAATCAGCCTAGAGAACAAGCTGGATTCCGAAGAGATTTTTCAACAATGGACCATATCCATGTCATAAAACAAGTCATAGAAAAAAGTAACGAGTATGGAAAAGTGTACTATCTGGCATACGTAGATTACAACAAGGCATTTGACTCGCATACACAACATACAATACAACATAAATACATATGGGAAGCTCTACACTCTCAAGGAGTAAACCCAAAATATATCAGAATGATTAAAAACATATATAAAGAGTCAACAGCCAAAGTACAGACTGAAAGAAAAGGATCAGAGTTCAAAATCAAAAGAGGTGTGCGCCAAGGGGACCCTCTATCACCGAAGCTGTTCTCGGCAGTACTAGAGCTTGTTTTCAGAAAGATGGACTGGGAGACATTTGGTATTAATATAAACGGTGAAAAACTCAACCACTTAAGATTTGCAGACGATCTCATTTTGATTAGTGAAAACCAAGAAGGATTAAAAATAATGATAACCTAATTAGAGAGGGAAAGCCAAATTGTGGGTCTGACGATGAACACAGAAAAAACAAACTAATGACTAACCATGTAAAAATACCAACATCCCTACATTCAAAGCAAATCGAATATGTTGACCAATACACCTACTTGGGACAAATTATCTCACCAGAAAACCAAATGCAGAAGGAGATAGACATTAGAATAAGCAGTGCTTGGAAAAGATACTGGTCCCTAAAAGTAATCATGAAGAACCCTCATCTACCAATGAAGAGCAAGACTACGGTTTTTAACTCATGCATACTACCATGTTTGACCTATGGACGCCAGACCTGGGCGCTTACTGATAAACAAAGCGAGGCACTTGGTGTGTGTCAGCGAAGGATGGAGAGAAGCATACAAAACATCAATATACGGGACAAGATTAGGCTATCAAGTATAAGGAGAAAGACTAAAGTTACAGATGTGACATATACAGTGATAAGACTTAAATGGAAATGGGCAGGCCATATGATAAGAGACAGGCAGGTCACTATGTGGTACCCTCGTGATGGGAAGAGAAAACCTGGAAGACAAAAAATGAGATGGGAAGATGAAATTAAAACAAATACTGGGATAACATGGCGCAGAAAAGCCAGAAACCGAAAAGAATGGCGAACTAGAGGCCTATGCCAAGGGCAAGCTGAAACCAATGTCTTGAAAAGGAAATATAATAATAATATAGTAATGTAATATTGTAATATCTTTAATTAATAATTATTTAGTAATTTCAAAGTTAAAATCATACACAATTAAAATTAATGCTAAACTCTTAAATGTTATGTATGAAAATTTAGTATATATAGAATAGAAATTTGTTAATGAATGTTAAACAGTTACAAAAATTAATAGGATATAAGTAATATAATAATATTAATAATATAAATATAATGTTTGTTATGATAATATTTTATTTAAGTAATAAAGGCTATTTGAATTTGAATTTGAATACATATCCGTCGTTTCGATCGGTCTGAAGCGACGGATCGTAGCGATGAATCGTACCGTATATGGGGCCTTTAAGAGCATTAGTGGCCCTAACTGACAGTGTGGTCCATTCCACACGATGTGTGCGATAAGCTATAATATGTTCCATTAGTTGTGTCGTGAGTGCGGCACTCACGACACAACTTTATAATCAATTGCTTATTATCTTACGAACTATTGTGAACTAAGATGTTGTAGGAACTTATTATTCGCGATATACAAGAGTTCTTAAAGCTCCAATCTATAATATTGGTGTCCTATGCAGAGGGTGAAGGTGCAAGGAGACTGTTATTTTGGTAACTACTTCTCTTTCCCTTTGGGATACGCAAACACTGGAATTCCACTTGCTAACATGCAGGCATAAGTAAGTAATTCTTTTACTTCTTCTACTTTCATAGTTGACCGAGCGAGCGAAGCGTCTCAGTTTCAACTCGAGGACTGACCGATTTGGCGTTGTTTGTCTGTATGTATGTGTGTGTCAGTTCCGGTCTACAGGCCGCATTTTTCAGCCGATTTTCATGAAATTTGGCACAAGTGTTCTTTGTTGCAAGGCGCCAATTTTGTCGAAGGGATTTTTCGGTTAGGGGGGGAAATGGGGGAGAAATGGGGGGAAAATGGGGAAGTACAAAAATTGTTGCTATTTCTTTTCGTCTCCTTTTTTTCTTTTTTTTTCTATTTTTTCTTTGGTGCGCATGGAAAGTCAGCCACCAGACCACGTCCCAAAAGGATGTTAGGGATTCGAAAATAACGCGAGGTCTCTACTGTTCGCAGAACTACTAGTTTACTTCTACTTTCATAGGTATTTTCATGCATGCACTCTAGTTACGGGTTCCCCTAATCTAACCGTATCCAATTTGACAAAGGTCTACCTAGGAGGACCCTTAACACCCTGTCAATCTGTTCATCAGTTCTACGTGACTGAACCATATAATCCCTTTTCTATCTTGATCACTACATCTTCTGCCACACAGCAACGTTCCCGTGTTACACTGATCTTTTCCTTATCTACAAAGGTTACCCCAGCCTTAATTCGTGGTTAGGAATATCTAGAATATGGTAAGTGTGACAGAGTCCTTAGTAACTGTAGCTCGCTGAGACACGACGTGCCGGTGTGAGCACCGTGCCGATGTGCGCGGACGAATCAATTAGTTCGACACCGCGGCACCATTACCGTCGCCTGGAGATTCCGACCGCAAACGGTCCAAACTACAAGTGGTAAGCAGGTTTTCAAACAGCGCTTTTTCTTCCAATTTTTATTATCTTCTCTAGGTAAAGGTCCGTAGTATAGATAAGCAGTTCGTCTTGCTTTCCGATGCGGTGAGTTTGATTCCTGGCTCCAACACCATTGATGGTTGCTCACTTGCTATAACTACCCCATATATATTGTTTCAGCTTGGCTGGATGATCACTGACGCGAGCCCACTCCTAACGTGCTTACTTTTTTAGCTTTCGCGTAATAGTATATGATTGCCTGTAATTACAAGATAAGTACTAATAAACTACCCCAAACCAAACACAGGTAAAATGTAAGCCCTTGAGTAGTTAAATGTAAAACAAACATGTAGCAGGAGCGAGCGTTTTCACTTGTACCACTGCTAAATACTATCAACCTCATTGTGAATAGCTCAGGTCGTACGGTGCGGTGAGGCGCGTTCCAGAGGGAACCGTGGTTCGATTCCCAATCGCTACCGTTGCGAACCAAATTCGTTCCATATGTAATGAACAGACGTAAGTATTAATTACTGTACGTACGGTTTGTAATATCATTTACATTACTTCAAGAGTTTTAAAATGACACTTATCTAATAAGCTTCACTATTTTACTTAATTATCACAAAAATCTTGCTCTCTGTCCTAAAATATGTATGTGCATGTGTCAAAACATTTGCAAAGGATTTCAAACAGATTTTTATAATATGATATTTAGTTATTAGTGGTGTGATGATGGTCTTTCGACATGACATGACATAGACCAATGACATAAATCATTTACAGTGTATAACGGGAAATATGCTATTTCAAATAAAGAATTTGTCAAATTCGTTCGCTCAAAATAGTACGGATTTAGACGTAGTAACTGTAGCTACTAACTTATGTAATTACTAACTTAAGCAAAACACCCTGTAATTACGCATGTTCGATATCGTAACTACAGGCTGTTCCGACGCCACGTATCAACAGATTTGCAAACTAGATAAACCCCTGACGTTTTAATTAATAAGTAGGTAGAAAGTCTAATTTGACATTACTATTAGTGAGGGGAAGTAAGGGGAATTCAAGTGATGATAATAGTGTGGCAGATATTTGTGCCCGTATTTGAGCAATTCGCTTCGCTTCGCTGACTCCGCTCAGGCGGGTGATTAGAGGTTAACTCATGACAATCTCAGGTGAGGATTACTGTTGTACAAAAGTCGTGGTTGACGTTTAGCGATAGAACAAATGAACGCCTTTTATTTTATTAAAATTCGATTCCATTCAAATATAATTTGATTTCAAATTCGACATTGCTGTTCGGTAAAATAAAAATTATGAAATGTCACACGCAATGTGTACAGACCTATGTCTACCTTTGTCAGGTTACACGGGTTATGTTATCATAATGTTAACAAAATCAGAAGTAAATATATAACTATATTTCCTTTATTTGTCCAAGCTTCTGTAGCATCCTGACTTCCAGAGGTGTTATTTCCCAAGACGATATAGTTGATGTTGCTCTATATAATAATATAGTACATTTTGGTTGTTTTGTCTAAAATATTTTGTCTATAATTTTTAAGCTAAAATATAGTACATAGTAAAAGTGATTTATTTCAATATAACACCAAATACAGGCTTCAAATTTACAATCATATTGGTACAAGGCAAGTTCTACCTATCTATGATTCATGTCTCACATACATTCAATAAAGTACAGCTGACATTTGCGAAAGTTTAATCATGTAATATTTACGCAGGAAACCAAATAGAAATCGAGTTGATTAGAGCACAAACACGAGCTCCTGGCACTCCCTCAGTGCTCGTAGGTGCTCGGGGTAATTTCCTTGATGTCAATTCGCGTGTAATGCTATCGTATGCCTGTGTAAATATTCAATTAGATGCGTCTGAACCGAACTGGCGCTGGAGGGGGTTGGGGTGATGGGGACTGACATATTTATGTACCCACACGCTTACCTACAAAGTTCAATGAAAAGATGTGTGCATAATCTATCAAATATCTATACTAATATTATAAATAGGAAATATTTGTAAACTTAAAAAGAATAGGCCTTGCAAGTAATGAACCGAGTACTAATTAAATATATATATATATAGAGTCCCGCTTACCCCCTCTGGGTACGGAACCCTAAAAAAGAAAAACCATATAGGCAGAGAGAGCCTCGAGAATCTGCTAGTTGACTAAGGGACCGAAGGCTCCTTTTCAACTTGCAGACTGGGGAGAATTTCTTTCGTCTGTACCCATCTACGGGTTCTGTCAGTTCATGTTTGAGGCCGTATTTATCAACCGATTTGCATGAAACTTTACACACACACCTTGCTTACAATGAATAACATTTGAATGATATTTTTTTGGATCGGATGAGAAATGAAAGAGTAATAAACAAAATTGAAGAAGATTTTTTCTAAATAAAGCCGCTCCTGAAGTTTACGGTTCACAGAAGTACTATTACTTAATAAGCAGATCATTCAAACTAGAATGAGGTGATAGCTAAATACATTGTGTGAGTTTTGGCATTAATCAGTGGATTACTGTCATCGTATCCTAATTCATCGTTGTGTCTAACAGCTGATTGCTAAATTCTACGAACGGTATTGGAGCTCGTTACCGCTTCGCTAATGAGGGAGAAAGATGAAATGAAAATAAACGAGAATGTTTCTAAACTGGAGAGGTCGTTCATGTTAATAACCGATTTCAACTGAAATACATATCCTGTCTTTGGCTGGACTTTATAAACGAAAACCTTATCTCGAATCCAGAACATCTATGAATATATTAACTTTACGCTATTTCCCAATGGATGTTTCCAAACTCAATTTAGATTTCACCAAACAAAGAAATAAACAAGCACGACAGAAAAATAATAAGAAAACTTAAAATCTTTTTAACAAAGGATAGACAGTTCTAATTGGTTGTATTATGCGTGCGTTCAGAATTTTATTTCGAATGAACTAACGAAAAGATCCCAAACTTAAATATCTACAGTTTGAGTTCGCAAAACCTGTAAGGTTAAGTTAAAGTTCTGGTCAGCTAGGGATGATACGTAGGTCACACTATAAGTTTTGCGTAACTTAAAAAAACAACATGTTAAAACCAAAATATTATGTTTATTGCTTTTCAAAATACTCTCCTTTACATTTTAAATTTTTTTTCATGCGATCGAATTATTTTTTAAACAGGAGGACCACAGATCTGAAGGCATGTTTTCTACGTGCTGATTGAACGCTATCATTGCTTCTTCGGAGTTGGTAAAAGTGAAACCTCTCATCAAATCTTTGATTTTGGGGAAAATACAGAAATCACAGGGTGCTAGGTCGGGGCTATGCGCAGGATGGGTGACGAGTTGTACTTTTTCGGAAGCTAAAAATGACTTTGTTTTGTTGGCCGTGTGTGAAGAAGCGTTGTTATGATGTAGGAGAACGCGGCTTTTGGGTCGTCTTTTGCGAACTTTTTCTAACACCCTGGGTAAAGAAATGGTAGAATACCACTCGGCATTAACACTCTTTTGATCTTCAAGTGGAATTGTACAGATGTCCCATCCGTAGCTGAGAAAAAAAACGCAATAATTTTTTTACCAACGTTTCTCGCCTCCCTTTGCCTTTTTTTCGGGTTCAAAACAATAAATCCACGTTTCGTCTCCTGTGACAATGTCATAAACAGCATTAGAATGTCCGTGGTCGTACTTCAGTAGCATCTGTAGCAGCACAATTCCACGCGGGCTCGCTTCTGCTCCGCTGTCAGTTCACGAGGGATCCAACGACAACAAAGTTTCCGAACTTTCGATTCTTCGTGTAAATTTTTCTGGATTTCACTCATACCAATCCCCAATAATCCGCGGGTTTTCTTCAATTAACCGCTTAACAGTAGCCACATTATTTTTGTTGACGGCAGTTGAAGGCCGTCCTTCACGAAATTCGTCATGTAAAGAAACTCGACCTCTCTCAAATTCAGCAAACCATCGCCTCACGGTGCTCAAACAAGGTGCTTCTCTCCCAAAAGTATTTTGAAGACGAGCGGCACAGTCTTGCGGAGAGAGAGAACTTTTAAAATCATAATAAATCATCGCTCTAAAATCTTTTCGACTTAATTCCATTTTCGTTGCATACGTAGAACTTTGATGTGTGATAAAAAACAATTGACATGATTTCCCGCCAGTGGTTTTTTTATTACTAAGAAGGTTGCAACTTTCCGATTAGCTAGAAGTGCAAAACTTTTAGTGTGCCCCATGTATTCATAAACTACTGAAGGCTTCGTTCTCTCCGGCGGCGGCGCCCAGGGGCTATCCTCCTGCGGGTGTACCCGGGGCGCCCAACCATGTACGTTACGGCGAACATTCAAAAGAAGGCCTGATATCACTAAGTCTTTTCGATATTAGTCTTGGGGTTTCTGTACAAATTTAAGGAAACCCAATAAGATAATATAAGACTGTATAAAACATTCACAGCAGTAACCGTCAATCTTATTGCAACACCTCCGGTAGAATTAAATGAAAACCGACGGAGTGTAACCGCCCCCTGTCGCGGTGGTCTCGAACTCTCGACGCGACCGCTAAAGATTTACTTATTTGATTTTCTATGTCAAGTCCCGTCATGTACGAAACTGTAGAACTACTGTGCGATTATTCAGATTGATCTACAGCTTTATGTTGTTATTCGATGGGCGAAGACATAATAAGTATAATATGTCACAAAAATACCTTCTTGTCTGTCGTTTGCACATAAGGGGCTCAAAAGTGTAACTGACTTAGTTATATTCTTTGTAGTATTATTCTGAAAAGCTGAGAATGTCAACACAATACAAAAGAACTTCTCTATATCTTAAGGGGTAGACAGAGGCGGTTATTACGCCCTCATTTTTAAAGTTACTACTAGTCTCAAGTCTCAATAGGGGGCAACTCGGGGCGAGCGTGTTGTCGTTGCCGGGCACTTTGAGTAGGATACCTCATTACCAGAGCTTCTTGTGACTGACATTCTTGGATCTAAAGTCTCATAATATAGACGTCATCTTAAATGTGTAGATCACTAAAATAAGTGTTTCAGTGTCAATAAACTGTAATTTCCGTAGAAAATTGAGGAGTCCTTTCAACCAAGACTGAATGACATATTGCGAGCACAATAATAACACCATATTATTACCTGCACATGTACAGCTGCGAAGCTATTGAGTCAACGATTTAATAATAAAGTAATAATACGAGTATGTGAGACCACATGGAGACCACCGACTGAGAAACTCCATTACTGGAGGCTCAATGGATTTTTACGCGAGTATAATCCATCATTTTGTTTTTAATTTTATCGAAGTATTTAAGATCTTATCATTGGAGTTAGTTAACATACGTGCATGTTAAAAGCAGCATTTTGATAGTTGTTGAAGATTTAGCTATGAACTGGTTGGTGGTAGCCGGCGACTGGTCGCGCCACCGGGCGAGATGCGATCCGACAGTAATTGCACTATTATCGGTAATTTCAATTATCTAATAAGATTAGTTAAGTACTACACTAATTTCTTGTCAGTCATTATCTTTAGCTACGGGTGGGTGTGGTTTTCTATTAAAGATAGAAGAGGTAAATTATAGCTTAGCGTTGTTCACAACAGACTTATGTGGCCTTTGTAGCAAGTAGGTAGGCCTTACAGCCTTGCAATAATTAATTGTTGTTAGTATAAAAATTGAAGACCTTTGTTTAATCTGTGGAGGCTTGTTAACAATATACCCAACTACACAACGAGGATTTAGTAATCTCTTAAGTCCTTCCAAAGTAAAAATAAAACATTATTTTAGTCTCCTACCAAAAGTAGGACAGTAGTGGTGATATCAAAAGTGATTCTTATTAACTCGACGATTTCTATTTATTTTATAAACACAAAAAGAATATTGAATACCTTCAACTGAGGTTTATGCCACTAGAAGCGTTGATAAGTTGCGAAGTAAAAAGTATTTGGTAAGTAGGTACTTAAGTACTTTTTTATGAATGTGTCCATAATAAATAAGTTAGTATAGTTAATTAAAAACCAATGTTATTACATACATACTCTTTAATTTAATTAAAAACATACCTACAAGCAAACACACGTACACATCAATAACAAGAGACTAACAGCTTAAAAGAAGCGATCATTTCCAGTGCATTCCCGAATCCCGACAGCTTAAACAGTAAGCACAATGGAGCAAAGTACAGCAGCAGTGAATCGGATTAGACTAGAGTAGCGACTGGGGACAAAAACTGTGTTAACTGCGACGTGCGACCGCTTCCTGCCCTCTGTCTGTAACTGGTCGCTAACTAGAGAATAGGTTTAACTCAATATTCTACAGTTAACTAGTGGACGTGGTAATGACCTTACATACGACTGTAAAGTTGGGAGAATAGATTCGTGTGTAAATACCTCAGCGGCAGTCAAATAATTGTATGAATTTGTTTTGACTTTTTAAATTGTCAGCTAGGTATATAAAAATCCACTTTTTACCATAATTGACATTGTAATAGGTATTAAGTTGTAAACCCGAAGAGAAGCGGGGGCGGATCGCTAGCTATTTATAATTGAACGTTAATAGGCTACACCCACGTGAACTGTTATTATTATTAGACTGGATAAAGCAATAGAAATAGTACAAGAAAGTTAAAAGAAATAGTTTTATTATCTGCTTCAATTAAACTAAGTGCTGGGTGTAATATACTCGTAGATTGAATAATGGTTACCATTTAATCCAATTGTGGGTCCCAATGCTTTAGAGATAGAGAACTATTGTTTTTGGCTGATAAGATTTGGAGAATATTTGGTAAGTAAACACAGAAAACATACTAAAGTAACTATTGAAGTAGACTGTGTTCCCTGAGACTTCTGAAAATAAATTTTATTATTATGACAATCAATGTTTGAAAATGTTAAATTTTTGGTGTACATACCTACTGTTGCTATGTAATACAAGTATGTGGGTATAATGTAGATGACTGTAGGTATAACAATCTGTGTTCATAAATAGATAGGCACAAAGCGAATAGGCACGTTTCAAGTACATCCGTCACTACCCTTTATGCAAGTAGGTAGGTATTAAACATTTCCAATTTTCCAACGATTGCACAACATGTAAACGAATTCAATATAATCAATTGCGTATTACGCCGAGTGACGTACAACAAAGGTTTGATCAACAATACGACATTCGACAACGCGGACAGATCCCATGGCCGGGTCGGGCCGGGCCATTGGACCGTCAATGACCGGCCACTCAACAACACCCAATAATCCAAATAAACACGGAGTTAGCTGTCACAGGCACGCGACACTTTTATCGCTCCAGTCCGCTCGACCAGCCCCGGCTGTTTTATTGATTGGACCATATTGGTTGTTGTACCCACATTACTGCTAAACTCACCAAAATGATGGGCTCACAGCTCAACGCGTAAACACAAATATTGTTCGTACGCCTCATCGCTCTCTGTTATAAAGCGAAACCGTGTCCACACACAACCTCTCTTCAATATTTACTCAATTATTATGATATCTCACGTACTTTACTAGTAAATTTGTAGTAAAAGCTTAATATTTCAACGTAAATATTATAAAATATATAAATATAAAACAAGATACTTGTAATCATCATAACAAACTGGCTGCTCGCTGTCGGAATGCTAATGGCATAATTCAAATTCAACAGCAATATCGGCCGAAACAACAACTTATAATAAAAGCTCAACTTCTTTATTATCCGAGTTTGAGCGAACCCTCTAGTTTAAGCGATCACCCGGGACTCGGCCGAGCCGGAATCGGCTCAGAGTGAGACAGTGAGACACGTATTCTTAACATTCGAGGAGACGACGATTACTGTTTTTATTTCAACTAGAACTTGATAACGATGGGGATAGTGGGTAACAGCTTTATGCGGAGGATTAACATCCTTTTGTTGGGAAAAGTTAACTAGCTCTTTAGATTGCGTTCTATTACTTTTAATATGATATTAATTATGAACTCTTTGCATTATAAGCTTTATCCTATAATTCCACGGCCCATGGCCGCGGCCGCTCCCAAGTCCGTTTCGTTCGTTTAATCCGTCCGTTTTGTTTAATTTATCTGCTTTCTGGAAAGCTTCGGTTCGGGCTAAGTTGAATGAGATATGAAACATTGTAGGTAGGTACGTCGCTGCTTAGTATTATTGTAGTTGGATGGATATTTCCGTAAACGTTGTTTGATACCGACACAAACAAAGAGTAATATAATGACACTAGGGAACAACCGCGGCTTCGTTCGCGTCCACGTTTTTTGCCACATTTATCATTGCTACTCCGCTACTTTCATAGCCATCTCATAAAACAAATTTAGTAAAAATTGTTTCGATACAAAGTAGATTAATGGTTGGACCTAATACCTAATGAAAATATCCTAAAACGTGCTAACAGGAATCAGAAACTACTTATACCTAACTAACTTATAGGTAGATAGGTACTGGATGGACTTGAACATTTTTAGTCAATAGTCCTATTTAGCGAGGCCCTACATCTATTATAACATAACGCTAAAACCAATAGGAGCGTAGCAGCGATGTAAACTATTGAAAAAATAAGACCGCGAAGACGTGGGCGTCCTCCGTAAGTTGAAAATTATGAAGAGATCGAATAATGTTATACATGTAGTCGTCACAGGCTTACAGGCCTAAACCACTGGAGTTGCTAGAGTTGTCTACCTATTCAGGTGCTACTGTTTTTTTCTCTAATTTTTTTTTTTTTTAGCTAGCGGCTCAAGGCTTCCCGTTACCTAATACCATAGATAGGTGATAGGTACCTCGCAAAATGATTATAAAGACATAAGATTGGCATTGCACTTACCTGGTGGACAACCGCAGTCTGCATAGTTCCGCAGGCTGCGCTTCGGCCGCCAGTAGTTGGGCGGACGCGCCAGCACCTCGCGCCGCAAGCGCTCCACGAGAGGCTGCTGCGGCTCCAGCACCGCACTCCGCAGCGCCATGTGCTGCTCCTCCAGCAGCGACAGCCGCTCCTGCAGCCCCTGTTGCCTGTACAGGCTGTACCCGCTCGAGATCAGGCTCATCGCACACGCACACCATAACACCACACAGTAAACCCAGGGGTCCGCTGCACACCTCTCCTCGCAGCTCTCCCATTTCTTCTTCGTATTCTTCTCCTCCTTCTTTACTTCCTGAGTCTTTTCCTTAGTCTTTTCTACCTGTTTCACGCCCGGAGGCGACTTGCCTCCTATTTTCAAAATCATTTCTCTCATGAGCTATCTATCGAACGAAAAGAACGCGGCATTATCCTCGTTATACCCATCGCTAATGTTCAACCCGATCTGCGTCAAAATGATACATTATTGTACTCACAATAGAACGTCCGGTCCCGAGATTTTCACGATAATAACCTTCTATATTTATTACAATCGATAAATATTTGAACAATTCAAGAGTAACTACAATAAATGAATCCCAGCAAACTACTAGAAAATAACACAAATTTATAAATGCGGACGTAACTGAACGCAGCGCGCGATCGTGTTTGACTTCGATGAGGGAGCGCGCGCGGTACATACACCCGTGTTGTCTCGTGAACAGGCGGAACGCCACTGAGGCACTGACTCAACTGACTGTGACTGAGGAGCTGAAGGAAGGCAAAAACTACACAGTACACACAGAATGAACAGTGACTTTGCCGACTGTCGGATCACAGGATAGTAGGATAGTCGCTGCGGCTCTGCGAGACAACGAGGCGTGCTCTACTCTACACCATCCCGATATTACCGCCGTTTTGGAATTCTCGCTATTCGCCCTCAATTTGGTAAAGATTATGTTATTTAGTGTACTCGTACACGTAGTTTATTTTCTTAATTGTTGAGTATTTCCAATTTAATAAGAAAATAAGGGTTTTACAATTTCATTATAAGTAGGTAAGTCTCTACAGAAGATGAACCTACGTGATACATTATTTCATTTATAAGACCTGATGTTTAGGATTATGTTTAGGAACCACAAGACTAGATGTCTAAATAGTCGTTATCGAAGTACCTAGTTAATTATAGTACTTAGGTACTAATCTTGGCTTTTAAAATGGAAATACGATAGTGTCCGTAACAAAACTTCGATAAGTAAACACTACATCCAGATATAAACAGAAATAAAGTTAATTTAATTAACGGTCCTGAAAGGGCGAGCGGCCAGAAAGTTGTAGATCATTAACCTTCCCGTTCGGCAACGATGGCAAGAATCGAACGGGCGCTTTTATTGGGGAAGTTTTTTTCCATTGCAATCAAGTTCCACGGTATGCCGAACCATGTTTTATAGTTTGGGAGTTCGAAGGAATGTCCGTATTATGGGGATGCGTGCAAAAACGTCCGGCTCCCTACAGCTGCCAAATTGGGCGCTAGCTCGCGCGGAAGAATCGTAGGGAGCGCTGCCACCACCGCCGCTGGAATCCAGTTAGTAAGCTCTCCCTCGCTCTCTTCTCGGCGAGTAATACCGATTTAACATCAACTTACGCCGTCTCATCTTTTAATACGAATAAAGCTAACGATGAATTTACATTCCGAGTTCGGAGGCAAAGTAATAGTACTGCGTAACTCCTAAACAAATGTAAATGGATGCGACAGAGGATTCAATTTGTCGACGTGATACTGTTTGTTAATGTCATTTTGATAGAACGTTGAGCGTTGTTAATGTTCACAGATTTGTTTGTCATTATATCTAAGACTAGTTGTTGTTGTTGCCCATATGCCCGGCTGCGAGGACAAGGTCCACGAATTTTCGATTATCTAAATAAAAATTAGTTCTAGTCATATGTGGGTTAATTATGTAAAATAAATACTCATCAAGACTTTGGCTTTAGGTGTACGTTACTGTGTGGTTAAAAGCGGCAAAGCTGTAACTATTTATTATCCACTTAACTAGATCACATACGACATACCGTATTATTAATTACACACAGATGGGTTAAAACCTTCCACCCATTCTCACGTTATGCACATTCCGACTATTTTTTTCAGTCACCATAATTATTATATAATTATGTAATTATATTATAAATGTATACTTAGATACTTCTAAATTGTAAAATTATTTGAATGTTACTATCATATAGTATGTGTACTCGAACAATCAATTAAGTTATAACAATATTTACAGAAATTAATATAAAGAATCTTAATTAGGAAATGACCAGCCTTCTGATTCTGAGAAGCAGTGATCAGAAGAGACCCCATGACCTCTATACCTCCAGTGTCTTAACCTCTCAAACAACAACCTCGATAAAAAATCGGATCAAGTTTCATCTTCCGTCTAAATTTAATAATATCTCTGCTCTACTGATAATAATTGTGTAGAATTAAAGAATATGAAACCTGTTAATTTTTCTTACATCGTTATTTTGTTATAGCTACAAATAACGTACTCTATTAGGTAAAGGATAATACGATAAATTAATAGTTAGAACAAAAAATAGAAGCCGATAATCCCAGCGGGTATATTCTAACGCGAAGCGGAGATCTATATCGACATTAATTAAATTTGTAAAGAATGAAAAAAAAAAGAATGTTTTTAAGCGATAGACGCTATTAATCTCTTTAATAGAGTCATTAAAAGCGGAGTGGCGGCCGCAAGCGCCGACTGCCACAAAAAACGCCACGCCACTTGAGTCCTGACATGCATTACCAGCCTTTGTAATAAACCACTCATAACAACATTAAACGATAATCCAGATAACGACTGAATCGTCTTGGCATACCGATCTAACTAATAAGACACAGCGCAACCAATGGCCGACTCCGGTGTTATCAATACACGAAACATCTAAATGGTCATTACAAAAATTTTATTAACGTTATTTACGACACTATTACAAGTCGGTATAAAGTTACGACTCAATAATTATTTTTAAAATATAAAACAATACAATATGTACAATAAAACCAGGACTTAGACGCGATCGCAGTATCAAATGCGTTGTTTAGATTCTAAATAATCTATTAATAAAAAAATATAAGCACTTTTATCTAAGTGTAAAACTAACTCTGACAGATATCATCATCTCGTAAAAATAATAAAATAATTTTATATATAAGGTTATTCTTAAGTTTCATCCCGTGTGAAATGTAAACACAATGTAAAGAAAACTTTATCAACAAAAATATATGCAACAAATAAAACGTAAGCTTACAGCAACAGCTTCAAGCTCATTTTGCAAAAAAAAACATTATTTAATATCCTATGAAGAAGTACTAATAGCGGAAAGTTTTACAACATTTAGTCAATTGACAAATAGCTGTAATTAAAATTAAATAACGTTATTTTGCGAGAATGCTCATGTTGGTACTTGGAGACAGAAGTAATGGCAGCGGCGGCGGTGATCCATCCCGTAACTCTTGACATTACAAACTTAATTTAAACTTTTGTACTTCGTCAAATTGTCAACATTAAGACATCCAGAACGTTTCAGCACGTTTCAACAGTTTTATTTAAATTAAATCACGTATTATTTGAATTAATAAAGTAATATGATATCCGCAGCCCGCAGTGCAGCAAACTCGAGAGATATAAAATTCTTGTTGAAAGTTTGCGTAATGATTATAGTCAACGAGAGCCGAGGGAAATCTTCAGAGGCGAATTAAACTTGTGTTTGTTTCCAAGTTGGCTTCGAAATTATCCAAGTTTAACTCTTTCATAATGTTTAATAGAAAAGTTTGAAATAGGTAACGGTACGACTCAGACACAACTTAAGGGCTTCACCCAAACTGAGTTTAGGATTGTCACCGACTAACTTTACAACTGATTTGATACTTCTGCTGGCAACAAACTTCACCACAACGGTGTCGTGTACTTTTGTGTCTTGTTTTCTTTTGATTTCTTACACTTTATTCTTTCTTGCTGAAGTTGATTTATCGTAGATTTCCAACCAATCAAAGTCACCGTGACCTTGTTAAATCCATTTCAATTTTGAACGAATACGTCTATATTACCAGAGTGGCGCGAAATGTAAATAGCCCAGTATCACCGAAACGAAAGTGAAATATCCCTTCGTCCGCGCACCAAATTGATCCAGCCACGTTATCGGATCGTTTGCTTTATTTACAGTTTGTGGTGGAATTGAGAAAAGTTGTGAAGGGCAAGGTGTGCCGAGGAGCTTGCAGGAGGCAGGGGTGTGAAACCAGTTCCTTGGTATTATGAATTGTGGCGCGGTCACCTACTTCCGAGTTGGCGACACCAATACCGAGTTCCGCAGTTTCGCACTCGTAAATATTGAACTTGAAAAATCGGAACCCGCACTGCGGTCGCCGCTATTTACTGTTATTGCCTCTCTGTATTGCCACTGTTTAAAACTCTTACATAATATTAATCCAAATTTGCTATGTATACTTTCGATCAACTAGTTTTAAAATAAATTATAAGTCAAAAATACGTGTATTTGTGTGTGTTTATGTGTATATGGACCAAGTTCGTTATATCTGGAACGTCTGATCTCCATCTAGACGTAAACTTAGTATCACAGATTATTTTGGTAAATGAAATGACTCTTGAGAGTTTGATTTGTTTTATAGCTAGATTGATATTAAAAGTAATAAAACAGATAGGAGCTTAACCGCTAAAAGAAAAAGTACTTTATTGAGAAGGTTTAATAAATAAATATTTACCTTACGTGTCACAACAATGTTATACTGACATCTGGAAGCACAAATTTTTTTGACTTTCATCGACCGTATAATAATCAACTGGGAATGAATTCTACGTATGTAATGATGGTGTGAGGAAGTAACAATTGGTCAAAACACAAGGCGGTCCCAAGTCCCAACCCACCGCAGCGCTTCCATACATTAGTATGCGAAGAGCTGAATCGAAAGCAATTAGACATTTCGATTCCATCTGAATTCCAAATAGGTTCGATCGGGACAAATAGTTTGGACCCTTGAAATTGGTGTCGAGGTGACGCGTGATGTTCTAATGTAATCAGTCCAGCCGGGCGGCGCACGGCGGAGGCGGCCGCTCCAATTTGCAGCTTATGGTCAAACTTCGATTTGTGTGATTTGAGAACTATACTGTGGAAATTACGGGCCATTAAATGTAACGAGAGATTGAATTTGAGTGATTAGGTTTTAGTTGTTAAAACCATCTTTAAAAATATTTTTTTAGATTTTATTAAAAATAGACTTTAAGAGGGTTGTGTTGACTAGGATCAACAATCAAATTCACCTTGTCAGAACCAATAATACCAAAATCTTGTCCACTAAGTTTAGTGATGGACGTTTATAGGTAGGTACTTACTTTTATAAATTTTGCAGAACTGGAAGTGTGAAAGTGTTACTGAAACGGCGCAAACGAATATTGTGCCGCGGCGACCTGATTATCATAACTTTATAACATTAGTAGTCACGAATGGTTGTTTCTTGTTGTTGACTTTAACAAACATATTTGGAAACAGCTATTAAACTTTAAAAGCTGCCATAAACTTGAGATTTATCAAGAAAACTTGTTATTTATGATGAAGATATGGAATAGGGAATACTATCTACGAAAATTACATTTAAAATGGTGGTTTGGGAACAACCGTACTTTAAAAGGATGAGGAATGTTGAGCTATAAATCATACAGCGCATTGCGACTCAATGTAGCACGACTATAATAGTAGACTTGTATGTAGGTAAAAGTTTATGAATGGTTATACACCTTGTATCCGTAAAACAAACAGATAGATTGATAATGGTTATTAAATAATCTCCATAAGTATTATAAACACTAGTGGTCGCCCAAGGTCAAACAGTCCGCGAACATTAAAAACATTATCAAAACTGAGCTTTTTCAACCCAGCATCCTTCAAAAAGCTCACTATGAAAAAATGTTTAACGTATATCAAGGGACACTTGTGCCAAGTTTCGTGGAGATCGGTTAAAAAATGAGGTCATTAGCCCGGAACACACATACAGTCAGAAAGACAGACGGACAAAAGCAAAATTGCCCAGCCTCGAAATGAAGACGCTTTGTTCGCTACGCTTGCTCGGTCAATTATAAAAGCAATGACTGCCATTCGAAAAGTAGAAAGGGTTTGCAAATTAAACAACTTTTTGGCTACTACTTAGTCAATTAATTACCAAAAGGGCAAATTTACATCAAGTGAAAGTTCTTGTCCGGCGAGAGACACGGAGAGAACTTTCCGTACAGCGTGTAAATTCGCAACAGATTAACAACTCGGCCAAAATAATGGTTGGAACAACAAGTTACATAATAACATTATTCAGCTCCGGGACCGGACGATATAAACGAACTAAGTTTCGTTTCGTGTCAATTTCCTCTGAAATAGTGCGGCGAGTTTAGTTCTACCATTTACTGCCGGATTGTGGTATTACTGTGTTGCGCTGGCTTGATACACTGTTGCACTATGTCAATTTGTTTATTACTTGTGTGGATACATCTTAGATCTTAGAAATGACTTATTTAATTGCTACTAACTGCTCCAACTTTAGTTTAGTTAAATGAGAAATAACTTTAGATAATTAAGATGTTGTTTGTTACAAATTATTCATATTATAAGCGTAACTCATAAACAACAATGGAAATAGTAGCGAACAATAACATTGAGCCGATCTTCCCTCGGCTCGTCAACTACAAAGCTGGGGCTGTGATGTAAACTGATAAAGAAACTATGCAAGCGGAAACTTTAACACCGCCAAAGTTTGGACAAATTATCTGTCCGCAGCGAGGGGTGTGTGTGTTTAGGACGAGGCGTGCGGCAACAACTGGGCTGTTAAGAAAATTCACATCAACCAATCTCACGAGATCCCCGACCGTTCATTACACGAACCCATTTTACATGTGACATTGTTCAAATATGAAGATGTGTGAGAGATCTTAGTAAAGCGGCCTGTCAACACTTGCACGCGACATTTGCGAGGCGGCCTTTAATTTTCCTTTCGCTTGTTGTCGTTTGTGGAATAATATATACTTACACTACACGCGCATGTGTTCTGATGATTTTGTGTTTCACGATTACTTTAACTTTGCTGCGGTAACGAAATTCCGACCATCTGCATCCCCAAAGGTAGCCCATTTGAGAACAAATTTACCAGTAAATTACGGTTTTGGGGAAAATATCTACATATTTGAGTGCTCTAGTAAGAGCTTTTGTTGTGTGTATGTAATTTTGTATACAGTAAATATCCCGGGATGAAAATGTCATCGTACTGAAACTAGACACGCGGCCAGGTTAAAAAAGAAACCGATATTATGGTTTAATTCACACATAAAATCAAGCCTCTTTCCCCACAGGAATGGCTGAGACCACAGATTTTCACTTTGACTAATTGCTGTTTTAATTAAACAGCCTACCTTGTCTACCGTAACCAGGCTGCACTATTTGTTTTATCAGCTATTTATTAGTTATTAGTTAATACTAATTTCCAAATTGAATTCTAGTGTTGCCTGAAGCTAGAGTAATCTCTAGCTTCAGGCAACACTAGAACTCAATTTGGAAATTCACGATCTTGACAACTAACAGCGTGGGCACGCATTGTTGATATATTTATGTTTGAGTTGGTTATTGTTGATTTGTAACGCCTTGCCTTCATAAACTCTTGTACTTATAAAAGACGTGATATTGTTTGTAGTTAATGTGATTTACTTTCATCATTGTACAACATTGTGTGCAAGTGCAATAGCTACAACTTTGAAATGTCTGGCAAGATATTTCTTATGTTAATTTTTGAAAGCTATTAAAACGTAGTCGTACCTACATTAATATGGCCTAAGTCATTCAGCTGTTTCCAGATTTTGGAATACAGATTTAACATTAATGCCTTATAAAGTATATTCTATTAAATCCTCCTTTTCAAAATAATTTGATGTTCCGCACTATGGTATCACTTGGTTTTTTACTGATCAGGAAACTTCGAAGACAGAGATTTTCTCGCTACTCTGTAGTAAATAGTACACAGTACAGCAATAAATATTAACCGGGAAAATGAATCTAGATAAGAAGGCAATGGGGACGGACATCACGCCAGCGGAGCCGACGCGGGCGGTGGACGGCGCGGGCGGTGGGACGCGCGGACGGGTGCTGTCCAGCTTCGCGAACATCAACGTACTTTGTTCGCACTCATTGAGCTGTGTAAAAGATACAGCTCCCCTATTTCATTCATACTGGCCTGTTTATGTAGATAAATAAATTGCTTTCATTTCAATGTAATCTTCTCTTTACTTTGATCTCAGTTTGTTCATTTTATTTTTTTAAATTTAATTTGTTTTATCCGTTACCTGTTATGTAACACTTGCTTAAAACCCACGTCTGATTGCACAATCAGAAAAATAAGTTCTGTAATTCGTTATAATATAATTAAATAATAATATAGTTCAACCACAGAGTAACAGTTGTAGTCTTGTCTTGTTAACAAAATAAATACACAGTTTCATTTCAAAATTCCTAAAAAGAAGCATCGTAAATATCGCGTGATAGTTTTGTCAATAAAAATAATCCATCTAGATCCAGTTGATCTCGAGTAATCCGAAAAAATCTCAACTTTGGTAAAAAATCCGATATCAAACACAATGATAAAAGTGTGGAAGCCGATACCTGTTCGTGGTGACAATGACAAATAAACTAGCGAATGCGAATGGTAACAAATGTCATCGCGGCGACAAATCCACCGACCGACCCGATTTAGTGAGAGATGCCTTGTTCCCGCTATGTGTCCCGACGTCACAATCGCCCCACACCGACGCCCCACCACATTTATTTCACGCTGTTTGATTTCCACAGGTAGGATATTCCTTTTATCTGGTTGACTCATGACAGAAAAACTCTTTATACGAAACATATATTATTTTGTCAATGTTTTCTCAGATTTCTGAAAATACATTTTCTGGGGACCAAGGACCTAAGGTACTTAAATTATAATACGAGTATAAACTACCAGACGCCGGCGACTTTGTTCGCGTCCTCATTTTTGCAACATTTTTTATTACTGCTTCGTTGGTCGTGATGTTACTCGTATGTAGACTTCCTCTATACATCGACGATGCATCACAAAAATAAAATATTTTTTTGTTAATTTTATAATATTATGTAGTTACATCCCCTAACACTTCTCGAGGAGCTTTTGATAGAGAATGTTTATTACTTTCATTACATAATCCTGTCAACATGTCATGTGGTAAACTACAGCTATCAACGGGTCCAATGACAAATTACTAGGGACAAACTAATAAACATGAGAACATCTAAACAGCATCTGGTGTTAAACCGTCGCCGGGACGTCTCAATAATTTAGCAAAAGCTGGGGTGTGTCGTGAAGGTACAGCCGGGTAATGTTTGGGCAAATGTTTGCATGACCCATCCCGGCCCCTTAATACAGGGGAAATTGTATGCGCTGCTTTAGCACGCTTCCTGGTCGTAGAATGTAATATCAAGGCAGATTATGTCTGAATAATGACTAGTAGAATCTATCTTAAATATTTATCCTGTTTTTAATAAGCTTCATACTTTCTTCATAAAAAGTCCAGATGGAGTCGGTAACTAATTTCACAAGTCTGAACTTCTTTCAGTGCAGTCATCAATTACTTGTATAGGTATTGCGCTGCGATAAAATAAATCGTAAGCTTCTAGTTTGTTTCTTGTAATTGGTTGAGTATTTCTACAAAATACTCTGTAGTACTCAATTTTATTATTTCAGGATACGCTTCGTATTTGTAACTTGTATGGGGAGAGGTTCTTAAGGGAATGTACACTAGTGGTCGCCCTATGGTCTAACAGTAGACCTCGCGAACTTTAAAAAAATTTTTTTTTGGAATTTCTGCTGTTAGTACGGAACACATACAGACATACAGGCGGACGAAAGCAAAATTGTCCCATTTCGAAATGTAGACGCTTCGCTCGCTCGGTCAATTTTATAATTGACCGAGCTATAACTACAGAGATATAACTACACGAAAATGTAGAAGCCGATACCTGTTTAAATTCTATTAATGAATTAATTAATTATTTAATACCTCTACAACACGAAAAAGAAACAGAGTACCTATATTTTTATTTCTAATAAAAAAGAGCGTCCATCCCTTCCTTAGGGAATGAAAAATATTATTTTGGGTATTATACTACAATTTATTAAAAAATAGAAGTAAAACTAAGTAGGTAGGCTATATGATTGCCACTTTCTCTTTTTTTTTTTAACTCCGCGGCTGCGGCCGCTCTAACGTCCGTTGCCGGGCGTCTCTGGTTACTAGCAGAGGGTATGTCCAGTGGCGCCCGGCGGACTTTGACCACCTCTGTGGTCTCAGCGGGTGTTTGGTCGGGACGAGAATCCCGCGTCGTTGGGGTAGGGTTTTATCCCGCGTCAGTGAGTGAATCTGGTTGCGTGCTATGGGCCAAAGGCCCCGCTGCACGCAACCCTTCTAGCCTGCTTCTGTAAGGACGGTGGGTGGCGATCCCGCCGTCCTCAGGCCCCGATCATAGAGGTCGATAGTCTTGGGCGTAGTCGTGGAGTCTGGGGCGCCCTCGCCGCCGACTACGGAAATCGGCAGGGAGGGTACGCTCCCTCTCCCTCCCGGCCGCCTCCTTCGCGAGAATGACTTGCTCGCAGAAGGACACGGCCGCGTTCCACCTAATCCCGCTGGAGACCATGGCTTGAAGCATGGTGTCCAGCGAGAGGGTATCCACGCCCAGACCCACTACGAGGTCCCGGCGCTGACTCGCCCACGCTGAGCACTCCACCAACGTGTGGAGTGCGGTGTCGTCGTCGGAAACCTCGCAGTGTTGACACCGGGGTGTGACCTCACGATGCATGCAAAACAGATAGTTACCGAAGCATCCATCCATGCCCGGCAACGATCTGCGTCACACGGTACGTGAGGACACCATGCTGCTTCTGCTGCCAATCGTCCATGATCGGTCTCACCGCCGCGATGATGGTGGTACCCCACTTGGGTTGCTCAAGTCGCACCCTCCATGACTCCATGAGATCCTGGCGGAGTATCGAGGTCCCATGGATGGGTCCCGGCTAGGAGACATACAGCCTCTCCGGAGATCGTGCGGTACCACCCTTATGGTTTTGACGGCCAAGGTTCGAAGTGGTCTGTTTAACAGAGTCACATTCCCCTTGATCGCCAACCTATCCGCCCATACGGGAGCCCCGTATATGGCCATACTCCACACGATCCCCAGGTAAAGTCTCCTTCAGGAAGCGTTGGGTCCCTTTAGGTTGGGCATCAGTCGCGACCGATGCCTGCGTCACCTTGGGGACCAAACTTCGGAAATGTGGTCCGAAGTTCCATCGGTTATCAAGTACGATCCCTAGGTACTTCATCGAGGGCTTGATGCCGATGCTAACGTCTCCCACATTTATGCTGGAACCTTCAGGTGGACCGTTCCGAGGTCTGTGAAAACACAGAACCTCAGACTTGTGCAAGGCCACCTCCAGTCCCAGCCGCCGTATCCAACCCACGACTTGAGCAACACCCATCGTGACCTTGAGTGCTGCCTCCTGGTACGTTGCACCCCGCGCCGTGACGAGGGTATCGTCGGCGTAGCACGTTACGCCGACGCCCCTAGGCAACGCACCCCGCAGTACCCAGTCGTAGCCGATGTTCCACAGAAGTGGCCCCAGGACCGACCCCTGCGGAACACCGCACGACACATCTCGCCGAGCTGGCCCGAGCCAGCTGGAGAAAGCTATGGCCCTCTCCGAGAGATAGGCCCCGACAATACGACAGAGGTAGAGAGGCGTTTCGTGATACACGAGCGCCTCCCTATCGCAGCTCCATGGCAAGGTGTTGAATGCGTTGGCGATGTCAAGAGACACCGCCACCACCACCTTGCACTGCGAGACTGCTTCCTCCGTCAGGCTCTTCACGCGCCTGATCGCGCTCACGGTGGAGCGTCCCCGACGGAAACCGTACTGGTTGTCCGCTAGGTCTGGACAGATGCTCGACGAGGCGTTCCGCGATAATTCGCTCAAAGATATGATTGTACACTAGAATCGAAAAAGAATGGAACATTTTTTAGATGAATTAGTTTATTGTGAAACTGCTTGATTGAATGAAATTGTGACACGGTTAGAGTTTGGGACCCTCAGCTATTTGTATTTTCCATACTGAGAGATTTTTTATGTGAGTCGAGAAAACTTTACAACTGGTTTGGAGGTGAATGCACAAGCTAGTCCAATATACTTACTATCAACAATGTCTTGCCATACGCATGAAGGTTTAATCATCCTCAAATGTAAACAATACCTGTCATTGTTTACCCTACACTCTATATCTATACAAAATCGTTAATAACCTAGGGGTACTAAGACACGAGCCTCCGTCACACAATCTGCAGATACACGTACAATACAAACATACAAAGGATACACAAACAACTGGGTTATTGAGACGTTTGTCTTCGAATCTACATTACTTACTACAAACACGATACAGCCCCTCAAGGGCCCAAAATAGGGTGAGTTATAGTTGTCGTAACATTACTCTTTATACTTTACGACACGATATTTTTATACTTCCTGTAAATAGAAATGTTTGTAAACGATTAACGGGGAAACCCGACACTGTGTCACACACACTTGAGTCTATATACTCGTACTTTACGAATATACTTTAGTAATCCAATAATATTGGTAAAAAGTGTTTTATTTCAACTCTTTCACTATTTAGAAACAATTCTAATTAAACTAAACTAATAAAAATCCACCGAGCCTTTTCCCAACGTAGTTGGGGTCGGTTTCCAGTCTAACTGCGATTTGGCTGAACTTCGATATTTCACGTGAAGCGACTGCCATCTGACCCGTACAACCCATGGGCGACATTGAAGTTCTGCAGTTAAACCGGTCGGATTTTTGATTTAGTTCTCCAACTACCCCTAACGACTGCCATAGATGTCCGTATGACAACTGGGACCGACGGCTTAACGTGCTCTCCGAGACACGGAGGGGTCTCAATGTCTTAAGAAATGGTCACCCATCCTAAGACCGGCCTGACTAGATGTTGCTTAACCTTTGCAATGTGTTAACATTGTCGGTTACCACTAGACCACGAGCCCCTCTTAAACTAAACTAATAATTTTAGTTTTTTTTCTGTTCAGTTTAATTTTGTGATTTTTATTGAATTGTAAATTATGTTCTTTAAAACAATTCATCAGGTTCGTGCTTTGGTTAAGTTAATCTATGTCACTCTATCATAAAAGTGCGATAAATCCAGATTATAAGGCTCGCTACCCAAGGGAGACATTTTAAGCACGTTTGCCGCAGTACCTACGAAGACTATTTTTACGAATCATTTGAAACAATACAAAATCTTTTCCCAAAAGTAACAAGTAAAGAGGATGCTATCGTATCGTACAATATGAATAGCCTTAGCGGTTATCCCTTTATTTCCTTTAGCCCGTGCATAATATGTAAAGCCCACGCACACACTTGATTGATTTTCACTAGATTGGGTTATTTCCTTCAGTACTCATATAGTGGACTGGAAATGTTTCAATTTTGAATAGCCTGTTTTCCCCTATAAATTCTTCAAGCCTACGGCCTTTGGTAAGATAGTCTTATGTTGATCTTTTGACTTGAATCTGCACTCCGTAGTATCAGCCTTAAGTCGGCACCTTGAAGATTTTTGTGTTTTTTGACTCACTGTATCTCTCAATCTGCGCAAGTAGGTATAATGATTTTCAGATATACATTATTTAAATAAAATAAAATAAAATAAAATAAAATAACGTTTATTATCTTTGAAATTTTTAGAAAATTATTTAGATTCGTCAAAAGTTGGTGTGACTCTACCGAGGGTTCCAAAATGCAACGAGACTGAGAAGAGCCCTCAAGAAACTCAGTTCGGTTTTTTTCCAAAATATTTCATCTTAAATCTAATACAGAGTTATTTAGAAAGGAGCAATTCGTGTTACAACCAGGCAGCCTTGTCATCTAAGAAATCATTAATACTATAATAAGCTTTATGGCACAATTTACGTTTTATTAATTTTTTAAATTTATTAACAGATAAATTTGCTATTTCGGTTGGCAATGTATTGTACATTCGAATAAAGTTCCCCGCAAAAGAATTACTCACTTTATAAAGCCTAAATTTAGGAACAGCCAGTTTATCCTTATTTCTTAAGTTTAGATTATGATTATCACTATTTTTCACAAATTTACTTTTGTTCTTGTGGGTATACAATAAAATTTCATAAATATACTGTGAATACACTGTAAGGATGTTAATATGCTTAAACTTATCTCTTAATGACTCCCGAGACCCCATTCCATAGATAGTCCGGACAGCCCTCTTCTGCAACACAAAGATGCATTCAATATCGGCAGCGTTACCCCACAGTAGTATGCCATATGTCATGATACTGTGGAAGTAGCTGAAGTAGACAAGACGCGCCGTTTTAATGTCTGTAAGTTGTCGGATCTTTTTGACAGCATAGGCTGCTGAACTAAGCCTGGCCGAAATTTTCCCGATATGAGGCCCCCATTGCAATTTGGAGTCTAACGTTATGACAAAACAATGGTAAGTAAAATGTTTTAAGAAAAAACTTTTTATATTATATAATAGCATTAATTTTTCGCAGAATCAAAAAGACAACAAAACGTCGACAATTGTTTCGCCTCTAAACGAGGCATTATCAAGACTGTCTCAGAGAGAACAGCAAAATTCGTGGTTGGAATGTGTTTGCTTATAAGTAAACGCGTGCAAATTTCATTATCGCGATGTAGGATTCTTTACAATAACTAATGTGGGTAGAAACCTCAGATCATGCTAAGTTCCAAAAATAGGTATTTACCAATACTTGACCTGTCTTTTGATAAGTTGCATAGAAAACCCAAATGACACACACAAACCAACAACAATTAATGTGTCTGTCTGTTCGCAAACAGATTAAGTAAAGGAGATGTGTGAAAATCTATTTGTTCGTTGAGTAAGGTGTCCGCATCTCTTCTAACTATTTCTAGCCTTTCCCAAACACTTAACTTGAACCCTTTCTCACATAAACGTAAAACTTTAAAAGTGTTACTATTGTTCAAGGAATGACCAGTGTCAAGAAGATGCTTCGCGAAGAGGGACTTTTCAGGACAACCATTGCGGGACGCCGCTCTATGTTCCTTATATCTAATATCGAAGGACCTGCCAGTCTGTCCCACATACTTCAAACCACATTCATCACAACTCAACAAATAAACACCTGATCTGCGTGAGACCGACACCGAATCCTTGCCATTACATAGCTCCCTCAAGGTATTCTGAGTTCTAAAAGCAACAAATATACTTCTTTTCCTCATGATCTTAGCTATACTCAACGAGACAGGACCCACGAACGGCAAACAGGCCGTGTACTTCCTAGGTGGATCTTGAATCGGATATAATAAATGAAAACTAGCCTTTCTTCGTTTTTTATTTAATAATGAGTGAACCATTCCTACGTCATAGCTATTACTTTGTGCTATGTAGCAAATGATGGACAATTCTTCACCAAATGCCCGTGGGCTCAACATTTCTAACGTTATGCCCAGAAAGACAGTGTCATCGACCAATTCTATTATATCATCCCTAACCTTAACACTGGTTTTAACAAGTCTTACATTAGGTAAGGTGAATCTTACACATTTAGTTTTATTTTCATTTAAAAATTAATTATTAGCACAAAACCAGTGGACTATCCTAGAGAGGGTAATGTTTACATCGTAAAGTTCGCGCTGTCCACGTTTAACTTTAAATATTAAAGAAGTGTCATCAGCAAACAAAACTACCTCGTGGTCGTCTCTTATGAGGTGAGGGAGATCATTAATATATACTAGGAAAAGAAAAGGTCCCAAAATTTAACCCTGCGGTATTGCTACAGGAGAACCAGGTGACTGTTTACCATTGATCACTACTTTCTGGACCCTATCACTTAAGTAAGAATTGACGAAATTCAAGGCCGTCCCCCGGATTCCGTAATGATCAAGTTTCTTAATTAAAGTCTGGTGCTGAACGCAATCGAAGGCCTTAGATAAGTCACAGAATACACCATAAGCATCATATGACTCATCCCAGGCCCTGTATATACACTCTAATAATTTAATTCCGGCATCAGTGGTGGACCGACCACGAGTTAAACCGAATTGTTTTGTATGTAATAGTTTATTAATGTTAAAGTGATTTTGCATTTGATTAAGCATAATTTTTTAAAAAAATTTACTAAATATAGGTAGCACAGAAATGGGACGGAAATTGGACGGATCTGAAGTACTACCCGATTTAAACAGGGGAATTAATTTACTAGATTTCATTAAATCAGGGAACACACCACTATCAACACAATTATTAAATATTATTACTAGTTCAGGAGCAACCATTTCAACAAAAGAATTTACTAAATACACAGATATGCCCCAGAGGTCAGCTGTTTTCTTGATATTTAAAGATTTAAAAGTTTTTAAGATGGTGTTTATGTTAACTTTACTGAATTTAAATATAACGTTACAACAAGGAACGTTTGCTTTTAACAAAGATTCTGCAATGGGGGTTGAAGAGCCTAGGGTTTTTGTCAAATCTACAGGAATTCGGGAGAAAAAATTTTCAAATTCGTTAGCGACCTCGAAGTCTGATGTTGTTATTTTACCATTTATATTAAGTTTAAAATTATTATCATTTAATTTTTGTTGACCTCTTTCCGCGTTTATAATTTTCCAAGTAGATTTAACTTTGTCTGCACTATTGAGAATTTTATCACTTATAAATTTTGATTTAGCTGCTAAACAATCTGCTTTAAACTTTTTTGAATAAGTTTTAACATAATCTAGAAATTCAACTGATCTATTAAGCTGTCTTTCTGAGTAGAGTTCATAAAGTTTTTATCTACTTTTGTGTATACCCTCAGTGGCCCATTCACTCAAAGTAGGACTATCACTAATCATGACATCCTTAGACTTGAATATGGAGTTGAACTCGTTGTAAAAAGAATCAAAAAATAATTTATGCATTACATTTGGATCTAAGCCAGTGTCTAAGAATGGAATTTTATTGGAAAGTCCAACCCTCATACGTTCCAAGCGGTCACCAGTTATTGGTCTACATAATATTTTACGTTTTATAACTTTTTCTTTAGTGATTTTAAAAGATGCTATTTGCCCAAATCTAGCCCGAATCTAGCTTTTTTATAACACTTTTACTTTCTGGCAACATATCGCTGTATATATTATCCAGGCAAGTGGCTATTGTAGCACAATATCTAGTAGGCTCCAAAAATAAGTTTGTAAGATTGTGTGATTTAAATAAATTTAAAATATTATAACTCATAGGCGTATTAACAAGTAAATCGACATTAAAATCACCACAAACTATTAGGTCCTTATTAGTTTTTCCAAGTTTACATGGAACTTTGTCAATAAGTTCCTCAAATTCGCAAAAGGGTGAGGTTCCAGGTTTATACACGCATACTACTGTGAATTGCTCCATTTCCACGCAAGACAGTTCGACTTTACACTCTAGAGAAAGAGACACAATATCTTTCCATTCTTTAAATTTAAGTTTTTTATTTAATAAAATCAAAGATCCCCCCGTACTGTGGTCACCCTGCAGAATGCACTACCAACCCGGTGATTACTGAAATTGAAAATGAGCTCATTCGACTTACGCATATGTTCTGTAATACAAAAAATATCAATATTATCTGAATTCATTAACAGTTCCAACTCTAACTCTTTGCCATGTGTTAAACAACCAATATTTTGATGCCCTATGTTGATATAATTTACATTTTTTGATTTGGTTTGATTTGGAGGGCATTTTTTAACATAATTAATATTTGTAACTAAATTTAATTCAATTAATTGATTATGTCTGCTAAAGGGTAATATTGCCTCTGTTGTCGTAGAACTTAATTTAAATTACTTGGAACAGATTCCAAAGTCTTAACACTAAATCTACATTGCTCAATAGAAGCAGTTTTGTCAGCCAAGTTCATGGCTGAAGTGTAAAAATAATTGAATAGCAAACTCGCTATTTGTCTCTTATAATGCTTTGGTAGAAAATACCTACCTTTGTTTACATAAACAATATGTTTGTTATCGTTAAACTTACTGTCAGAAGTTGACAAATTGTATTTATATACAGTTCTCTTAAAAACAGAATTAAAGTCAATCACATGGAATTTATTATTATATTGGCTAGTTAAATTGAGTTGTAAATTTATCTTATATCTAAGAGAATTTTCCACGTCTGGCACACCTTTTATATATGGCAATGTAAACATTACTACATGTTCAACATTTAAGTTTTGCATTTTGTCAAAGTATAGGGATAGTTCATTTTTGTTAATTTTACCCCTGTTTGAGCAGAAAATAATTATTTTACTGTTTGAGTCAAAATTATATTCTAATATCTTTTGCATAATTTCATTTAAAGATGCACCTGGATAACAGTTATTAATAATTGAATAACAATTTGAATTACATTGTTGTATCAGAAAAGAACCAAAATCAGTTCCAATATCATCACTAAATAAAATTAGTTTAGTATAACCAGTATGACTATTACTTTTTACACTGTCACACAATTCATACACTAATGAAGTAGAAGGGGAGCAAGTTGTAAGGGAAGCCTGGTGCTCCAAAGATTGAGGAGGACTTCTGCAGTTGATGTTGCACGAGTGGTTATTTATAAATCTATTAAGGCGCTCAGTATTATAATTAGATGTTTTGAGTACCTTATCTATACTTGATGAACACTTATTAAAGTCTTTTAGAGACCATTCATATTTTTTAGTTACATACTATAATTCAAATTGCAATTTTTTTATTTGTGACTCTAAGCGTTGTGTGTCAGTGTAATATTTTAAATGACTTTGTTTAAGTTCTAACATAGATAATTTAGCTTGTGTCTTAATTTTAAACTAGAGTTAACATTTTTACACTTTTTGATTAAGATTCTATGATATTTTAATTGTTTCTTTGATTTTAAAATGAATTTCTTTATTTTTAGTTTTAGTTTATTCCTGCTGCAAAAATAAACTGGCTTGTCCAGTTGGTATGAACTGTCATTGGTAAGATCTATAGTAGGCAAGTCCAGGTTTGGAACTGTTGCAGAAGGAACAAACTGCGGAGTACCACTCATTAGCTCGTTATAAAGGTTATCCGTTTGTTGGACTACGACTTGTTTGGCAGCTGACTCCAGGTGTAAGATGTGCCCCTGGGCATCCCGTAGCTCCTGTTCCAGCAAGGTAGTCCTCCTCAAAGTCCCTTCATACTCGTCACTGCACTCTTGAAACCTATCTACTATTGATTGAAGGTGGTTCCGCTGCATTACAATTTCATCATAACTAATATGAAGCCTAGCTAGTTCAGATTTTAGTTTTTTACTATCGTCTAAAGCACCTATCAACAAGTTTTCATTTTCTTCTCTTTCTTTTTCTAATTGTAAACAGAGCTCTGTTTTAGATTTAAGTTCCTGCAACACCAGCTGAAGTTTGGGCTCCTCCTGCTGGCGGGATAAGGCTCTACGGCCTCGGGTATTCATATTCTCGACAAATAAGTGCAATTAAACGCAATTTAGAAAATACAAGTAGGTAGTTCGAGGCTATGTTAGGTACCGGTAAATTAAAATCAAAACTTTTCTGTACTTACGAAAATAGATCGCCTGTTTTCAATGTTGAGTATATGAATAAACACGTATAATAAAATAATTTTACCTATTATAGGAGAAACATTATGTATTTACGTGAAATAACATTGAACAATACGGTCAGCTGATTCGTCACTTTTTAGCTTATTTTTACACTAATATACACAAAATTCTTTGAAATGATTATTTTTGCACTACTATTGTGATGATATTGGAGTTATCTGATGTAATTTGTATTTATTTCACTAATAAATTTACAGGAGCTAAAATTTTACGACTGTTCAATAGTGTTGCCCTTTATAATAGTTTAATAGTTTAATCATATAAACTAAAGTCTGAACAAGCTGAAAACACATTTTCTGATAATTTTCTCGATAGAAAATTAAGCCAAAGTAGCACGTCTATTATCTTTTTTTGTTTAGTGTAGATAAACAACAACATATTAGATGCTGAAACTTGACCACAAGAAAGGTATTCAACTGTATTAATGTCTGTAAACGAAATTTTTAACAAATATTCTGTACTTTTTGTACAAATGGAGGAAATGAATTTGGCACTTACGCCGTCTATAGTTCTGGCGCGCGTACACTACCCCTTTCTCTTTCAACACTATACGGAAACTAGCGCTCTATTCCTTTCCCAATTTGCGATCAGTCGTCCGCTACCTTTGCCAGCGAGCGATTTTATCTTTTCCGAGGATTTAAAAGGTTTCGCCTTAAAGAGTTATCACCAGTTTTCTCAGTCATGCTCAATTAATTGCCTGTAGACTTACTACCTACGAGTACAAACAATTTTGCACATCTGAAGGCACGGTATTCTATTCTTTTCTATTCTATTCTGTTCTAAGTACGAAATTAATTCTCGCGTAAACAATATAAAGTAGGTAGAAACTGAAATTATTTTGGAATAATAAATGTTTTATGTTTATCAATTTAACGACACACTATACGACAATGTACATAGCTCATATTATAATAGAATTTCCTGAAACGAGCAATCTTAGACTGGATCATACGCGATGGTAGATGTCGATACGGCACGCACTGTGTCCGTTCCCACAGCCGAGCCGTTAGCCCGTTTGCGTCGCACACTCGCACCCCGTCCGAGATTATAATCTGTTCCTGGTTCCGATTGTTAAAATTGTTCAGTAATTGTATTCAGATGCCTCGTAGACAAATATTTATTATTCTAAAGTGATTCATTGACAAGTCTTTGTCGTGAACATAACGATTGTTATTGTTAACCGCTGCGCTGCGGGCCAGGGGTCGAGTACGCAGACAATTTCGGATTGTATCTAACTTGATCTGATTTGATCAGTTTTAGAATAACTAATAAATAAAGTTCGTTTTTGTACAGTAACAGATATAATTTATCATATTACGAGTATAAAACAAGGTTGATTCCGTTCGTTTGTATGCTTAGATCTTTAAACTACGCAACGGATTTAGATGCAGCAGTTTTCACAAATGTATAGAGTGGTGTTTGTGTATATAATTTGTCAAGCGGGCGAAGCCGCGGGCGTCCTCTAGTAAATAAATAAATGGTTTGTCATGTTGTGGCAAACCTTTGAAATGACAAAAATTAATGCTCTACTTTGTGAATTTTGAGAAAAGCAAAATACCTTCCTTATCTGGGAAATGTAATAATGCTACTGTAATGTAAGCAAAGGCACTAGAACACAACATCACTATGTGTGCTATAACATTGTACAACATTGAACACTGTTACGACCTGGACCTGTTACGACCAAACCATATCGAAATCGGCGCATAATCCTTCAGTGTTGCATGTACCAAGGTATGTGCTACTCGAGGATTATGCGCTAAAATTACTTAATTTTGTGGGTAACCAGTAACTACCACTATTAAGAAAATCTTTAACGTGTTTCGTGATGGCCATCTGGTAATCGCTAGAGTTGTTCTATTTGTTTTTATAATAGTATTGATCTCTGAATCATTACTGTCTAAAACACGTGGGTTCAAGAGATGTGGCTTTCGTATTAAACAATGAGTACCTAACTGTACAACATGCCATGATCAATGGAAATAGATAGACAATAAAGGTCTATAGTCCAGTAATGCACCGCCACACTACTGGCCGCTATCGTCCCATCCCATCACTCGCCTATAGCACAAGCCCAATCAATTGTAAACCGCACGATTGTCAATCAATTAGTTGCGTTGTGAGGTAGCCAATTAACCACCAACTGTGCTCTATGTAAAGATTAATTCCACTGGCTGTTTAGAATTTATGGCCTACTAATATAGAATAACATATAGAAATATATAGGCTTTATCAACATCTGGTTCTCTCTAGGTACTGGTTGGCTATGAATTATTCAGATGTGTAATATAAGTGCCACTTACACTTCAAATATACCTAAAATTGAAACTTCGTTGCATAAATGAAGCTTCCCCGCACATTCCAACTTCATCGCGTAGGTACTTACATAGTGTTGAGTGCTTACAGCTTATCAAACTTTGTAATACAGCCAACTTGGTTTATTTTGAGTTCGTATTTTTTCACCTTAAACTACAGGATCAAACTGTCATAAATCTCGACTCAAATTACTCAGTTACCCGTTTATTTAGACTCATTTTCAAAAACAGCCAGACAGCAAGTTGACAAACTGAGAACACTGAATGGTTGTGTTGCAAGTACCTACACAAAAAAGTGAACATAAATTCGTGTGTAGATAAGTGTGTTGAGGAGACCCGCATCCAATCGAGATGTCGCACGATCGGTGATCGTTATCATGCGATTGTCACTCCAATAGATTACAATTTGAAATTTCGAATACAATAGAATCGATGTTTATGTTATAACGAGCAGTTTGCTATCTCGAATACATAATTGGAAATGATTGGATGAATCGAAATTGTTGTAATTTTTTTGGGGATCTATTCATAAAAACATGATGCATGTTATCCTTTTAGAATGTTGTAAATAAATTGTAGGGTATCAGATTGTTCTATTACGTATAACTGTTTTTCAGTTTTTGTCGAAGACACTCCATTAACGCTGTAGATAGACGGTAATAGATACCTACTGCTATATGCTGGTTATTAGGTGTAAAGTCTGACTCAGAAATGACAGATATATTAATCAATGATATAGGTACTTCGCCATAATGTAGACACATACCTATACCGACCGTAAACCTAAATTAGTTGTCGGTCGGTATCCATACGGATGCAGTAATTGGTGGGTCATAAACAACCCGTCATTAAGGGTGTGTTATCCGAGTGCGGCGTATAGTGGTGCCAGTATTGGACAATGTGACCTGCGACATTTGGCACTGCGCCGACTATTACTGATACCGATAACTACCACCGCTGCCACTACAAATGCGGATTGGAGAAGTTGCACACTAGCAACTTGTCCACAGTTTTTAAGCACCAATCTTTATTAATTAGTGGGTTAGACTATGAACACAGTTGGTGCAATCTAATCAAATCGTCGGGGATTCATAGGGTACCTTTGATATTATAATCGTGGTTAAATTTCTTTAAGAATACATTTTTTTTATTCACGGATCTGAATAGAGACAATGCTCTCAGGTATTTTTTTTTTAATTCCGCGAGACAGCGGCCTCTCCCATGTCCATGTGCAGTGGCGCCCGTGCTCTCAGGCATAGACTCATGTAACATGAGTGGAGAGCGGTCTCTCTTAGGTCTCTACTCATGTGCCCATGTCTTGGAAGAAGGAGTCATTGGATGACAAATTTAATGTTTCTTTAATCTAGCGAATAACATACTCAACACGGCTTCGAACTTCGCTGACCCATTGTTTTTATGGTTATATGTATATTACAAAGATCAGTATTTCAAAACCACACAATGTTTGAGTGTAGTGTAGTTATCATTTGAGTCAGACTTTATGACAACAAGAACTATAAAGTAAGTAATAGTGTCGCCAAAGTTGTCAACAAAAAGTTGCCGGTCTGCAGCGTGTAACTAGGTTTTGTCTTTATTTACGCAATAAACCTACGTCGGTTTATTACTACGTCGTACTAACGTGGAGGCTGTGTTTTTATCTGTACTCTAGTTGGTAGCTTTTATGGGACAGCGGGAAAAAAGTTTGTGGGCTCTAAGTTGAAACGTGTTGAAGTTACTGTGAAATGAAGTGATGAGAAAGAAAATACTTTAAAGATAATGGTAGTGTAGGCAATCACCGGATTTCTTGCTGAGAAGGTAGACTATCTAGTAAATTATTTATCTAAGGCTCTCGTAATCGGTTTGTGATTTATTCATACATATGCAGGAACTATCATGACGCCTATATCCCCCAAATGTTAAGATTTTTTGATGATATTGCAATTACCGAGCTCAATAAAAAATACATAACCACTCTGTACCTAATCCAAACCAAATTCCAAAAGCTAGAACAGGTGTTACATACTACTAAATACTCGTAGAATCTCCGCAGTCTTTAGTAGGTACCTAAACTAAAGAATTTAATTCTAGAGGTTTTGATGCAACTCTTTTGAAAACATGAAGAGTATAAATTGTAGACAGTCAAACTCCTAAATGTATTTTGTAATTACGACACACACATGGATAAAAAGATCCCATTTGATGTGTTCTGACAGTTGACAAAGCGAAACTATTACGATAATGTCTGCGTCCATCAATTTTCTCTTCACATTAATGTAACAGTCCGGGCTCCGGGTGTTCGATCGAGGCGCGTCAAGCAAATCGACGGTTACCCGGCCCACTATCTAAACAGACCATCTCATTTCCCTCATGTACCACTTTAAGCCAATATGGCACCTATTTCAAACAAACCGATCGTGCTACAAAGCCAACCATTAACTTAATACTCATATAAATAGTGTGATTTCCGGGAAACTGTGTATCGTTCCTTAAACCCGGGATTGCCGGTGATGGGATCAATTTGTATAGCCTCACATGTAAACTGCCCATTGTACAAATTACGACCTTATTATTTGTTAGTAAGGATAGGTTTGGTTTAAATAGATTCTCAAGTCACAATAAACTGGATGGAGTTTCAAAACGACCATTACAGTTTGTTCCTTAATTCGTCTCGAGGAGCTTCGTGCGGTCAGTGTTCATGTGTCAAATGTGATGGAGGGTGAGAACATACGAGAAGGAGGGCAGGGAGGGGTGGGGGTGGTATTTGGTCGTTATTTCTGCGCATGAGATTGAGTATGCCAAGGCCTTTTTTCCAATTTATGAGTTTGTCCGAGGGACACGTAGATACCGATGTTACGTTTTGTAGACTTATTACATCACTTACTTACTTAAAGACTACTTCAATACGAATCTAATACGATACGAGTTACTTACTATTAATCTTTGATTACGACATTACACACAACACAGGTCGCAGGTGTCGCAAGGATCTTCAAATGGCCACGCCGGCACCGCCGCGGTTGTATTTTCACTGTATTTAAGTTCTTAAGCCGGTGTCCTGAACTTATCATTTCCAGGGTGTACCCGGAACGCCCGACAATGAACGCTGGAGAGGTAGTTTAGAAAATGTTAAAATTAATTATGACATTATAATAATGTAGGTAGTTATAATACCTGTTCATTTCTTAATACATAAAGTCCTCACTTATTAGTACTCTGCTCTTTACTATACTATTACCTTATGTAAATGTATCTAACATTACGAGTATACCATAGAACTGCTCTTCATAGTTAACAAGTTGTCGGCGGTGCATTTTATCGCTTTATTATATTTTACACGAATCTATAAAATGTGGTTTTAACTTGTCTTTAATTCGTGTCGGAGAGATATCGCGTCTGTTGACATCACTTTACGACGACTATTCGACTGGTCACTGTCTCTGCTTTATTGCTAGAAAAGTATTTTATTGTCCAATCAGGGATTCCTTGAACCCTGTTCTCTCTATACTTCTATACTTATCTCACTGACTCATATTATAAAGAGGAAAGATTTGATGATTGTTTGTTTGCACTAATAGGCTCTGTACCTACTGAATCGATTTTGAAAACTTCATGTTATGTAGCTACGTTGTCGCTGAGTAACATAGGCTTCTTTTTATCTAGGTTAGGTGTTCCTACGGGCTTCGGGAACTAGACAACTATGTCACGCGAGTAGAACTGCATTAAGCAGCTAGTACGAGTATGATATAAGATATCTGAAGGAATTTAAATAGTAGGAATTAAAAATTCCTTTGAAAACTATCTGTATTACTCTTATTAAAAACCAATATTTATAGGTAACCATTACACATCAGACCTACTTAATGTTAAGTTTTGCAAAATTCTGATGAATTCTCTGACTTAACAACTTAAGTAGGTCTTTTTTGTATTCTTTACAGTTCACTAATAACGTCAATACAAAATCCCAACAAGCTGTCGCTGCACAGAATACCTAATACTGAAATTCAGAACTGCAAAATATCAATAGGAATAAAGCAAAAAAATCTGCTACCAAGTTCTCATAAATATATTAATTTAATTTTACAATATGAATCACAAGAAAGTCTTGGGTTGGACTCGAACCATCAACTCGTTTTGTGATTCATATTGCAAAATTGTATAACAAAAAGTTAGCATAAATCGTTTACAGTTAATAGCAGTGTGGGATGGAGTTTGGTCATCATCATCAGCAACTAGACAACCGACTTATTTTTTAACCGACTTGAAAAAAGGAGGAGGTTCTCAATTAGACTGAATTTTTTATGTTTGTTACCTCATATCTTTCAACTGGCTGAATCTGATACTTTTTTGTTGAAATCTACTGCATCCCAAAGGGTACCATTTCAATTTGGTCCCATTCCGACAACAATTTGGTGCAATTCCGGTAATTTGTAGTCAGGTATTGTATCAATATTTGGCGTGTATTTAATATACATAATATCATAAAAGAAGAGATAGTATCGTAATCAATTGCTGCCTTATTGGCGACTGCGTGTATTATAGTTTTACTTTTTACTTGATTTTAGGGTACTCCAGCTGTGGTTACAGGCTGCGTGACCGGAGTACACACAGACAACCCTAGTCAATTCGTCAGGCAATAAAAGGTGCGTACCTACTTAGGTAGGTATATTAAATAGCTATCTACGTCATGTCCGCGTTAATTCCCGTTCCACATGGAGGGAAATTACCGTAAATATTGTAATAACAGAATTTAACTAAAAGAAGACTTTATTTTATTTATAAACAATTTTAACTGCCATCACAGATTTTTAAAACTTACTTGGATGAACCGGGAATCAAACCAACTGAATTGTGGCATGGTATAGGGTCACACTGCATATAGTGCCTAGTTCCCATATGCAACAAGCTCTGTTAGGTTTGAAAATAGATGACGTTGTTGGCAAAAGGCCCAACGTATTTTTCATTAATTTTTAAATTTCGTATAAACCAGACAATTAAAATTATTTGCAAAATTCAACTCTAACTTTGTATAATGTCGGTTGTAAACATGTAGTGAACAATTAAAACAAATAAGACAATAAATTTGAAGTTACTGTCACTTTATTATAATAAGTTTTAAGATCGAACAATATCTTCTGAAATTCTGATTAAGAACAAGTCGTAAACCAGCAAAGTGGATATAACAATGGTAAGTAAAAATTTTTTTAAGAAAAAACTTTTTAGCATTAATTAATAGCATTAATTTTTCGCAGAATCAAAAGGACAACAAAACGTCGACAATTGTTTCGCCTCTAAACGAGGCATTATCAAGACTGTCTCAGAGAGAACAGCTTTTGTTGTCCTTTTGATTCTGCGAAAAATTAATGCTATTAATTAATGCTAAAAAGTTTTTTCTTAAAAAAATTTTTACTTACCATTGTTTTGTCATGGATTTTCGCCAAGTAACGCCTGTTTCTATCCAATATTTTAAAGTGGATATATTTAATACTCCTATTATCCATAACGCATAATTCAGTAATAAAGGCAGGCTAGGTGTACTAACAAAACAATCACTTGATCAAGTTATATTCTATTCTATTCGTTGAACGTAAGCGATCACGATCAATGATTTATAGCGATCTCAGATTAAGTATTAACATAATTCAGGAGGACCGAATCGTGTATTAATTGATAATTTCTTGTACAAAACATTTACATAATAAAGACATAATCTTACAATTTATAACAGTATCCGTTCTCTCCTATCTAATTAATATTGTGTTAATTGTTATTTATGACGCTTATTTACGAGATTTAAACATTTAAATGCATTGGTGATGAGTATTTTAATCTCGTGAGTATAAACATGTATCTATTACATAGTCATTCCTCTGCGTGAGATTGCCGGATTAATAGAATCCCCGTGAAAAGATATTAGCTGTGAGTTTTCTTCTATATCTCGTGTCCTCAAAGTAAGGTGGTGAGGTGTGTAGATTGTATATAGCAGTAGGCTTACCCTGTACATTTGTCTACCTGTGCCTATAGTATACTTTATCGTTTACTAGGAACACGTAGTATGGTTTTTATCAATTATCTGACATCTCGTGTAATGTCTGTGTGTAGTTTAACGTCTATTTTTTATATTTTTAATTTATTTATGGATTGTTTCAGTGGCTCGGTTGGTTGAAGTTCAGATCTACTTGAGACTGCTACCTCAGAGTCTCGCGTTCGGTCCTCGGTATTGTACGATCTGGTAATATTTGTCTCGAATGGTGCTTCTCTACGTAGGTATATAAAGTACAAGTACATAAGTATTTATGTCAGTTATCTAGTTTTCATAGTACTCGTAGGTACATAGTATACTTAGTTTCAAACTAGATGACTTGTGCTAAATTGTCTTAACATTTTCTTTATTATATCTCTCTGAAGAAGAAGGAAAAGAAAATACTCATCTGATGTCAAGAACATCTGTACCTTAGGGTTCTCTAATGACGTTTGCAGGCAAGTCGTCTAGACTGTCTGCCTGTATTTAGTGTCTACGACAGTTTTAATTGACATAATCTGTGAGTGTTGGCTCTTGGAATATACTTTAGGCAAAAAATGGCCGAAACTGTCACAACGAAACTAAGATTTTAAATTAAAGGAGACTATTTCGCACAAGTCTTTTCACCCATCATAAGTTAACACCAAAAAGCTTAGGATGCAGCAAATAACAGACACGTCCAATGGGTGTTCTCAAAAGCCATTCATTGTTGGACCCTTGGTCTCTATGGTGCTCAGCCTCCATCGGTGTTGGTGCATTAATCATCTGAAGGCGGATCCGGATGCTGAGTTTTTATTACCACTCGAGGGCTCCGGGGATCAATGATGTTGACACATTCAAGAGAATATTCAGTAGTATAAGTCTGTACCGACTTGTGGTTAGTTAGACTACTACTTTATATATCAGTATTAATACTGAATGGAGTCAGGCGTTACCTGGCGAAAGTCCATGATAAAACAATGGAAAATATGATGTCTCAAAGAGCTGTTCTCTTTGAGACAGTCTTGATAATGCCTCGTGAGTAGGTGAAACATATGTCGACGTTTATAATGTCTTCTATTTAGCGAAATCATTGCAATTATCTAAAAATTCAACATCATATTTTCCATTGTTTTATCAGTATAAATATTTTAAATAAACTAATAGAATCAAATTGTCTTTATATGAAATGTCGTAATCCTTTTTTGTGAACTTTGAAACAAGTCCAAGGAGAAAAACCAAATAAATCTGTGGGTATAGGTACAATTGTTATAAGTATTTCAGCAGGCATATTATACACCCAACAACTTACGCCACGCGGCACACTTACACTTATAGGGTACACTTATGCGGCAGGTGTACTAATTGCAGGCAAGGTTGGCTTGGGTGACTAAGATATTGGTGGGAACCTAATAAATGGACAACGTCCCTAGTTGTTGGGCGTATAATATGCCTGCTGAAACAGATTTGATTGGTTGTGTGTCATATAATGTATTTCTTTTCACAAATGCAATTTATTTGTTTCTCTGCGCTTCAACTGAGTTGTGCCAGTAGCCAAGGGGTGTTATTCGGTCGAGCAGAGATAGCCTCCGGACTCAGATGATTTAGTGTTCTCCTGACGTGTGATGAAACCACCATGATCTGCAGCCTACGTACGTACAAAACATAAAAAAACTCTGATAACAAGTATGAAAGAACCACGCGGTTTCCTTTTGTAACATTGTGTACTTGATTAATGGTGTTATATGTACTGACGTTGTAGGGTAGATGCGTATATCATTTACTTTTTAAATTTTTGTTGTGCAAAACGTTCTTGGCCAAAACTGGGTAAGTTTGAAATTAGTAACATAATATGGCTTAGTCATTACAACTCACCCGGTGGCGGACTTTGATAAAACGCTCCTTCGAAATTAAAGATACTGGTGCAATCCCGGACCTGCTAACCTTAGACCAACAGGGACCAAATTCGTTGCTCTATCCTGGCTAACTAAAAATAAAATAAAATAAAATCTTTTTTTGGTTAAAAATATTTTGACAACTTCCTTTTATTTACCATTATTTTTATATAATTTAATATCTCTAAAAAGTTCCAATATATTAGTTGATATTTTAATCTGAGACCCTTTATAGTATACAGGTGTCCCAAAACTCGAAAGATAATCTGGGACCAGATGAAAGGCTCACTATTCACTCAGTTCAGCGATAATAGAACCACTGCGTTCGATCCATCTGTCAGGATATTCTTGACAGACTGTCAGCGTCACTAACTATCTCATTCTATCACTTTTGTTCATCACACACACTCGAGACCCCGATCTGTTAATACAAAAAAGTATCAATTATTATTTTTGAAATGAGCTCAATTTGCAAAAAAATAAGAAATAAAATTTTTAATAGCACGAAAAGTGGCTAATGTTGCACTATTTTGTAATCTTGATTAAATGCGCCATCTTCAGAAATAACTTGCCAAGGGTAGTGTAGTACATTTTTTTTTCAAAATGAAGTGTCAAAGTTAACTAACTATATTTTTGTGAACCATGACTCACTAAAACTTAGCTTATTTTATTAAATTAACAATGTTTTTTGCATTAATTTGTAGTTGTGATTAATAGCATCGTTAATGAAGATTACGAAATTAAAAAGATCACAGCGAAATTGTGACATTGATGATCACAGGACTTAAAAATGCGACCAAGGGTGTCGAATTTCAACTTTTTTGAAAAAATGTCTATTATTGCTGAACTGAGTGATACGGATTTTTTTTTCCCAGAACTGGTGTAACTTGGTCTTTCATCCGGTCCCAGATTATTGTTGAGTTTTGGGACATCCTGTATATAAGAGCTTTTCACTAAATGTATATGAAAGCATAGGTAAGACCTATCACGGTACTTATAAATTTCTTTCAACGGCAGATAGGTGATGTTATAAGAAGTAAGTTAAGTTACATTATCCGGGGAACGTGTTTTCGAGGGAATTGTGAACCAGAAAACCATTACACCCGGGCGAATCCGTGGGCATTTGCCGGTTACTAATAGATTTTCTGGCCAGTACATGACTACGCCAAAACTCATTTATACAAAGTGGAATCTTCCCGATTTACTTGTCTTGTAAGGTCAAGTACTCTTAGAACATAACAATATTATATGTATATTGTCGTTTGTAACCGTTCTTTATCTCAACAAAATATTTTCCACATAAGCTACGATACATCACGACCGAATGTTGCCATATTAACATTTATACATGGAAATCAAAGTCAACTCACAAACGAAAATATACGATACGAATCTAGTATGACATTTCTAAATCATACATATTCTACGTGTGGGTGTATTTATGTATTATGCCGTGAACAACTCTCGCAGCAAATCCGCCAGCTGACTGCATTAATAGCATAACCCTATTATACTCGTATGTCTGTAGGGAAATGTTCAAAACTAGAAGGATTTGACGCATTCCACAGAGTTGTATTACTGATTGATTAAGTTTATTGAATGAAGGAAATCATTGAGTTGTGTTGGCTGGTGTTTAGCTCCGGGACTTTCTACTTCAATACATCTGTAGAATAGGTTAAAGTACTTGTAAATTACGTATTCTCGTTTGAATTAGGTTTACACACACAAAATTACGCCTATGTCCCTGAGAGGGTAGGCAGAGGTGCATTACACACTTACATGTTGCCAGTAGTTGGTTGATCTTTTTAGATCGGACACTATTACAATATTATAAAATCGATAAACCATTATGTCATCTAAACTATTCCAACAGCTAGGACTGATGTTAGCTGCAATCTCTGCAGTCTGGACATTTAGGTAAAGTCTAGTAAAATCTGAGTATAATAGTAGTCTAAACGATCTTCTTGTCAAGGGTTAATTAAGTAAAGACTTAACCCTTGACAAGGAGAGAGCTGGTTCCTTAAACTCCCGAACAGCGTCACAGGTTCCGTAGTTAAAGTCTCGGAACCTTTATAGTTTCGTCATGTCCGTCCATCCCTGGCTTTCCTCCCAAACGGTTAGTGCTAGAAAGATGAAACCTTCTCTAAGTTGCTAAGACATTATTTTAATTTGGATGTCCGTTTGCGAGGTATTCTACTTTTAAGTGCAAATTTTGTTTGTTAAAACAGAATGTGCCCCCCCTTAAAATCTAAACGGCTAGCTCGAAGAACCTGAAAAAAATCAGAATGGTAGTCCATATGATGAACTTTGAAGGAAAGCTATAACGGACCAGATAACTTGGTTAGTATAGGAGTTATAGAGCCTATAATGGATAACCCTATATTATGCGTGGCCCGACACGCAATTGGCCGGTAATTTTTGTTTAATCTTGCGGAACAACAGATACTTTCTCAACTAAAAAATAATACTCTACAATTTTTCATGTGGCTTTCACCAGTACATAGAGCGCTTTATCAAGAAGGAGAATGTGAAGTTAAGTTTCCGTTGAGCTAGTCAAATGTCAAAATTTGCTCAACTTCAAATTCTCAATTCAGAAACCAGCCGTAAGTCTTCATAGATTTATTTTAAACTAGCAAACACTAGCGACTTCGCTTTCTTACGTTATTTTTGCTACAAAAATGTACGCTACAATCAATAGGAGCGGAGTAACAATGAAAAATCATTGTTACTCCGCTCTTATTGATCGTAGCGTGATGTAATCAATTTTTCAAAACAAAAACAATCAAATCTTTTGTCTTTATAAAATTGGTATAAATAAAAACTAAAATCCCGAAGTCTTGAGAGCCCTTGTAGACTTGTCAAGTCAATTTCCGATAAAACAAGACGCAGGAAAAGTGTACAAGGAAAAGGTACCAAGAAAGGGTTAACAGCTACTCTTGTACTTGTCGAGATAAGCGATGCCTACCCTTCTTGCTTCCCGCCAACTGGCCTCCGCCGAGTGCCGAGTGGTTCGAGTACCATCGAGGAAAATGTGCTTCGGATTGGATTGTTTGGCTTATGATTTATTTGGGCTAGTACTTTCTCTTAATAATTATATAATGAGTAAAAGTAGGTTAATTCAATTGATCTGCGTTTCTTGTTATAAACGTATTGAATAGATAATTTATCGTTAGGGAATTTTCCCTAACGATACGGGTAACGGGATAACGGGGATATAGGTAAGGTGTATACCTGTCCGACTAATTTATCACAGACCATGACTTAGAAGGAAAATTCCTTATGTAAATGTAACATGTACAGCCGTGTAAAGCACAAGAGAGTCTCAGTGTTTAAATAAAACAGATTTTGACACAGATCTCGGAGTTAAGTCATGGTCTGTGATAAATTAGTCGGACAGGCATACACCATACCTATATCCCGAAGGGGTAGCCAGAGGTGCATTACATATCCACATTTCAGACCCACGGTACCCCTGGCCATACCCCTGGTGGTACCGTAGGTCTTTTAAAGTTAAACGGTACCACCAAGTAAGTGACCCTAGTGATGTGTTGACCTACTTGTGACTAGGAGAATAGGAGGTTCTGGTTTTGGAAAAAAATTTATTGTTGGCATTTATACTTTGCAGAATTGTTTTAGGTCCCAAGTAATAGGGGGCAAGCCTATTGCCGTATCCGGGCACTATAGAAACCCATACCTAAACACTGTAACTCAAACCAAAACTCCAACAGCCAGGACAGATGATACATCCACTAAATAGAATCTCTGCAGTCCGTGCACAAAATGAATCGATGAATGATAAAGATGTATTTTTACAACCGACTTCCAAAAAAGGCGGAGGTTCTCAATCGTTGGACTGGGTGGACCGAATTTGAAAATTCTTTTTTTTAATTGAAAGCTACAACTTTCCAAGTCGTCCCATTTCAGTTTGGTCCCATTCCGACAATTATTTGGTCCCATTTCGGTAATTTGATTGTTGTGGCAATTTTTGACGTGTATTTTTAAAATTACTGCATATCAAGATGGAACAAAGCCTTTTATTACCTATATTTAGGAAATCGATGTATTCGACTATAACTCACTAAAATTTTAACGTTAGGGTTATCATGTCAAATATTACTATTAATGTTGTATGACTTTAAATTTAAAATTGCACTAGGTACCTGCTAATTGTGATTGTTGAAGTTTTGTATCATTAAAATATTAAGAAAGAAATTATAAATAGATCACAAAAACTGATGTCATCGGCGGGACTCGAACCCACGCACGGCCTTTCCCTAACAGGGGGACCGCTCCGACCAACCGAGCCACGATGACCGACCACCACCGACGACATCGAATCTTTGCTTCATATCATATTCATAACTTCCACATAGCGCTATTAAGGTTAGCGTTGGATCCACCTACCGCAGTTCTACCGAACTGATGGTACCAGTGTATCGTGTTACAACGATATTTAAACACTGAATTTTTAGATGAATCCTTACCAAATCAATATATTTTTTGTATTTCTAAGCTATGAGTTTTGTTTTACCTATTCTTAAAATATTAAGAATATATAATATTTAAGAATAGTTTAAGCAAAACTCATTGTTTTGTCTCATTGTTTGTCACTTTATTTTTTATGTTGTTAATGGTCAATGTTGAGTCAACATAGGAACTTAGTTAAGATCTAATTCTAAAAAAACAATGGTAAGTAAAATGTTTTAAGAAAAACTTTTTAAAATCTAATTCTAACATTAAGAACATTAAAGGTTATAAAAATTATGTGTATAGGACACATAATTTTTATAACCTTTAATGTTCTAAGTTCTGTTTTGTAAAACTTAAATAAATAAATAAATATTATAGGATTCATTACTTTTACGTCAGAAAACCAACAACGTAACTTCTATCCATTCTCGAAGGGATAGTCAAATAAAACAAATAATGGCGTAGGTTCAAGCCAGACCCGGAATCTCAGCACCGGCTCGTATATCAGCTTGTATGAGACGAGTCGATAAGAGAATCCTCAAGGGATAAGTTGGGAAATAAATCCCCGTACCCCGCCCCCGCCCTTTGCCCCACCGCTGTTGACCGCGAGGCTTTTTTTGTGGGCCATCAGCGAAAAAGCCTTAATGTACATTTTCTTTTAGTAATCAGCAAAAGATCGGGTGATTAGCGGGACGGCCGCCACAGATAATATCTTAACGCAATTCTAAAGATTGGTCGGCTTAAATGGGTAATTATTGCGAAAGTGGAATGGGTATAATGTAGCCTGTAGGTATCTCTACATAATATTCCTACGCATAATAAAATTGTAGACATTTTTTTTAACCAAACTTCTTGCAAAATGTGGGTGTTCTCTACCGAATTTTCCGGAATATAGGCGTGATCGGTTCACATGAGAATTTATGACATTGTTGTAATAGTTAGTATTATTTCAACGTGAATAATTATTTCAACATCCCCCAAATGTTTATTGCCGGACAGGAAAGTGCTTACGCCATTTTATCCGTCTTTGTACTGTTGCTTTGTTCAATATTCAACCTTTTAGAAACAGTCCTCAGTATTACAATGTAATTTTCTCTAAAATAGCAAAAACTTTAATGAAGAGAGAACAAAAGCTAACAGCTATCATTGACAATATACCCAGTACACAGAGCTCAGGCTTGTTGCAGATAAAGTTTTTGCTATCTGGAATATAGATGGTAGGTACTGCTCTACCGACACAGTGGTTCGCAACTAACAGTTTCCCGGTGATGTAAAAAGCAAATGTTATTAGAGGGGGTGTTACCGTGTTAGGGAGTTTGTCTGTTTGTGACTCGATGGAGGCAGCGTCGTAGGGTAATGTTTACACATGACGTTTGTCTATAAAACATTGAGTTAGGGTAACAATGGCTTAATTTATAATTTTATTAGATGATATCACTTACAAATTAATATAGAGAATTGCTTTCATTGGCGACCTCGTTTAGTCGTTCTTGTTTACTGCTAGAAACTTAATAATGGAGAAAATGTGACCAAAATACCTAAAATAAATTCTTATTTCATCAAAATTGACACAAAATTATCTAACTTATGATGTCTGTCTTTACCTAGGTTTACAGATTTATATTTCTCTTTTGATTTTTTATCGTGATCGTGAGTTCTCATAAAATGAGTTTTAATAAATTACATCTAAAGTTAGACAATGACGTCATGATAAGTTTTCATCATTATGTTTATCTCGGTGCATAGAAAACACTTACTTTAACTTTAGCTGTACATAAACTTATCCAGTTTGTTTCACTATTCTAGCTGTATCGACAAGACAAACAGATAGCTAGTTACTTAACAGAATTTATCCGTTTCGTTTTCCAATCTACTTAGCTTAAAATAATTAAAGTGCATTCACGGAGCAGCAGTTTTCTCGAATATACGGTGTTTTTCTACAGAAATACTTCTGGTACGATGTGCTAAGAGTTTTCGCTTAAGCCAAATTGCGCGGCCTACGACACGCCTCCATTTGCAAATTAGACATTTGCGAACTTCCAAAAATCTACCGTTTTACTTAAATTCAACCTTAAAGTTTTATATTTTAAGGTTTATATTACTTTGGTGGTGTATTTAGAAGTGTTTGGTATGATCACAAATGATATTAACGGACACTTAAGTTTTTATTTGAAGGCTGAAAGGAGTTACGAGTTTAAATAATTAAATTATTGCGACGAAAGGTTTTGAGCCCTCAGAAGTTAGGTGAAGTTCTCAGTTCCTGTAATATAATCAATTTTGCACTTTTCATTTATTTGATAAATACTAATATTTGTTTACTATAAAAGTACGTATTTGTTTATAGAAGTAATTCCTATTAATCTACGAGTATCAATGAAATAGCATTGATTTACACTATACTTTTACCGACCTAGTCTTTGTAATTTGAATAAAGTTATTTTATTATTCATGAAAACCTCAATGTTGTTGTTTTTCACATCAAGCTACCACCAGACAAGCTCCACAGTAGTGGAGCAGCTTTGAGAAATGTAACAACGGGGAAATCTCCTCTTGAGTTCTACGTACGTTCTCGTTGCTAGTGCTACGTAAACGGTAAAGTTACAATAATAAAATTATAGGTAAGTATTATGAAGGTATTGTGTCTCTTAAAAAGTACCAAAAATAAGGTTTTAGTGTGCGACAAGTATGAGTACTGACGACGGGACGGAGTCGATGACATCCGCTTCTAAAGTAACTACTTATAATATAATAGTAGGTAGCATTAACTTTACGAAGATACTATCTTTCTGCTCATCAACAGAGCAAGCTCTTATAGAACTCGAGTGTTTGTTAAAGAAAATCAACCGAGACGTCTTAGTTTAAACTGAATCCAAATATTTATTTAGGCAATGCAAATGGCGGGACACGAGGTTGCAGCCAGCCTCGGAGGCAATAAATTCTTAAGACAAGATTAAACTTGTCATGGGACCCATTTACTTAACGCAAATTTATGCAAATACCAACTCGTCTTGTTAAGACCTCTGCAAATCGCTAAAATGTTTTTGTTTCTGTGCGATAAGGGCCCCTTGAATAGTTCTGTAAATAGTTGATAATATTCTACCATCGATCACTGTAGTGGGACGCTTTGTCAATTTGTTTGTCGCAATAATAATTTACTGTCGGGTTTCTGTTGATCGTTGTACTAATACATACTCAATAGAACCTTCACTCTATTAGTTTCGACATCAATGGAACGTGGTTTAGGTTTATTGTATACAAATCTCTGTATCAAAGTATGGAGTCGTCTGTCTTATCTTGTGATAAGTCCGTTGTTTAGTTGAGAGATGATGAAGATTTTGTGTGTATGTGTGTTCTGCACAAGTTATAAGAACCTCTTCATGAAAATGTCTACCAGTTTCCATGTCCCTCAAGAACGACATTTAGAGAGGAATAAACAAATTATGTTTATAAGAGTAATGACAAAAAAATAAAATAGACAAAAACAATCACGTTTGTTGTATTGTATGGGAGCCCCCTTAAATATGTATTATTCTAACTATTACGGTTCATGAAATAAAGCCCAAAACCGACGGACGGAGTGAAGTCTCAGTAATAGGGTTCCCGTTTTACCTTATGAGTACGGAACCCTAAAAGACTTTTTACGACAAAAAGTAGAATGATGAACATTTGAAACAGTATCTTATACTTGAGTATCGATGCAAGAAACAGACACCAGACAAGCAGGACAAACTTAAAGTACAATGAACGAGGAAAATAATTTGAGCAGTCTGGATATCAACGGTTATTTTGAACATAAAAACACAAAGAAACCGGGAGTGGAAACTGCGATGGAACATTTTGTTGAATCAAATGTACAACTTATATTTAACTGAAGACTTTATTCTGAGTTTATTATTATAATGTCATTAGATTATTAACTTTTGTTTTCAAATGCTAATTCTATTCCAGCTTTATTCCGTCTATAGCTATGAGATATTTATGAAAAGTTAAATAGGTACCAATTTTTATTAGGGTTCCGTACCCAAAGGGTAAAACGGAAACCCTATTAATCAGAGTCTGCTGTCCGTCCGTCGCCGCGTCGGCTACAGTCTGGTAACAGACGAGATACATCTCGTGAACCGTGATGGGTAGAAAATTGAAATTTTCACAGATGACGCAGGTACCTATTTATGTTGCTGCTATAATAACAAATACTAAAAAACAGAATATAACAAATATTTTGACTGCCTCTGCGGCGCAGTGGTATGAGTACTGCCGGCCCTGAGGTCCCAGGTTTCGATTCCGGGTCGAATCAAATTATTTGTGTGATTCACAAAATGTTTGTTTCGGAGTATGGGTGTTTTCTATGTACAATATGTATGTATTTATAAATATATAAGTATGTTTATCAGTTGTCTAGATCCCATAGCACAAGCTTGTATTAGCTTAATTTGGGCTAGATGACATTGTGTGAGAATGTCCAAAAATATTTATTTATTATATTTATTTATATATTTAAGGGGCTCACATAAAACAAACGTGACTTTTTTGACGTTTTTGTACGAGTCCGACTCGCACTTGACCGGTTTTTGATATCTTTGCACCAATCAAACACCTCCGCATGTAAGTACTTTGAAATATATTTTATTAATCACGTAACTACAGACAATAGGTACTTTGCTCTTTAACTCTGCTTCATAGGGGTTACCATTGACTATGTGTCATAAGGTAGATTCTCTATTGTAGTGGTATTTAAAGGTATCAAGTTGATTGATAGGTATCGGTGAGGTCAGAAGGCTTGTGAGCCCTGTAATGTGTGCATCGTCTATTATGATTGATCGTTATGTTACTGGTTTATTAACTCACAATAGAGAAATAATTTAGAGAATTGTACCTATCGTTTATTATGAAAAAAAAAAACACGTTAAACATGAACACAAAAACCGACCTTAAATTACTGGAATGGGACCAAACTGAAATGGAACCACTGGAAAGCTTAGTGAGTAGCTTTCAATAAAAAAAAATAGACGTCAAAAATTGACACAACAACCGACTTCAAATTACCGAAATGGGACAAAATAATTGTCGGAATGGGACCAAATTGAAATGAGACCACTTGGAAAGTAGAAGCTTTCAATTAAAAAAAACAAAGTCGGTTAACCTACTCAGTCCAAAGATATGAGGTAACAAACATACAAAAATCCTCCAATTTTGGAAGTCGGTTGAAAAGTCAGCGTTGCTTTTGCCTGAAGGCTATAAACTTAAAAAAGTCAATTCAGTCACCAATAATGCTTCACTGTGACATCAGCAAAGTAAACAAAGAGAAACAAACATCAAAACTTTCTAATTTATAAGTACGAGATATTAGTAGTAAATAAAAAATCCTCGCGGTCTAACTACAGTACTTCGATATCGCCCATGGGTTGTGGAGGTCAGATGGCGGTCGCTTCACGGAAAATATTGAAGTTCAGCCGAATCGTAGTTAGACTGGAAAGCCGACCCCAACTGAGTTGGGAAAAGGCTCGGTGAATGATGATGATGATTAGTAGTAAATAAGATACATGATTTGCAGTTAACCAGTTAAAACAAATAGTCTCAAGCTTAAAGGAGAAACTTATAGCAAACAGTTAGGTCTTAATGGAATTTACTGTTAGTAAGATGTCTTTAGATCTACTGACCGACGACCGCTTAGTAGAAGAAGTCGCGAGCTATAAGCTATTGTTCATAGCACTAAAACTTTTAAGCTTATCTGCCAAATGCTAGTGAAAATATATTTCTTAATGTAATCTTACTAAAACTTATGTGTTATATTTGTTACGATACGCAGATTATAGGTATAGGTTGGTAAATTTTTAGTACCATTTTAGGCTTGGACCTTTAAACGGTTTGGCTCTAAATAAGCACTGTTTCCGTGGACAAGTTGGCCACTGTCTGCTCTAGAAATATTTATTTTGCAGCAGGCGTTTAAAAAAAATAAAGGTAAGCTATAGTACAATGACTTCCGTTGCAGTAAATAAAAACTAGATAATTTTATGACTTGTACCATGCATCTTCAGAATCTCAATTGTATCCGAGCTTAACCCCGCGATCTCTAAACTTAAAACTTCCCAATGTCTACCGAACTGCACCGGCCGCGGCCGTATCTCTGAAATGTGAAAACTTCAAACCTCGTATTTATTTCCCACAGACAATTCCTTAAACGTTTTCTGAGTAGAATTTCGGGCAGTAGATTTGATGTTATGTTGCAGAACTTACTCGAAGTTGTGTATCTTGTTTATCTGAGTCCTTGTCGATATCCGTAAACAGTCGAGAAATATATATACAAACTAATACTGCTAATACTTACGTTAATATAAAGAAAAGTTCAAATCTTAAAGTAAATGCGCTAATCTATAAAAATAGCCGTTTCCACATCAAAAAGAAATACTTTACACCTAAAAATTAACAACAGTTTAAATAAAAAAAAAAATTACATTATTTTAGTAATCTAGAGTTAAATATTTGTTTCAAATAATGGTCAGTGTGTTGATCGCGTGAAATGTGTGAGAGCCCGCCTCTCCCAGGTCAATCAGCTGTTAAGTGGCTAACTAAATAAACTGTCACTTCCATATTCATTTACGATTCGATAGGGCTGCCACTATTTGTTAAACACAGTCAATTACTGTTTGTTCAATAACATTATTTAAATAAATAGCGATTATACTAAATTAATCCGTGATTCCTCGCCCATATTGTGAGTCCTCGATGTCACGATACAAGAGTTCAAATGTATCTCAGGTGGTCCATATTATGCATGTTAGTAAAATGATTTACTAGAAAAAGAGATTAAGACGCGGGGTTCCGTCGCTTACAAACGAATTAATATAATTTAAACGTCTCATTCATTCTCATAATTTATTCTTATCTCTGAAACTTAAAAAAGGACTTTTCTTGAATTTTCAAGACGTATTTAGCTAAAATATGATGTACGTTTGAATAATATAGTACAGTATGCGATTTATTGGCGCATAAATTCTTTTTATAGCGTAAAAAGGTTTTATCTTCAGGATATAAATCTTTTTGCTTTGTTAATAAGATTCAAGAAATGTTATCTCCTTACATCATAATGTTGCTTATTTTGTGAAGTAAGTATGATTTATGTAAAACGAGTACAGCTCAGAGGATTGTTGCTGCGTTTAAACCGAAATACTGAAATAGCTTTTTTTGTGCTCTATTTCATAAAATCATAATAGATGGTATGTAGTAATAACTTTATTTCACCCTGACAGAAGCTCCTCTGAAAAAAAAGAAAAGTATATAGGACAAAATACAGACAAGAAAATAAAAGGCCTCAAATCTGGAGTAGGTATAGTGGCTGAGAAAATACTAATATATCAGACAGTTACCGAGACATGAAATGAGTTCGTGATGTAACTCTATATTGTACTAAGACAGGGTAAGTAGTAAACATATTGTGACAACCCTAATCATAGTACATAAGAGGTGTCAATTCCTACCCTGAAACACTTCCCGGTCCGTACGTACCTGGCTGGGCAGGTTCTATAACATAACTCTAATTCATGTTTATATCATCATCATTGACGTAAAAATATGTTATACTGAGTTAACCTTAAAAGATAGATGCTACCGCGGACTTTTGTTTAGAACTTTTCAAGAGAAACAATTCTTTAGAACATTATTTTAACATAACCGTTTGGCGAGCGCACGCAACGGAAGTTCTTAAAAGAAATATTTTTTCCTCGTTTTTAAACATATTTCACTGCTGCTCTGCTCCTATTCATTGTAGCGTGATGTTATATAGCCTATAGCCTTCATCGATTGCTGCACTTCTCAACAAAAAAAAATTTCAAATCGAACCAGTACGGGTGCGGTGCCGTCGACATCATGTCATCTTTCACGAGCTGAGCTTGGACACAAAATAACTTACCTACTGCTGCACGATAACGCCGAGATCTCAGGAAGTACTGGTTCGATTTGAATTTTTTTTTGAATGTCAAACAAACTCTTCTGCTTTATGATATTAATAAGTATAGATGTACGACTTAACAGAGGTTTTAATGACATTATATTGAAACGAACGAGTTATTTATCACATAACTAAGAATAATCTGACAAATAATAGATACCAAAGAATTCGTGATGATTCAATGACATGAAACCGGTAATGTTATTATTTACGTTGCGTTAGTCGCTTTGCGTGGAATGAAGTGAGCGCGGCATGTGGTGCGAGTTGCGGCCGCGAGGCTTCATTAGCGATCGCTTTGATCCCGCTACCCTCTTAATGCACTACTCGTGTTTTCTTTACAACATTTATTTACACCAAGTACATGGAAATACTCGTGGACATGTTTCATATTTTTATTTTAAAAGTACCTAGGTGGTCTAAAAAGAATTCCACCCGTTTGCATTTTGTTAAGCGTTAAGTGCGATTTCTTACATTTTCTACTTACAATATTGTTGAGTGATGAGTAACATCAGTTGCACTTAACTTAACACTTATCAAAATGTATCCCAGTCCTAATGGACAATAGTATTAGAGTTTCGGGATATAACAACCATGTTGTTTTGTTTCCAGTTTCCGACGTAGCTTTAGTTGTGTGGCTCACTTGTCATTTGGTTAAACAATACCTACATCAAATTATACAAAGACTATCAGCATTTGACTAAGATAGATGATCTAAAGAAATCTCTATTTTACATGTGTAATTAGAGAAAGTCTCGACCTCGACTATCCTGAGGTCTCGGCGACTAATAAATTCTCCTGCATGTTAGGCAGTGGACGGACATTGACATCAACAAGAGGGAATTACGTAATATTACAATATCTCCGAGATATCACAATTCACGCTACTGAAGAATACAAAGTGGAGTAGAGAAAAGAGTGTAGTGCAGTGGATATTAACCCTAGAAAGATAATCTACGTCAAAATGACTCCGTGTGTTTCGAAATATTGCTGTCTCTCTCTAATTCGCGCGAATCCGGCGCAGTACTTTACGGACATTTCAGTCGCCGGGCGGAGCTATCGACTGGCAGTCACGAACTCGCGACACCAAAGTAAGTATTCCTGTTTTCGCAATACAACAGGCGTTGGAGTCAAAATGACGTATGATTATCTTTTACGCGACTTTTAGGATTTTTGTATACGTTTCAATTAGGGTTCTTTTTAGTAACTTTTCTTTGTTTTAGCGATAGTTTTACCTTTATTTTATATTTATAAATATTATAGATTATCCGGTCGCAATGGAAAATCGGAATTTACAAGACGAAAGCATCCTGGCGATTCTTTTAGATAACGATGAGGATCTTTCAGCTGCCAACACTGACAGCGAGCTCGAGGACCATCTGAGCGACGACTTTTTACTTTTGTCATCATGTGACGAAGATGCTGCCATAAATGTAGTTACTGGGAAACCAGAAATGATAATGTACTACAACCAAACCAAGGGAGGAGTAGATACCTTTGATCAGATGTGATCTCTTATGTCGTGCAGTAGGAAGACTAACAGATGGCCCATGTGCCTTTGTTATGGGATGCTGAATATTACATTCGTAAATGCATATATAATATACAGGCACAATGTTGTCACTAAAGGCGAGAAGCCTCTAAACCGCCGCAAATTCATGAAACAGTTGAGCATGGCTCTAACTTTACCCTATATGGCCAAGCGCTTGGAAGCACCCGCTTAGAAGCGATATTTGCGAGATGAGATAAAGAATACGTTACCGAAAGCTATTCCTGGACCAACCAAAGACGGCACAGAAGAGCCCAATCCAAAGAAACGTACTTACTGTGCCTATTGCCCCTCTAAAAAAAAGCGTAAGGCTAGCGGATGTTGCAAAAAGTGCAAAAAAGTGATTTATCGTGAACATACCATTGACATGTGCCTGAGCTGCATCTAATCGATCTTCGTAGATTTAAGTGTTAAAAATCTATAGTCTATTGTTTCAAAATAACAGTATTACTAGAAATGACTGATTAGTCTAAGAAATGTGATTTCATAATTATAAGAGAAGTTCCTATGTTTCGTTACTTTAAAAAGATAGCCATTATATTTCGTTACTTTTTTAAATAATTAATAATGAGTACTTATATATAATTATGTTGTATTTTTATTTAAACTGATATGAGAAATACATACACACCATATTTCATCAAATTAAGTAAATAATCTTTGAAATAGTAGCCATTTAAAACTAAGGAGTAATTTTGACGTATGATTATCTTTTCCGTACAACTAAATAAGATTATCTTTCTAGGGTTAAAAATGTTTGTATTTAAAGACAGTTTGTTCAAACTTTTTAAAATTGCGCATGGTAAAATAGCTTAGCGTCTTATAGTAGTCCCAAAATTTGTATGGTAAGTAAGTATACTTACGAGGCAGGGCAGAAAAGGTTTCGGTTCACGCTTTTCTATGCTACTATGCTCATAGATAAACATTTGGTAGTTACTGATCGTGACACAAGTAAAGTAATTAATCATAACCCATGATAAAAGATCTGCAGTAATACTTATTATGTTTACATTCGAACGTGCTATTAATTGAACAAAATATGTTCATGTTGAACAACTTAATGCAGTTGTGTACTATGTAATTGCAGCTTATGAGATTTGTATAGTAATGCAAGCTCAGCAAATTAACTTATGCGATGGCTTTTAACGTTTTGCTCGTTTATTGCCCGAGTTGCTTATATTTGTATAATATTGTACGGAAACAAGCAGTACAGTATTTGATAAAAATATACAAATTTTGAATGTGGGCAACATAGGTAAAATCTAAAAAGATTCGATTTCTAAAAATACTTAAGAGTGGTCACAAATTCGTACCGTAATCAAACCTTTTCCCCAAATCACAACTTACTAAATTTAACAAAAGTATTACTGTACCTGTGTAATCAAACTTTTCTCAAATGCAGAAATGTTGTCAATAGAACAAGCACAAACAAGTTCCAATCCACAATCCGGTAACTCATACGTCCCCATGAGTTACACCAACCCCTAATTAAAACCTCCTCACGGTCCCCCTTCAGCTCATTAACGATCCGAATATTTACACTATGTTGAACATGCCGCAGCTACAGATAACTAGGATAACCCATAGGTTATGTGTAAATTCGTATATTTTAGACCTTATTGAACACACACTTTGGAAATAAAGTATAAGTAACTAGATATCAGATGCAACTAAGGTTAATATCTTCAGCGTCTCATTTTTACAACACAAACTAAAGGTACAGATTGCTCTGTGGTTCTTTTATCTATCTTATACTATTATATAATTGTAAAGTAGTCGTGTCTGTACATTGATGAGATATTTGAAAAAAAAATACTTGGGTTATGTTATGTTAACGATACTGAACACGAAATTATATTTTTTTAATTTCCTGTCTGTTTGTCTGTTGGTTCGCGATGGACGCAGAAACTACTGAACGGATTTTGATGCGTTTTTTTGTTAGACAGGGCTTGGTGAGACTTAAAATCCCTCGTTTGTTTCATCGCAATCGGTTGATTAGAACCGGAGATGTAACCAAAAATATAATAAACTGAATTTAACGGAGATATATAGATGTCACTTTTTATTATTATTGGTCAATTTATGATGGTATGTTTGGTCGCGATAACCGACATCCACACGGGCGGAGTCGCGGGCAAAAGCTAGTAATTAATATAATTCTAATATAATATTCTAATTCTAATATAATAAATTTCAATAAAAAACTAAATTTTAGTAAGAACTATACATTACACAACATACATTATACAACTATACATTATGAGTGCAAAGGGGCTCTACCAACATCTTTAGGGCCCCAGCGACCTCACCTGCTAGTGGCGCACCTACTGATCAACGGACGAGATTCGTTAATTTATGGTACCCATGGAGTGGTTTCGGCACCTACGTGGGTACCAGGTGGTACAACAGTGTTGGTCCGGGGGGTACCACCGTGCAGCTGTGCTAAAGCCCCCCAAGTAACCCAGCCCAGGCTGGGTTGCGTTAGGGGTTCAGCAGCTGCACCGCTGGGCCCGGGGCGATGTATGGTGCAGCAGGCATGGGACCAGTGGGGGTGAAGCGGAGTCTAGTGTGGATGGTGTGGGTCGATTTGCCGGCCAGGGAGACCCTTAGCAACGGCGTTACCGAGGCCGCCCGCAACACAGTAATGGGGCCCGCCTGGGACCAACCACCCCAGGAGGCTGCCCCACATGTTGCGCATAATCCTGATGTGGGATCGCCGCTCCGGGTGGTAACCGGTGTGGGGTAGCGGTGGCCTTGCATCAGGGGGGTTTGGGAGCCCTTCCATCCGGCGGGTCGGCTCCGTCCAAACAACACGGTTCTAGACGAAGCTAGCCCCTGCGCTTTGTCACGTATTGCTGCACCAAATGTCGCCCTGTCTTCACGCTTCTTCTTTACATCACATCTACAATGGCAGTGCAACATAAAAAACATAAACGTTACACAGCGGCCCCAAGGAAACCCCACAACTTCACTTTTCGAGGTGTAGTTCACAAACATACGTGGACTCCATGCGATGCCGTCCACTATCACCTTGAGACGGCACGGCCCGCTGTGATGTTCCTCACGGAGACACAAATACGCCACCCTGACGATACGTCTTACCTGTGTTACCCCGGTTATGTCATCGAGGAACAATTTCGAGATAAAGCCGGGGTGTGCGTGTTCGTTAGGGCGGATGTTTACTGCCGCCCGCGCCGGTTGCGCTGCCTTGAGAACCTCTCCAACTCCGTCCTTTGACTGCACGTGGACCATGGCTCTATGAGCCAGATCTACGTGTGCGTCTACCGTTCCCACGCAGGGGATTCTGAGACAACAAAGTCTCAAGTACTCTTCCA